>OY757144.1:18714338-19072468 GCA_963583835.1 Drosophila immigrans | reverse complement strand
GGCACACTTGATCGATTTTCCTGAAGACGTTGCAAAAGGATAGCTTTTGAATGACTTGCGATATTTTCTTGATTTATTTATGAATCGGAAGACAAACTAAATTTCGGTCGCATCGTAATTTTCCTCTGTGAAGAAAATTATAATTTGATCTCTGCACTAAAAATTTCTAAATAAAATAGATTTTCGATTCATAGGAAATTATTAGAAATAATTCAATGTTCATGAAAAATTTGTAAAAGAAATTTTTATATTTTTGAAAGTTTGTAAGCCAATAAGTAAAAATAATGGGAAATATCTCATTTGTTGATAGAAATTGATTTATTTACTCATTAATGCAAGTTGCGTCTAATTTAAATAAAAAAAAAACAGAATTCACAGGCACGCTCGGCTCAAATTTTTAATTACAACTTACGAATTAATTAAACAAAAAAACTTAAAAGGGAAATTCAATAGATTATTATTTTGAAGTCATATTAACATATGCTCTCTCGAATCAGAAATCAGGAAAAGCTTTTATGGTTTTGAGAGACTTGTTTTTTACTTTTTTCTTTAAGTGAATTTTTTTAATTTGTCACAAAAAAATCTCTTAAAATTACTAAACGATTAATTTAATTACAAATCATTTCTTTTCAAATTAATTGATGCTTTATTTAATGAACTGCAATCAAAATTTAAACGAGTTCAACAACTTGAAATATATTCACAACGACTTTGCAGAAAACGCGCCACTTTGTGAGAAATAATAATTATTAAATAAATGAATGGATAGAACAGTGGAAATTTGCATGAATAAAATTTTTATATTTAATAAATAGCTGGAGGACATTCCAGAGTGTTCACAGTATATAGAAATATTTAACTTTTTAACCACATATGCTAGTAACTAAAACCATTCTCCATAGCTGCGTGCATTCAGCTGTTTATTTTGAATACCCGCTAAAAAAGGGTTAAAAAGGTTTTATAACTTTGTGCCAACAGCCGAAAAGACGTCTGTCTGTCCATTTAGTCACCCAGATCTTGATACAAAAGGAACTCAATTGAATAACCTGGTAGAAGTGCACAAATATCTAATTTATAATTCTGTTTTCGTTTAAAACTGATTGTGGGTATCTCAGAGTCGAGCAGATTTCTTGCTTGTATTTGCTTTGGGATTAATTCGAAGGGAGCTTCATTCAAATGTTGTTTATATCGTTACAATAAGAAATAGGAGCTATTGTTCTGAGCTACAGGTTTTTGTACAATTAAATTAAAAACTTTATTGAATGCAAAAGCTCGCCATCAACAATTCGAAGCTACGCTTTGTGGTTTTGAGTGACCAATAATTTTTGTTACTTTTAAATGTAGACCACGAACCTAGTACTAATAAATGAAACGAGTCTAGTAGGAATGCCAAAATGTGAGTTTATCTATTGTAAATAGAGTATATATTTGATGCATTAAAGTTTATTATGCTTAAAAAAGAATTCGAATTTAAAAAAAAAAGCAAAACTTTATTTTGGAAGTGTAATAGTTTTTTGTGTTATATATTTTCAACTAGTTATGAATGCTGACAGTTCTATAATCGTACTTTAAGAAAGCAGTTTTGTTTTTCTATTATGTCAAGAATTGACTTCGAGTAAGTAATAAAATATCTTAATCGCAAAAAGCCAACTTCTAATTAAAAAAAATTAGATATTTAGACCTGTTTTGTTTTTCCAGTTTATGATCCATTCATTTCATTACTGAAATTGCAAAAGTATTTCAATGACCAAGCGTACAATAAAATCTGATGTCATTAGAGTTACTCTGACACTAAAAATACCAGACTACAAATATACCAGCCGAAAAACCGTTGATCAGCATTTGAACAATAATACGTTCAACAGATGTAATGCGACATCGAAGTACGAGTGTCTGGAGTGAGTTGTGCAAGTGGAAGCAGTGACTGTAACAGGTCGAAGAAAGTGGCTGCAACTTGTCGGAGTCGGAGTATGGCCATATGTTGGCACTAGCCAGTACTATTTGCTCTGTCCGAGTGTTGCAACCACTTTGATACTCTACTTTGACTCCCCAAAAGGAATTTGTGAATGATTTCCCTCAAATTTGGAGAGACACGTCGAATTCATTCAAGGAATGCGAAAACTTCGATCAACAGATCGATCTCGTTAAGCGTTGCAATTAGAATTTAAAATTCTGTCTGTCTTTGGATACACTTCAGAAATACCCACTTCAGATTTTGCACACTTACAGGGTATGAAAAGTACTTAACTCTGGTGAGGCATTCACTTCGATTCAGTTGATTTTTGTGCGTGAGGCAGACTAGAGGCAGACTGGTCGCCGCTGAGAAGCATTGCATCGAAGTTGTTAACAAATACACACGAATAATTTACAATAACAAACATACTATTCGTATCTTACCTGTTAACCAGTTTTGGATATTAGCTATGAAATCGTTTCTTGCAATAATACTTTGGTTTCTATCGATCGCTGGCCTTCAATACTTTTCAATTCGATGTCGTGTATCTGCGTATGGGGCAACGTTGGATCCAGCGTCTTATGCACCGTTTACATTCCAGCGGCAAACTGTGAAACAGGAAGCGAAGACATTTCAAATAGTCAATGAGTGGAAATACATTGACTTCGAGTATCCCACTTTCGTCGAGCGCCAACAGGCGATAATGAACGGGTAATGTTTCAATATTCTCAATGGCAACTCGTCCATTATGCAACAAGTGAAAGAGTTTGTCCCCTCTCGCTCCCATTGATATATCCACATTAATCAAACACCGCCATTGCAGCGACTTCATCCCGAAGAACAACCTTCCTCTGGGAATCGATGTCCACCGGAACCGGCTGTTCATCACGACTCCGCGGTGGAAGGACGGCGTGCCCGCGAGCTTGGTGACCGTGCCCTACCCGACCAAGGAGATCAGTCCTCCAGTCCGTCCGTACCCGAGCTGGCAGGCGCACAGCAGTCCCTACAACCCCGACTGCTCGAAGCTGATTTCGGTTTACCGCACCACAGTCGATGCCCAGTGCAACCGACTGTGGCTCATCGACTCTGGCATTGTGAATGCCACAATCAGCTTGAACCAGATCTGTCCCCCCAAAATCGTGGCCTTCGACCTGGCCACAGACCAAATGGTCGTCCGCTATGAGCTGCCGCCCTCCCAAGTCAAGCAGGATTCCTTGCACTCCAACATCGTGGTCGACGTTAGGAATGGCAACTGCCTGGACGCCCACGCCTTTGTGACTGATGTCTGGCGCTTCGGGATCGTCGTCTATAGCTTGGAGAAGAACAGAAGCTGGCGTGTCACCAACTACAACTTCTCGCCTAATCCCGTGGCATCGGACTTTAATGTCTACGGACTGAACTTCCAATGGTTGGATGGTGTCTTTGGCATGAGTCTCTCTGCTGATCGTCACTTGTTTTTCCACCCGATGGCCAGCTTTAAGGTGAGTTATCGAATAACATAATTATTTATATTTGTTTATTCAATCTTACTTGCATTAGGAATTCATGGTGTCGGTTGACCTCCTGTTGAATGAAGCTCTGTGGACAAACGGGACTGTGGATACATCGAAGCTGTTCGTCGCGATTGGGGATCGAGGATTAAATGGCCAATCCTCCACCTCGGGAATTGCCAGAAACGGCGTCATGTTCTTCACTCAGGTGCATCGAGACAACATCGGATGTTGGGACACAGCTAAACCATACACAAGGGCCAATTTGGGATCCCTTCTCGATGCTGACAACTCAACGAATCCGATTCAGTTCCCCAACGATCTGAAGCTGGACAACAAGGAGAGGCAAGGTGTGTGGGTAATGAGCAACCGCCTGCCCATCTATCTATATAGCCAACTCGATTACGGAGACATCAACTTTCGGATTTTGAGAGCAGACGTCGACGACATTATTGCCGATTCTGTCTGCAATCCCATATGCGAATCCGCCAATGACAACAGACTCGCATATGTTTCAATCGAGGAGGGTCAATGCTATTAAATTTAATTATTGTCAATTGCTTTTTTTTTATCTAGAAATATAATGCCAAAGTATGCCTTTGAATCCTGTTCATTGTTGTAAATAACGTTTCACAAAGGTAAACTCAAATAAATAAGCAAGCATTGAGAAAAAGATTTCCCCATGTGGAAAATATATTTTCTTAAAGTAATTTTAAACGATCACAATATATTTAATAATTAATTCAAATGTGGATAAATATAGATTCAGCTGCATCTCTCACATTCTCATTGCAGAAGAAGTATTGTCGGAAAGATTTGCTTGCTGCCAAGTCACTGCGTTGCAAGTTTCATCATTGCGATGAACACGCACAACTAAAATCAGTAAAGACCTCTACAATTGGTGCATAGTTGATGATGCATTAGGCACCTCAACGAAGTCCGCTAAACACAATGCGATTCACAAAAAGAAATTGCAGAGTAAGGCACACATAAAGTGTAGAAAGCAAGAGAAGCTTCGGAGATCCTTTTTAAAGAAGGACTCTCTGGAAGGACGATCCTCGATGAGAGTTCCCTCGCTGCGGCTGTTGTCAGAGAATCAATTATGAATGGGTCTGCCTCCAAAGGCACTCTCTTCATTGGAACTATCTTCTCCGCAGCAATCGTCAAGGGATCTGTTTTGCTTGGGAGCATCTTGAAGGAATAAACCGCAAGCTAAACTGGCTTATCAGAGACAGGCTTCCATCGGACTATTATCAATGGTTTACCTTCATTTGGAATGTCGTCGAAGATCAAGAATCCCAAAAGACCCACATTGGAACTTTCGAGAGAAAACGCCGCATAGAAAATATATATGCTTTATAATTTTCCACATCTTATTTGAAAAGCTAAAAGCGCTGGAAAATCACTTGTTTATCAAAGTTGTATATTTTCTACATGAATACGTTTACAATATTTACGCTTTAATTACAACAAATTGCTTCTGAATTATTATTATAAAAAAAAAAATATATTGCCTTATTGGTTATGATCCTCAGGCGAATTGAGCTTGAGGCTAGGAGAACACAGCTGGTGTCCGGATGAATTCGATGAGCATCAGCGACATCTTTTGCCACTCAGAGGAGATAGCCGACAATGTCGTCATCGTTGTCGGCGTTGTCGTGTCCAGCATTTTGGCGACGCAGCTCGCAGCGACCCAGAGCCTCCAGGTACGGCTGCAGCACCGACATCGACCGTCACTGATGATGCTGATGCTGATGCCGATGCAGTGGCGACGCTTGGGCGTGGGCATTGGCATTGGCATTGGCGAGGGCATGTGCATTGGCTGCCAACTGGTTGGATGAGTTGAGGAACGGCGTCAGCAGCTCCATGGGCAGTGGGAATATGATGGTCGAGTTCTTCTCCGCCGAAATGCTGCTCAGCGTCTGCAGATATCGCAGCTGCAGCGCCGACGGACTGGCCGAGATGATCTCGGACGCCTCCTTGAGAGCACGCGACGACTTCATCTCTCCCTCGGCCGCAATCACCTTGGCGCGTGCCTCACGCGCTGCCTCCGCCTCGGCGGCCATCGCACGTTGCAGGGCCGTTGGCAGTGAAACATCCTTACTAAAAAGAATCAACAAACAATGAATGATATACATATTAATTAAAACTGTAATAAAGTATATAAATCAAATTTTATAAATATTTGTATTTAACAAATACGTTCGTCTGTACGCCTATTTATATGTAAGCTATTTACTCAATATTTATGATATCTCGAATGGAACTTACTAGTAATAATACTAAACTAAAGGATGATTTGATTTTTCAATAAAATGAAAAAAATGGGTTGAAAATCTACAAGGGGGGAACATGGAAAACTGGCCAAAAATTCAAAACTCCATCGTAATTTTGTCATTTGAAGGACGATTGGGATGTCGTTTGGCATGTAAATAGTAACGGGTACATGATCGACGACTATGTAATCAAAAGGACAAATATCCTTAAAACAACAAAGTTAGAAGGACTTTTTTGTTTTGAGAAAAGAAGCTCTAACTCGGCCATATCGTTGCTGATCCTTATGAGTCCTGTGGCAATCAACTCGTCTGAACAAGGACTATCAGCTGGCCAAAGGACTTTTGAATAGCCCTTTTCGTTTTCGAGATATTCAGGATTTTCATATTTTGATACGATTTCTTACATTTTTTTTTGTCCCTGCGACAAAAATTTTGCATTTCCAAAAATTAAAAACTTTTGCATACTTTTGGCGATGAGATATAAATTCCAGTCCAAAAATTGAAATGTGTTTATCTCAGAAATGAAAAATTAAAAACTTTTGCATACTTTTGGGGATGAGATATAAATTTCAGTCCAAAAATTTAAATGTGTTTATCTCAGAAACTACAGCGATAATTTCGATAGCAATTGGCCGGTCGATAGTCCTAATAAATACGTATAAAAATAACTGTCGATTGTCATTAAAAAAATAAAGAATATATTAAAAAAACAAACAAGAATTTTTCGAAAAAACCTACAAGGGGTAGGCATGGAAAATTTGCAAAAATTTCGAAAATCCTCTGTAACTTCGTCATTTGAAGGACGATCAAGATGTCCTTTGGCATGCATATGGGGACGGATTCATGAAGTACGACTATGAAATCAAAAGCCCAAATATCCTTTAAACAACAGAGTTAGAAGGACTTTTTTGCTGAGAGAAAACATGCTCTATCTTGGCCATATCCTTGACGATCCTTATGAATCCTGTGGAAATCAACTCGTCTTAACAGAGACTATCAGCTGGCCAAAGGACATTCCGATCGTCCTTGTGGTTCCCGAGATATTCATGATTTTCTAATTTTGTAGCGACTCCTTACATTTTTTTTCGACTCCGCAATTGAAAATTTGCAAGTCCAAAAATTAAAAACTTTTGCATACTTTTGGCGATGAGATATAAATTCCAGTCCAAAAATTTAAATGTGTTTATCTCAGAAATGGAAAATTAAAAACTTTTGCATACTTTTGGGGATGAGATATAAATTTCAGTCCAAAAATTTAAATGTGTTTATCTCAGAAACTACAGCGATAATTTCGATAGCAATTGGCCGGTCGATAGTCCTAATAAATACGTTTAAAAATAACTGTCGATTGTCATTAAAAAAATAAAGAATATATTAAAAAAACAAACAAGAATTTTTCGAAAAAATCTACAAGAGGTAGGCATGGAAAATTTGCAAAAATTTCGAAAATCCTCTGTAACTTCGTCATTTGAAGGACGATCAAGATGTCCTTTGGCATGCATATGGGGACGGATTCATGAAGTACACCTATGAAATCAAAAGCCCAAATATCCTTTAAACAACAGAGTTAGAAGGACTTTTTTGCTGAGAGAAAACATGCTCTATCTTGGCCATATCCTTGACGATCCTTATGAATCCTGTGGCAATCAACTCGTCTTAACAGAGACTATCAGCTGGCCAAAGGACATTCCGATCGTCCTTGTGGTTCCCGAGATATTCATGATTTTCTAATTTTGTAGCGACTTCTTACATTTTTTTTCGACTCCGCAATTGAAAATTTGCAAGTCCAAAAATTAAAAACTTTTGTATACTTTTGGCGATGAGATATAAATTCCAGTCCAAAAATTTAAATGTGTTTATCTCAGAAATGGAAAATTAAAAACTTTTGCATACATTTGGGGATGAGATATAAATTTCAGTCCAAAAATTTAAATGTGTTTATCTCAGAAACTACAGCGATAATTTCGATAGCAATTGGCCGGTCGATAGTCCTAATAAATACGTTTAAAAATAACTGTCGATTGTCATTAAAAAAATAAAGAATATATTAAAAAAACAAACAAGAATTTTTCGAAAAAATCTACAAGGGGTAGGCATGGAAAATTTGCAAAAATTTCGAAAATCCTCTGTAACTTCGTCATTTGAAGGACGATCAAGATGTCCTTTGGTATGCATATGGGGACGGATTCATGAAGTACGACTTTGAAATCAAAAGCCCAAATATCCTTTAAACAACAGAGTTAGAAGGACTTTTTTGCTGAGAGAAAACATGCTCTATCTTGGCCATATCCTTGACGATCCTTATGAATCCTGTGGCAATCAACTCGTCTTAACAAGGACTATCAGCTGGCCAAAGGACATTCTGATCGTCCTTGTGGTTCCCGAGATATTCATGATTTTCTAATTTTGTAGCGACTCCTTACATTTTTTTTCGACTCCGCAATTGAAAATTTGCAAGTCCAAAAATTAAAAACTTTTGCATACTTTTGGCGATGAGATATAAATTCCAGTCCAAAAATCGAAATGTGTTTATCTCAGAAACGAAAAATTAAAAACTTTTGCATACTTTTGGGGATGAGATATAAATTTCAGTCCAAAAATTTAAATGTGTTTATCTCAGAAACTACAGCGATAATTTCGATAGCAATTGGCCGGTCGATAGTCCTAATAAATACGTTTAAAAATAACTGTCGATTGTCATTAAAAAAATAAAGAATATATTAAAAAAACAAACAAGAATTTTTCGAAAAAACCTACAAGGGGTAGGCATGGAAAATTTGCAAAAATTTCGAAAATCCTCTGTAACTTCGTCATTTGAAGGACGATCAAGATGTCCTTTGGCATGCATATGGGGACGGATTCATGAAGTACGACTATGAAATCAAAAGCCCAAATATCCTTTAAACAACAGAGTTAGAAGGACTTTTTTGCTGAGAGAAAACATGCTCTATCTTGGCCATATCCTTGACGATCCTTATGAATCCTGTGGAAATCAACTCGTCTTAACAGAGACTATCAGCTGGCCAAAGGACATTCCGATCGTCCTTGTGGTTCCCGAGATATTCATGATTTTCTAATTTTGTAGCGACTCCTTACATTTTTTTTCGACTCCGCAATTGAAAATTTGCAAGTCCAAAAATTAAAAACTTTTGCATACTTTTGGCGATGAGATATAAATTCCAGTCCAAAAATTTAAATGTGTTTATCTCAGAAATGGAAAATTAAAAACTTTTGCATACTTTTGGGGATGAGATATAAATTTCAGTCCAAAAATTTAAATGTGTTTATCTCAGAAATGGAAAATTAAAAACTTTTGCATACATTTGGGGATGAGATATAAATTTCAGTCCAAAAATTTAAATGTGTTTATCTCAGAAACTACAGCGATAATTTCGATAGCAATTGGCCGGTCGATAGTCCTAATAAATACGTTTAAAAATAACTGTCGATTGTCATTAAAAAAATAAAGAATATATTAAAAAAACAAACAAGAATTTTTCGAAAAAATCTACAAGGGGTAGGCATGGAAAATTTGCAAAAATTTCGAAAATCCTCTGTAACTTCGTCATTTGAAGGACGATCAAGATGTCCTTTGGCATGCATATGGGGACGGATTCATGAAGTACGACTATGAAATCAAAAGCCCAAATATCCTTTAAACAACAGAGTTAGAAGGACTTTTTTGCTGAGAGAAAACATGCTCTATCTTGGCCATATCCTTGAAGATCCTTATGAATCCTGTGTAAATCAACTCGTCTTAACAGAGACTATCAGCTGGCCAAAGGACATTCCGATCGTCCTTGTGGTTCCCGAGATATTCATGATTTTCTAATTTTGTAGCGACTCCTTACATTTTTTTTCGACTCCGCAATTGAAAATTTGCAAGTCCAAAAATTAAAAACTTTTGCATACTTTTGGCGATGAGATATAAATTCCAGTCCAAAAATTTAAATGTGTTTATCTCAGAAATGGAAAATTAAAAACTTTTGCATACTTTTGGGGATGAGATATAAATTTCAGTCCAAAAATTTAAATGTGTTTATCTCAGAAACTACAGCGATAATTTCGATAGCAATTGGCCGGTCGATAGTCCTAATAAATACGTTTAAAAATAACTGTCGATTGTCATTAAAAAAATAAAGAATATATTAAAAAAACAAACAAGAATTTTTCGAAAAAATCTACAAGGGGTAGGCATGGAAAATTTGCAAAAATTTCGAAAATCCTCTGTAACTTCGTCATTTGAAGGACGATCAAGATGTCCTTTGGCATGCATATGGGGACGGATTCATGAAGTACGACTTTGAAATCAAAAGCCCAAATATCCTTTAAACAACAGAGTTAGAAGGACTTTTTTGCTGAGAGAAAACATGCTCTATCTTCGCCATATCCTTGCCGATCCTTATAAATCCTGTGGCAATCAACTCGTCTTAACAAGGACTATCAGCTGGCCAAAGGACATTCCGATCGTCCTTGTGGTTCCCGAGATATTCATGATTTTCTAATTTTGTAGCGACTCCTTACATTTTTTTTTCGACTCCGCAATTGAAAATTTGCAAGTCCAAAAATTAAAACTTTTGCATACTTTTGGCGATGAGATATAAATTCCAGTCCAAAAATTTAAATGTGTTTATCTCAGAAATTAAAAATTAAAAACTTTTGCATACTTTTGGGGATGAGATATAAATTTCAGTCCAAAAATTTAAATGTGTTTATCTCAGAAACTACAGCGATAATTTCGATAGCAATTGGCCGGTCGATAGTCCTAATAAATACGTTTAAAAATAACTGTCGATTGTCATTAAAAAAATAAAGAATATATTAAAAAAACAAACAAGAATTTTTCGAAAAAATCTACAAGGGGTAGGCATGGAAAATTTGCAAAAATTTCGAAAATCCTCTGTAACTTCGTCATTTGAAGGACGATCAAGATGTCCTTTGGTATGCATATGGGGACGGATTCATGAAGTACGACTTTGAAATCAAAAGCCCAAATATCCTTTAAACAACAGAGTTAGAAGGACTTTTTTGCTGAGAGAAAACATGCTCTATCTTCGCCATATCCTTGCCGATCCTTATGAATCCTGTGGCAATCAACTCGTCTTAACAAGGACTATCAGCTGGCCAAAGGACATTCCGATCGTCCTTGTGGTTCCCGAGATATTCATGATTTTCTAATTTTGTAGCGACTCCTTACATTTTTTTTTCGACTCCGCAATTGAAAATTTGCAAGTCCAAAAATTAAAACTTTTGCATACTTTTGGCGATGAGATATAAATTCCAGTCCAAAAATTTAAATGTGTTTATCTCAGAAATTAAAAATTAAAAACTTTTGCATACTTTTGGGGATGAGATATAAATTTCAGTCCAAAAATTTAAATGTGTTTATCTCAGAAACTACAGCGATAATTTCGATAGCAATTGGCCGGTCGACAGTCCTAATAAATACGTTTAAAAATAACTGTCGATTGTCATTAAAAAAATAAAGAATATATTAAAAAAACAAACAAGAATTTTTCGAAAAAATCTACAAGGGGTAGGCATGGAAAATTTGCAAAAATTTCGAAAATCCTCTGTAACTTCGTCATTTGAAGGACGATCAAGATGTCCTTTGGCATGCATATGGGGACGGATTCATGAAGTACGACTTTGAAATCAAAAGCCCAAATATCCTTTAAACAACAGAGTTAGAAGGACTTTTTTGCTGAGAGAAAACATGCTCTATCTTCGCCATATCCTTGCCGATCCTTATGAATCCTGTGGCAATCAACTCGTCTTAACAAGGACTATCAGCTGGCCAAAGGACATTCCGATCGTCCTTGTGGTTCCCGAGATATTCATGATTTTCTAATTTTGTAGCGACTCCTTACATTTTTTTTTCGACTCCGCAATTGAAAATTTGCAAGTCCAAAAATTAAAACTTTTGCATACTTTTGGCGATGAGATATAAATTCCAGTCCAAAAATGTAAATGTGTTTATCTCAGAAATTAAAAATTAAAAACTTTTGCATACTTTTGGGGATGAGATATAAATTTCAGTCCAAAAATTTAAATGTGTTTATCTCAGAAACTACAGCGATAATTTCGATAGCAATTGGCCGGTCGACAGTCCTAATAAATACGTTTAAAAATAACTGTCGATTGTCATTAAAAAAATAAAGAATATATTAAAAAAACAAACAAGAATTTTTCGAAAAAATCTACAAGGGGTACCCATGGAAAATTTGCAAAAATTTCGAAAATCCTCTGTAACTTCGTCATTTGAAGGACGATCAAGATGTCCTTTGGCATGCATATGGGGACGGATTCATGAAGTACGACTTTGAAATCAAAAGCCCAAATATCCTTTAAACAACAGAGTTAGAAGGACTTTTTTTGCTGAGAGAAAACATGCTCTATCTTGGCCATATCCTTGCCGATCCTTATGAATCCTGTGGCAATCAACTCGTCTTAACAAGGACTATCAGCTGGCCAAAGGACATTCCGATCGTCCTTGTGGTTCCCGAGATATTCATGATTTTCTAATTTTGTAGCGACTCCTTACATTTTTTTTTCGACTCCGCAATTGAAAATTTGCAAGTCCAAAAATTAAAACTTTTGCATACTTTTGGCGATGAGATATAAATTCCAGTCCAAAAATTTAAATGTGTTTATCTCAGAAATTAAAAATTAAAAACTTTTGCATACTTTTGGGGATGAGATATAAATTTCAGTCCAAAAATTTAAATGTGTTTATCTCAGAAACTACAGCGATAATTTCGATAGCAATTGGCCGGTCGACAGTCCTAATAAATACGTTTAAAAATAACTGTCGATTGTCATTAAAAAAATAAAGAATATATTAAAAAAACAAACAAGAATTTTTCGAAAAAATCTACAAGGGGTAGGCATGGAAAATTTGCAAAAATTTCGAAAATCCTCTGTAACTTCGTCATTTGAAGGACGATCAAGATGTCCTTTGGCATGCATATGGGGACGGATTCATGAAGTACGACTTTGAAATCAAAAGCCCAAATATCCTTTAAACAACAGAGTTAGAAGGACTTTTTTGCTGAGAGAAAACATGCTCTATCTTCGCCATATCCTTGCCGATCCTTATGAATCCTGTGGCAATCAACTCGTCTTAACAAGGACTATCAGCTGGCCAAAGGACATTCCGATCGTCCTTGTGGTTCCCGAGATATTCATGATTTTCTAATTTTGTAGCGACTTCTTACATTTTTTTTCGACTCCCCAATTGAAAATTTGCAAGTCCAAAAATTAAAAACTTTTGTATACTTTTGGCGATGAGATATAAATTCCAGTCCAAAAATTTAAATGTGTTTATCTCAGAAATGGAAAATTAAAAACTTTTGCATACATTTGGGGATGAGATATAAATTTCAGTCCAAAAATTTAAATGTGTTTATCTCAGAAACTACAGCGATAATTTCGATAGCAATTGGCCGGTCGACAGTCCTAATAAATACGTTTAAAAATAACTGTCGATTGTCATTAAAAAAATAAAGAATATATTAAAAAAACAAACAAGAATTTTTCGAAAAAATCTACAAGGGGTAGGCATGGAAAATTTGCAAAAATTTCGAAAATCCTCTGTAACTTCGTCATTTGAAGGACGATCAAGATGTCCTTTGGCATGCATATGGGGACGGATTCATGAAGTACGACTTTGAAATCAAAAGCCCAAATATCCTTTAAACAACAGAGTTAGAAGGACTTTTTTGCTGAGAGAAAACATGCTCTATCTTCGCCATATCCTTGCCGATCCTTATGAATCTTGTGGCAATCAACTCGTCTTAACAAGGACTATCAGCTGGCCAAAGGACATTCCGATCGTCCTTGTGGTTCCCGAGATATTCATGATTTTCTAATTTTGTAGCGACTCCTTACATTTTTTTTTCGACTCCGCAATTGAAAATTTGCAAGTCCAAAAATTAAAACTTTTGCATACTTTTGGCGATGAGATATAAATTCCAGTCCAAAAATGTAAATGTGTTTATCTCAGAAATTAAAAATTAAAAACTTTTGCATACTTTTGGGGATGAGATATAAATTTCAGTCCAAAAATTTAAATGTGTTTATCTCAGAAACTACAGCGATAATTTCGATAGCAATTGGCCGGTCGATAGTCCTAATAAATACGTTTAAAAATAACTGTCGATTGTCATTAAAAAAATAAAGAATATATTAAAAAAACAAACAAGAATTTTTCGAAAAAATCTACAAGGGGTAGGCATGGAAAATTTGCAAAAATTTCGAAAATCCTCTGTAACTTCGTCATTTGAAGGACGATCAAGATGTCCTTTGGCATGCATATGGGGACGGATTCATGAAGTACGACTTTGAAATCAAAAGCCCAAATATCCTTTAAACAACAGAGTTAGAAGGACTTTTTTGCTGAGAGAAAACATGCTCTATCTTCGCCATATCCTTGCCGATCCTTATGAATCCTGTGGCAATCAACTCGTCTTAACAAGGACTATCAGCTGGCCAAAGGACATTCCGATCGTCCTTGTGGTTCCCGAGATATTCATGATTTTCTAATTTTGTAGCGACTCCTTACATTTTTTTTTCGACTCCGCAATTGAAAATTTGCAAGTCCAAAAATTAAAACTTTTGCATACTTTTGGCGATGAGATATAAATTCCAGTCCAAAAGTGTAAATGTGTTTATCTCAGAAATTAAAAATTAAAAACTTTTGCATACTTTTGGGGATGAGATATAAATTTCAGTCCAAAAATTTAAATGTGTTTATCTCAGAAACTACAGCGATAATTTCGATAGCAATTGGCCGGTCGATAGTCCTAATAAATACGTTTAAAAATAACTGTCGATTGTCATTAAAAAAATAAAGAATATATTAAAAAAACAAACAAGAATTTTTCGAAAAAATCTACAAGGGGTAGGCATGGAAAATTTGCAAAAATTTCGAAAATCCTCTGTAACTTCGTCATTTGAAGGACGATCAAGATGTCCTTTGGCATGCATATGGGGACGGATTCATGAAGTACGACTTTGAAATCAAAAGCCCAAATATCCTTTAAACAACAGAGTTAGAAGGACTTTTTTGCTGAGAGAAAACATGCTCTATCTTCGCCATATCCTTGCCGATCCTTATGAATCCTGTGGCAATCAACTCGTCTTAACAAGGACTATCAGCTGGCCAAAGGACATTCCGATCGTCCTTGTGGTTCCCGAGATATTCATGATTTTCTAATTTTGTAGCGACTCCTTACATTTTTTTTTCGACTCCGCAATTGAAAATTTGCAAGTCCAAAAATTAAAACTTTTGCATACTTTTGGCGATGAGATATAAATTCCAGTCCAAAAGTGTAAATGTGTTTATCTCAGAAATTAAAAATTAAAAACTTTTGCATACTTTTGGGGATGAGATATAAATTTCAGTCCAAAAATTTAAATGTGTTTATCTCAGAAACTACAGCGATAATTTCGATAGCAATTGGCCGGTCGACAGTCCTAATAAATACGTTTAAAAATAACTGTCGATTGTCATTAAAAAAATAAAGAATATATTAAAAAAACAAACAAGAATTTTTCGAAAAAATCTACAAGGGGTACCCATGGAAAATTTGCAAAAATTTCGAAAATCCTCTGTAACTTCGTCATTTGAAGGACGATCAAGATGTCCTTTGGCATGCATATGGGGACGGATTCATGAAGTACGACTTTGAAATCAAAAGCCCAAATATCCTTTAAACAACAGAGTTAGAAGGACTTTTTTTGCTGAGAGAAAACATGCTCTATCTTGGCCATATCCTTGCCGATCCTTATGAATCCTGTGGCAATCAACTCGTCTTAACAAGGACTATCAGCTGGCCAAAGGACATTCCGATCGTCCTTGTGGTTCCCGAGATATTCATGATTTTCTAATTTTGTAGCGACTCCTTACATTTTTTTTTCGACTCCGCAATTGAAAATTTGCAAGTCCAAAAATTAAAACTTTTGCATACTTTTGGCGATGAGATATAAATTCCAGTCTAAAAATTTAAATGTGTTTATCTCAGAAATTAAAAATTAAAAACTTTTGCATACTTTTGGGGATGAGATATAAATTTCAGTCCAAAAATTTAAATGTGTTTATCTCAGAAACTACAGCGATAATTTCGATAGCAATTGGCCGGTCGATAGTCCTAATAAATACGTTTAAAAATAACTGTCGATTGTCATTAAAAAAATAAAGAATATATTAAAAAAACAAACAAGAATTTTTCGAAAAAATCTACAAGGGGTAGGCATGGAAAATTTGCAAAAATTTCGAAAATCCTCTGTAACTTCGTCATTTGAAGGACGATCAAGATGTCCTTTGGCATGCATATGGGGACGGATTCATGAAGTACGACTTTGAAATCAAAAGCCCAAATATCCTTTAAGCAACAGAGTTAGAAGGACTTTTTTGCTGAGAGAAAACATGCTCTATCTTCGCCATATCCTTGCCGATCCTTATGAATCCTGTGGCAATCAACTCGTCTTAACAAGGACTATCAGCTGGCCAAAGGACATTCCGATCGTCCTTGTGGTTCCCGAGATATTCATGATTTTCTAATTTTGTAGCGACTCCTTACATTTTTTTTTCGACTCCGCAATTGAAAATTTGCAAGTCCAAAAATTAAAACTTTTGCATACTTTTGGCGATGAGATATAAATTCCAGTCCAAAAATGTAAATGTGTTTATCTCAGAAATTAAAAATTAAAAACTTTTGCATACTTTTGGGGATGAGATATAAATTTCAGTCCAAAAATTTAAATGTGTTTATCTCAGAAACTACAGCGATAATTTCGATAGCAATTGGCCGGTCGACAGTCCTAATAAATACGTTTAAAAATAACTGTCGATTGTCATTAAAAAAATAAAGAATATATTAAAAAAACAAACAAGAATTTTTCGAAAAAATCTACAAGGGGTACCCATGGAAAATTTGCAAAAATTTCGAAAATCCTCTGTAACTTCGTCATTTGAAGGACGATCAAGATGTCCTTTGGCATGCATATGGGGACGGATTCATGAAGTACGACTTTGAAATCAAAAGCCCAAATATCCTTTAAACAACAGAGTTAGAAGGACTTTTTTTGCTGAGAGAAAACATGCTCTATCTTGGCCATATCCTTGCCGATCCTTATGAATCCTGTGGCAATCAACTCGTCTTAACAAGGACTATCAGCTGGCCAAAGGACATTCCGATCGTCCTTGTGGTTCCCGAGATATTCATGATTTTCTAATTTTGTAGCGACTCCTTACATTTTTTTTTCGACTCCGCAATTGAAAATTTGCAAGTCCAAAAATTAAAACTTTTGCATACTTTTGGCGATGAGATATAAATTCCAGTCCAAAAATTTAAATGTGTTTATCTCAGAAATTAAAAATTAAAAACTTTTGCATACTTTTGGGGATGAGATATAAATTTCAGTCCAAAAATTTAAATGTGTTTATCTCAGAAACTACAGCGATAATTTCGATAGCAATTGGCCGGTCGACAGTCCTAATAAATACGTTTAAAAATAACTGTCGATTGTCATTAAAAAAATAAAGAATATATTAAAAAAACAAACAAGAATTTTTCGAAAAAATCTACAAGGGGTAGGCATGGAAAATTTGCAAAAATTTCGAAAATCCTCTGTAACTTCGTCATTTGAAGGACGATCAAGATGTCCTTTGGCATGCATATGGGGACGGATTCATGAAGTACGACTTTGAAATCAAAAGCCCAAATATCCTTTAAACAACAGAGTTAGAAGGACTTTTTTGCTGAGAGAAAACATGCTCTATCTTCGCCATATCCTTGCCGATCCTTATGAATCCTGTGGCAATCAACTCGTCTTAACAAGGACTATCAGCTGGCCAAAGGACATTCCGATCGTCCTTGTGGTTCCCGAGATATTCATGATTTTCTAATTTTGTAGCGACTCCTTACATTTTTTTTTCGACTCCGCAATTGAAAATTTGCAAGTCCAAAAATTAAAACTTTTGCATACTTTTGGCGATGAGATATAAATTCCAGTCCAAAAATGTAAATGTGTTTATCTCAGAAATTAAAAATTAAAAACTTTTGCATACTTTTGGGGATGAGATATAAATTTCAGTCCAAAAATTTAAATGTGTTTATCTCAGAAACTACAGCGATAATTTCGATAGCAATTGGCCGGTCGACAGTCCTAATAAATACGTTTAAAAATAACTGTCGATTGTCATTAAAAAAATAAAGAATATATTAAAAAAACAAACAAGAATTTTTCGAAAAAATCTACAAGGGGTACCCATGGAAAATTTGCAAAAATTTCGAAAATCCTCTGTAACTTCGTCATTTGAAGGACGATCAAGATGTCCTTTGGCATGCATATGGGGACGGATTCATGAAGTACGACTTTGAAATCAAAAGCCCAAATATCCTTTAAACAACAGAGTTAGAAGGACTTTTTTTGCTGAGAGAAAACATGCTCTATCTTGGCCATATCCTTGCCGATCCTTATGAATCCTGTGGCAATCAACTCGTCTTAACAAGGACTATCAGCTGGCCAAAGGACATTCCGATCGTCCTTGTGGTTCCCGAGATATTCATGATTTTCTAATTTTGTAGCGACTCCTTACATTTTTTTTTCGACTCCGCAATTGAAAATTTGCAAGTCCAAAAATTAAAACTTTTGCATACTTTTGGCGATGAGATATAAATTCCAGTCCAAAAATGTAAATGTGTTTATCTCAGAAATTAAAAATTAAAAACTTTTGCATACTTTTGGGGATGAGATATAAATTTCAGTCCAAAAATTTAAATGTGTTTATCTCAGAAACTACAGCGATAATTTCGATAGCAATTGGCCGGTCGACAGTCCTAATAAATACGTTTAAAAATAACTGTCGATTGTCATTAAAAAAATAAAGAATATATTAAAAAAACAAACAAGAATTTTTCGAAAAAATCTACAAGGGGTAGGCATGGAAAATTTGCAAAAATTTCGAAAATCCTCTGTAACTTCGTCATTTGAAGGACGATCAAGATGTCCTTTGGCATGCATATGGGGACGGATTCATGAAGTACACCTATGAAATCAAAAGCCCAAATATCCTTTAAACAACAGAGTTAGAAGGACTTTTTTGCTGAGAGAAAACATGCTCTATCTTCGCCATATCCTTGCCGATCCTTATGAATCCTGTGCAATCAACTCGTCTTAACAAGGACTATCAGCTGGCCAAAGGACATTCCGATCGTCCTTGTGGTTCCCGAGATATTCATGATTTTCTAATTTTGTAGCGACTTCTTACATTTTTTTTCGACTCCCCAATTGAAAATTTGCAAGTCCAAAAATTAAAAACTTTTGTATACTTTTGGCGATGAGATATAAATTCCAGTCCAAAAATTTAAATGTGTTTATCTCAGAAATGGAAAATTAAAAACTTTTGCATACATTTGGGGATGAGATATAAATTTCAGTCCAAAAATTTAAATGTGTTTATCTCAGAAACTACAGCGATAATTTCGATAGCAATTGGCCGGTCGACAGTCCTAATAAATACGTTTAAAAATAACTGTCGATTGTCATTAAAAAAATAAAGAATATATTAAAAAAACAAACAAGAATTTTTCGAAAAAATCTACAAGGGGTAGGCATGGAAAATTTGCAAAAATTTCGAAAATCCTCTGTAACTTCGTCATTTGAAGGACGATCAAGATGTCCTTTGGCATGCATATGGGGACGGATTCATGAAGTACGACTTTGAAATCAAAAGCCCAAATATCCTTTAAACAACAGAGTTAGAAGGACTTTTTTGCTGAGAGAAAACATGCTCTATCTTCGCCATATCCTTGCCGATCCTTATGAATCTTGTGGCAATCAACTCGTCTTAACAAGGACTATCAGCTGGCCAAAGGACATTCCGATCGTCCTTGTGGTTCCCGAGATATTCATGATTTTCTAATTTTGTAGCGACTCCTTACATTTTTTTTTCGACTCCGCAATTGAAAATTTGCAAGTCCAAAAATTAAAACTTTTGCATACTTTTGGCGATGAGATATAAATTCCAGTCCAAAAATTTAAATGTGTTTATCTCAGAAATTAAAAATTAAAAACTTTTGCATACTTTTGGGGATGAGATATAAATTTCAGTCCAAAAATTTAAATGTGTTTATCTCAGAAACTACAGCGATAATTTCGATAGCAATTGGCCGGTCGATAGTCCTAATAAATACGTTTAAAAATAACTGTCGATTGTCATTAAAAAAATAAAGAATATATTAAAAAAACAAACAAGAATTTTTCGAAAAAATCTACAAGGGGTAGGCATGGAAAATTTGCAAAAATTTCGAAAATCCTCTGTAACTTCGTCATTTGAAGGACGATCAAGATGTCCTTTGGCATGCATATGGGGACGGATTCATGAAGTACGACTTTGAAATCAAAAGCCCAAATATCCTTTAAACAACAGAGTTAGAAGGACTTTTTTGCTGAGAGAAAACATGCTCTATCTTCGCCATATCCTTGCCGATCCTTATGAATCCTGTGGCAATCAACTCGTCTTAACAAGGACTATCAGCTGGCCAAAGGACATTCCGATCGTCCTTGTGGTTCCCGAGATATTCATGATTTTCTAATTTTGTAGCGACTCCTTACATTTTTTTTTCGACTCCGCAATTGAAAATTTGCAAGTCCAAAAATTAAAACTTTTGCATACTTTTGGCGATGAGATATAAATTCCAGTCCAAAAGTGTAAATGTGTTTATCTCAGAAATTAAAAATTAAAAACTTTTGCATACTTTTGGGGATGAGATATAAATTTCAGTCCAAAAATTTAAATGTGTTTATCTCAGAAACTACAGCGATAATTTCGATAGCAATTGGCCGGTCGACAGTCCTAATAAATACGTTTAAAAATAACTGTCGATTGTCATTAAAAAAATAAAGAATATATTAAAAAAACAAACAAGAATTTTTCGAAAAAATCTACAAGGGGTACCCATGGAAAATTTGCAAAAATTTCGAAAATCCTCTGTAACTTCGTCATTTGAAGGACGATCAAGATGTCCTTTGGCATGCATATGGGGACGGATTCATGAAGTACGACTTTGAAATCAAAAGCCCAAATATCCTTTAAACAACAGAGTTAGAAGGACTTTTTTTGCTGAGAGAAAACATGCTCTATCTTGGCCATATCCTTGCCGATCCTTATGAATCCTGTGGCAATCAACTCGTCTTAACAAGGACTATCAGCTGGCCAAAGGACATTCCGATCGTCCTTGTGGTTCCCGAGATATTCATGATTTTCTAATTTTGTAGCGACTCCTTACATTTTTTTTTCGACTCCGCAATTGAAAATTTGCAAGTCCAAAAATTAAAACTTTTGCATACTTTTGGCGATGAGATATAAATTCCAGTCTAAAAATTTAAATGTGTTTATCTCAGAAATTAAAAATTAAAAACTTTTGCATACTTTTGGGGATGAGATATAAATTTCAGTCCAAAAATTTAAATGTGTTTATCTCAGAAACTACAGCGATAATTTCGATAGCAATTGGCCGGTCGATAGTCCTAATAAATACGTTTAAAAATAACTGTCGATTGTCATTAAAAAAATAAAGAATATATTAAAAAAACAAACAAGAATTTTTCGAAAAAATCTACAAGGGGTAGGCATGGAAAATTTGCAAAAATTTCGAAAATCCTCTGTAACTTCGTCATTTGAAGGACGATCAAGATGTCCTTTGGCATGCATATGGGGACGGATTCATGAAGTACGACTTTGAAATCAAAAGCCCAAATATCCTTTAAGCAACAGAGTTAGAAGGACTTTTTTGCTGAGAGAAAACATGCTCTATCTTCGCCATATCCTTGCCGATCCTTATGAATCCTGTGGCAATCAACTCGTCTTAACAAGGACTATCAGCTGGCCAAAGGACATTCCGATCGTCCTTGTGGTTCCCGAGATATTCATGATTTTCTAATTTTGTAGCGACTCCTTACATTTTTTTTTCGACTCCGCAATTGAAAATTTGCAAGTCCAAAAATTAAAACTTTTGCATACTTTTGGCGATGAGATATAAATTCCAGTCCAAAAATTTAAATGTGTTTATCTCAGAAATTAAAAATTAAAAACTTTTGCATACTTTTGGGGATGAGATATAAATTTCAGTCCAAAAATTTAAATGTGTTTATCTCAGAAACTACAGCGATAATTTCGATAGCAATTGGCCGGTCGACAGTCCTAATAAATACGTTTAAAAATAACTGTCGATTGTCATTAAAAAAATAAAGAATATATTAAAAAAACAAACAAGAATTTTTCGAAAAAATCTACAAGGGGTAGGCATGGAAAATTTGCAAAAATTTCGAAAATCCTCTGTAACTTCGTCATTTGAAGGACGATCAAGATGTCCTTTGGCATGCATATGGGGACGGATTCATGAAGTACGACTTTGAAATCAAAAGCCCAAATATCCTTTAAACAACAGAGTTAGAAGGACTTTTTTGCTGAGAGAAAACATGCTCTATCTTCGCCATATCCTTGCCGATCCTTATGAATCCTGTGGCAATCAACTCGTCTTAACAAGGACTATCAGCTGGCCAAAGGACATTCCGATCGTCCTTGTGGTTCCCGAGATATTCATGATTTTCTAATTTTGTAGCGACTCCTTACATTTTTTTTTCGACTCCGCAATTGAAAATTTGCAAGTCCAAAAATTAAAACTTTTGCATACTTTTGGCGATGAGATATAAATTCCAGTCCAAAAATTTAAATGTGTTTATCTCAGAAATTAAAAATTAAAAACTTTTGCATACTTTTGGGGATGAGATATAAATTTCAGTCCAAAAATTTAAATGTGTTTATCTCAGAAACTACAGCGATAATTTCGATAGCAATTGGCCGGTCGATAGTCCTAATAAATACGTTTAAAAATAACTGTCGATTGTCATTAAAAAAATAAAGAATATATTAAAAAAACAAACAAGAATTTTTCGAAAAAATCTACAAGGGGTAGGCATGGAAAATTTGCAAAAATTTCGAAAATCCTCTGTAACTTCGTCATTTGAAGGACGATCAAGATGTCCTTTGGCATGCATATGGGGACGGATTCATGAAGTACGACTTTGAAATCAAAAGCCCAAATATCCTTTAAACAACAGAGTTAGAAGGACTTTTTTGCTGAGAGAAAACATGCTCTATCTTCGCCATATCCTTGCCGATCCTTATGAATCCTGTGGCAATCAACTCGTCTTAACAAGGACTATCAGCTGGCCAAAGGACATTCCGATCGTCCTTGTGGTTCCCGAGATATTCATGATTTTCTAATTTTGTAGCGACTCCTTACATTTTTTTTTCGACTCCGCAATTGAAAATTTGCAAGTCCAAAAATTAAAACTTTTGCATACTTTTGGCGATGAGATATAAATTCCAGTCCAAAAATTTAAATGTGTTTATCTCAGAAATTAAAAATTAAAAACTTTTGCATACTTTTGGGGATGAGATATAAATTTCAGTCCAAAAATTTAAATGTGTTTATCTCAGAAACTACAGCGATAATTTCGATAGCAATTGGCCGGTCGACAGTCCTAATAAATACGTTTAAAAATAACTGTCGATTGTCATTAAAAAAATAAAGAATATATTAAAAAAACAAACAAGAATTTTTCGAAAAAATCTACAAGGGGTACCCATGGAAAATTTGCAAAAATTTCGAAAATCCTCTGTAACTTCGTCATTTGAAGGACGATCAAGATGTCCTTTGGCATGCATATGGGGACGGATTCATGAAGTACGACTTTGAAATCAAAAGCCCAAATATCCTTTAAACAACAGAGTTAGAAGGACTTTTTTGCTGAGAGAAAACATGCTCTATCTTGGCCATATCCTTGCCGATCCTTATGAGTCCTGTGGCAAACAACTCGTCTTAACAAGGACTATCAGCTGGCCAAAGGACATTCCGATCGTCCTTGTGGTTCCCGAGATATTCATGATTTTCTAATTTTGTAGCGACTCCTTACATTTTTTTTTCGACTCCGCAATTGAAAATTTGCAAGTCCAAAAATTAAAACTTTTGCATACTTTTGGCGATGAGATATAAATTGCAGTCCAAAAATTTAAATGTGTTTATCTCAGAAATGAAAAATTAAAAACTTTTGCATACTTTTGGGGATGAGATATAAATTTCAGTCCAAAAATTTAAATGTGTTTATCTCAGAAACTACAGCGATAATTTCGATAGCAATTGGCCGGACGATAGTCCTAATAAATACGTTTAAAAATAACTGTCGATTGTCATTAAAAAAATAAAGAATATATTAAAAAAACAAACAAGAATTTTTCGAAAAAATCTACAAGGGGTAGGCATGGAAAATTTGCAAAAATTTCGAAAATCCTCTGTAACTTCGTCATTTGAAGGACGATCAAGATGTCCTTTGGCATGCATATGGGGACGGATTCATGAAGTACGACTTTGAAATCAAAAGCCCAAATATCCTTTAAACAACAGAGTTAGAAGGACTTTTTTGCTGAGAGAAAACATGCTCTATCTTCGCCATATCCTTGCCGATCCTTATGAATCCTGTGGCAATCAACTCGTCTTAACAAGGACTATCAGCTGGCCAAAGGACATTCCGATCGTCTTTGTGGTTCCCGAGATATTCATGATTTTCTAATTTTGTAGCGACTTCTTACATTTTTTTTCGACTCCGCAATTGAAAATTTGCAAGTCCAAAAATTAAAAACTTTTGTATACTTTTGGCGATGAGATATAAATTTCAGTCCAAAAATTTAAATGTGTTTATCTCAGAAATGAAAAATTAAAAACTTTTGCATACTTTTGGGGATGAGATATAAATTTCAGTCCAAAAATTTAAATGTGTTTATCTCAGAAACTACAGCGATAATTTCGATAGCAATTGGCCGGTCGATAGTCCTAATAAATACGTTTAAAAATAACTGTCGATTGTCATTAAAAAAATAAAGAATATATTGAAAAAACAAACAAGAATTTTTCGAAAAAATCTACAAGGGGTAGGCATGGAAAATTTGCAAAAATTTCGAAAATCCTCTGTAACTTCGTCATTTGAAGGACGATCAAGATGTCCTTTGGCATGCATATGGGGACGGATTCATGAAGTACGACTTTGAAATCAAAAGCCCAAATATCCTTTAAACAACAGAGTTAGAAGGACTTTTTTACTGAGAGAAAACATGCTCTATCTTCGCCATATCCTTGCCGATCCTTATGAGTCCTGTGGCAATCAACTCGTCTTAACAAGGACTATCAGCTGGCCAAAGGACATTCCGATCGTCCTTGTGGTTCCCGAGATTTTCATGATTTTCTAATTTTGTAGCGACTCCTTACATTTTTTTTTCGACTCCGCAATTGAAAATTTGCAAGTCCAAAAATTAAAACTTTTGCATACTTTTGGCGATGAGATATAAATTCCAGTCCAAAAATTTAAATGTGTTTATCTCAGAAATTAAAAATTAAAAACTTTTGCATACTTTTGGGGATGAGATATAAATTTCAGTCCAAAAATTTAAATGTGTTTATCTCAGAAACTACAGCGATAATTTCGATAGCAATTGGCCGGTCGATAGTCCTAATAAATACGTTTAAAAATAACTGTCGATTGTCATTAAAAAAATAAAGAATATATTAAAAAAACAAACAAGAATTTTTCGAAAAAATCTACATGGCATGGAAAATTTGCAAAAATTTCGAAAATCCTCTGTAACTTCGTCATTTGAAGGACGATCAAGATGTCCTTTGGCATGCATATGGGGACGGATTCATGAAGTACGACTTTGAAATCAAAAGCCCAAATATCCTTTAAACAACAGAGTTAGAAGGACTTTTTTGCTGAGAGAAAACATGCTCTATCTTCGCCATATCCTTGCCGATCCTTATGAATCCTGTGGCAATCAACTCGTCTTAACAAGGACTATCAGCTGGCCAAAGGACATTCCGATCGTCCTTGTGGTTCCCGAGATATTCATGATTTTCTAATTTTGTAGCGACTCCTTACATTTTTTTTTCGACTCCGCAATTGAAAATTTGCAAGTCCAAAAATTAAAACTTTTGCATACTTTTGGCGATGAGATATAAATTCCAGTCCAAAAATTTAAATGTGTTTATCTCAGAAATGAAAAATTAAAAACTTTTGCATACTTTTGGGGATGAGATATAAATTTCAGTCCAAAAATTTAAATGTGTTTATCTCAGAAACTACAGCGATAATTTCGATAGCAATTGGCCGGTCGATAGTCCTAATAAATACGTTTAAAAATAACTGTCGATTGTCATTAAAAAAATAAAGAATATATTAAAAAAACAAACAAGAATTTTTCGAAAAAATCTACAAGGGGTAGGCATGGAAAATTTGCAAAAATTTCGAAAATCCTCTGTAACTTCGTCATTTGAAGGACGATCAAGATGTCCTTTGGCATGCATATGGGGACGGATTCATGAAGTACGACTTTGAAATCAAAAGCCCAAATATCCTTTAAACAACAGAGTTAGAAGGACTTTTTTGCTGAGAGAAAACATGCTCTATCTTCGCCATATCCTTGCCGATCCTTATGAATCCTGTGGCAATCAACTCGTCTTAACAAGGACTATCAGCTGGCCAAAGGACATTCCGATCGTCCTTGTGGTTCCCGAGATATTCATGATTTTCTAATTTTGTAGCGACTCCTTACATTTTTTTTTCGACTCCGCAATTGAAAATTTGCAAGTCCAAAAATTAAAACTTTTGCATACTTTTGGCGATGAGATATAAATTCCAGTCCAAAAATTTAAATGTGTTTATCTCAGAAATTAAAAATTAAAAACTTTTGCATACTTTTGGGGATGCGATATAAATTTCAGTCCAAAAATTTAAATGTGTTTATCTCAGAAACTACAGCGATAATTTCGATAGCAATTGGCCGGTCGATAGTCCTAATAAATACGTTTAAAAATAACTGTCGATTGTCATTAAAAAAATAAAGAATATATTAAAAAAACAAACAAGAATTTTTCGAAAAAATCTACAAGGGGTAGGCATGGAAAATTTGCAAAAATTTCGAAAATCCTCTGTAACTTCGTCATTTGAAGGACGATCAAGATGTCCTTTGGCATGCATATGGGGACGGATTCATGAAGTACGACTTTGAAATCAAAAGCCCAAATATCCTTTAAACAACAGAGTTAGAAGGACTTTTTTGCTGAGAGAAAACATGCTCTATCTTGGCCATATCCTTGTCGATCCTTATGAGTCCTGTGGCAAACAACTCGTCTTAACAAGGACTATCAGCTGGCCAAAGGACATTCCGATCGTCCTTGTGGTTCCCGAGATATTCATGATTTTCTAATTTTGTAGCGACTCCTTACATTTTTTTTTCGACTCCGCAATTGAAAATTTGCAAGTCCAAAAATTAAAACTTTTGCATACTTTTGGCGATGAGATATAAATTCCAGTCCAAAAATGTAAATGTGTTTATCTCAGAAATTAAAAATTAAAAACTTTTGCATACTTTTGGGGATGAGATATAAATTTCAGTCCAAAAATTTAAATGTGTTTATCTCAGAAACTACAGCGATAATTTCGATAGCAATTGGCCGGTCGATAGTCCTAATAAATACGTTTAAAAATAACTGTCGATTGTCATTAAAAAAATAAAGAATATATTAAAAAAACAAACAAGAATTTTTCGAAAAAATCTACAAGGGGTAGGCATGGAAAATTTGCAAAAATTTCGAAAATCCTCTGTAACTTCGTCATTTGAAGGACGATCAAGATGTCCTTTGGCATGCATATGGGGACGGATTCATGAAGTACGACTTTGAAATCAAAAGCCCAAATATCCTTTAAACAACAGAGTTAGAAGGACTTTTTTGCTGAGAGAAAACATGCTCTATCTTGGCCATATCCTTGCCGATCCTTATGAGTCCTGTGGCAAACAACTCGTCTTAACAAGGACTATCAGCTGGCCAAAGGACATTCCGATCGTCCTTGTGGTTCCCGAGATATTCATGATTTTCTAATTTTGTAGCGACTCCTTACATTTTTTTTTCGACTCCGCAATTGAAAATTTGCAAGTCCAAAAATTAAAACTTTTGCATACTTTTGGCGATGAGATATAAATTCCAGTCCAAAAATTTAAATGTGTTTATCTCAGAAATTAAAAATTAAAAACTTTTGCATACTTTTGGGGATGAGATATAAATTTCAGTCCAAAAATTTAAATGTGTTTATCTCAGAAACTACAGCGATAATTTCGATAGCAATTGGCCGGTCGATAGTCCTAATAAATACGTTTAAAAATAACTGTCGATTGTCATTAAAAAAATAAAGAATATATTAAAAAAACAAACAAGAATTTTTCGAAAAAATCTACAAGGGGTAGGCATGGAAAATTTGCAAAAATTTCGAAAATCCTCTGTAACTTCGTCATTTGAAGGACGATCAAGATGTCCTTTGGCATGCATATGGGGACGGATTCATGAAGTACGACTTTGAAATCAAAAGCCCAAATATCCTTTAAACAACAGAGTTAGAAGGACTTTTTTACTGAGAGAAAACATGCTCTATCTTCGCCATATCCTTGCCGATCCTTATGAGTCCTGTGGCAATCAACTCGTCTTAACAAGGACTATCAGCTGGCCAAAGGACATTCCGATCGTCCTTGTGGTTCCCGAGATTTTCATGATTTTCTAATTTTGTAGCGACTCCTTACATTTTTTTTTCGACTCCGCAATTGAAAATTTGCAAGTCCAAAAATTAAAACTTTTGCATACTTTTGGCGATGAGATATAAATTCCAGTCCAAAAATTTAAATGTGTTTATCTCAGAAATTAAAAATTAAAAACTTTTGCATACTTTTGGGGATGAGATATAAATTTCAGTCCAAAAATTTAAATGTGTTTATCTCAGAAACTACAGCGATAATTTCGATAGCAATTGGCCGGTCGATAGTCCTAATAAATACGTTTAAAAATAACTGTCGATTGTCATTAAAAAAATAAAGAATATATTAAAAAAACAAACAAGAATTTTTCGAAAAAATCTACATGGCATGGAAAATTTGCAAAAATTTCGAAAATCCTCTGTAACTTCGTCATTTGAAGGACGATCAAGATGTCCTTTGGCATGCATATGGGGACGGATTCATGAAGTACGACTTTGAAATCAAAAGCCCAAATATCCTTTAAACAACAGAGTTAGAAGGACTTTTTTGCTGAGAGAAAACATGCTCTATCTTCGCCATATCCTTGCCGATCCTTATGAATCCTGTGGCAATCAACTCGTCTTAACAAGGACTATCAGCTGGCCAAAGGACATTCCGATCGTCCTTGTGGTTCCCGAGATATTCATGATTTTCTAATTTTGTAGCGACTCCTTACATTTTTTTTTCGACTCCGCAATTGAAAATTTGCAAGTCCAAAAATTAAAACTTTTGCATACTTTTGGCGATGAGATATAAATTCCAGTCCAAAAATTTAAATGTGTTTATCTCAGAAATGAAAAATTAAAAACTTTTGCATACTTTTGGGGATGAGATATAAATTTCAGTCCAAAAATTTAAATGTGTTTATCTCAGAAACTACAGCGATAATTTCGATAGCAATTGGCCGGTCGATAGTCCTAATAAATACGTTTAAAAATAACTGTCGATTGTCATTAAAAAAATAAAGAATATATTAAAAAAACAAACAAGAATTTTTCGAAAAAATCTACAAGGGGTAGGCATGGAAAATTTGCAAAAATTTCGAAAATCCTCTGTAACTTCGTCATTTGAAGGACGATCAAGATGTCCTTTGGCATGCATATGGGGACGGATTCATGAAGTACGACTTTGAAATCAAAAGCCCAAATATCCTTTAAACAACAGAGTTAGAAGGACTTTTTTGCTGAGAGAAAACATGCTCTATCTTCGCCATATCCTTGCCGATCCTTATGAATCCTGTGGCAATCAACTCGTCTTAACAAGGACTATCAGCTGGCCAAAGGACATTCCGATCGTCCTTGTGGTTCCCGAGATATTCATGATTTTCTAATTTTGTAGCGACTCCTTACATTTTTTTTTCGACTCCGCAATTGAAAATTTGCAAGTCCAAAAATTAAAACTTTTGCATACTTTTGGCGATGAGATATAAATTCCAGTCCAAAAATTTAAATGTGTTTATCTCAGAAATTAAAAATTAAAAACTTTTGCATACTTTTGGGGATGAGATATAAATTTCAGTCCAAAAATTTAAATGTGTTTATCTCAGAAACTACAGCGATAATTTCGATAGCAATTGGCCGGTCGATAGTCCTAATAAATACGTTTAAAAATAACTGTCGATTGTCATTAAAAAAATAAAGAATATATTAAAAAAACAAACAAGAATTTTTCGAAAAAATCTACAAGGGGTAGGCATGGAAAATTTGCAAAAATTTCGAAAATCCTCTGTAACTTCGTCATTTGAAGGACGATCAAGATGTCCTTTGGCATGCATATGGGGACGGATTCATGAAGTACGACTTTGAAATCAAAAGCCCAAATATCCTTTAAACAACAGAGTTAGAAGGACTTTTTTGCTGAGAGAAAACATGCTCTATCTTGGCCATATCCTTGTCGATCCTTATGAGTCCTGTGGCAAACAACTCGTCTTAACAAGGACTATCAGCTGGCCAAAGGACATTCCGATCGTCCTTGTGGTTCCCGAGATATTCATGATTTTCTAATTTTGTAGCGACTCCTTACATTTTTTTTTCGACTCCGCAATTGAAAATTTGCAAGTCCAAAAATTAAAACTTTTGCATACTTTTGGCGATGAGATATAAATTCCAGTCCAAAAATGTAAATGTGTTTATCTCAGAAATTAAAAATTAAAAACTTTTGCATACTTTTGGGGATGAGATATAAATTTCAGTCCAAAAATTTAAATGTGTTTATCTCAGAAACTACAGCGATAATTTCGATAGCAATTGGCCGGTCGATAGTCCTAATAAATACGTTTAAAAATAACTGTCGATTGTCATTAAAAAAATAAAGAATATATTAAAAAAACAAACAAGAATTTTTCGAAAAAATCTACAAGGGGTAGGCATGGAAAATTTGCAAAAATTTCGAAAATCCTCTGTAACTTCGTCATTTGAAGGACGATCAAGATGTCCTTTGGCATGCATATGGGGACGGATTCATGAAGTACGACTTTGAAATCAAAAGCCCAAATATCCTTTAAACAACAGAGTTAGAAGGACTTTTTTGCTGAGAGAAAACATGCTCTATCTTGGCCATATCCTTGCCGATCCTTATGAGTCCTGTGGCAAACAACTCGTCTTAACAAGGACTATCAGCTGGCCAAAGGACATTCCGATCGTCCTTGTGGTTCCCGAGATATTCATGATTTTCTAATTTTGTAGCGACTCCTTACATTTTTTTTTCGACTCCGCAATTGAAAATTTGCAAGTCCAAAAATTAAAACTTTTGCATACTTTTGGCGATGAGATATAAATTCCAGTCCAAAAATTTAAATGTGTTTATCTCAGAAATTAAAAATTAAAAACTTTTGCATACTTTTGGGGATGAGATATAAATTTCAGTCCAAAAATTTAAATGTGTTTATCTCAGAAACTACAGCGATAATTTCGATAGCAATTGGCCGGTCGATAGTCCTAATAAATACGTTTAAAAATAACTGTCGATTGTCATTAAAAAAATAAAGAATATATTAAAAAAACAAACAAGAATTTTTCGAAAAAATCTACAAGGGGTAGGCATGGAAAATTTGCAAAAATTTCGAAAATCCTCTGTAACTTCGTCATTTGAAGGACGATCAAGATGTCCTTTGGCATGCATATGGGGACGGATTCATGAAGTACGACTTTGAAATCAAAAGCCCAAATATCCTTTAAACAACAGAGTTAGAAGGACTTTTTTGCTGAGAGAAAACATGCTCTATCTTCGCCATATCCTTGCCGATCCTTATGAGTCCTGTGGCAATCAACTCGTCTTAACAAGGACTATCAGCTGGCCAAAGGACATTCCGATCGTCCTTGTGGTTCCCGAGATTTTCATGATTTTCTAATTTTGTAGCGACTCCTTACATTTTTTTTTCGACTCCGCAATTGAAAATTTGCAAGTCCAAAAATTAAAACTTTTGCATACTTTTGGCGATGAGATATAAATTCCAGTCCAAAAATTTAAATGTGTTTATCTCAGAAATTAAAAATTAAAAACTTTTGCATACTTTTGGGGATGAGATATAAATTTCAGTCCAAAAATTTAAATGTGTTTATCTCAGAAACTACAGCGATAATTTCGATAGCAATTGGCCGGTCGATAGTCCTAATAAATACGTTTAAAAATAACTGTCGATTGTCATTAAAAAAATAAAGAATATATTAAAAAAACAAACAAGAATTTTTCGAAAAAATCTACAAGGGGTAGGCATGGAAAATTTGCAAAAATTTCGAAAATCCTCTGTAACTTCGTCATTTGAAGGACGATCAAGATGTCCTTTGGCATGCATATGGGGACGGATTCATGAAGTACGACTTTGAAATCAAAAGCCCAAATATCCTTTAAACAACAGAGTTAGAAGGACTTTTTTGCTGAGAGAAAACATGCTCTATCTTGGCCATATCCTTGTCGATCCTTATGAGTCCTGTGGCAAACAACTCGTCTTAACAAGGACTATCAGCTGGCCAAAGGACATTCCGATCGTCCTTGTGGTTCCCGAGATATTCATGATTTTCTAATTTTGTAGCGACTCCTTACATTTTTTTTTCGACTCCGCAATTGAAAATTTGCAAGTCCAAAAATTAAAACTTTTGCATACTTTTGGCGATGAGATATAAATTCCAGTCCAAAAATGTAAATGTGTTTATCTCAGAAATTAAAAATTAAAAACTTTTGCATACTTTTGGGGATGAGATATAAATTTCAGTCCAAAAATTTAAATGTGTTTATCTCAGAAACTACAGCGATAATTTCGATAGCAATTGGCCGGTCGATAGTCCTAATAAATACGTTTAAAAATAACTGTCGATTGTCATTAAAAAAATAAAGAATATATTAAAAAAACAAACAAGAATTTTTCGAAAAAATCTACAAGGGGTAGGCATGGAAAATTTGCAAAAATTTCGAAAATCCTCTGTAACTTCGTCATTTGAAGGACGATCAAGATGTCCTTTGGCATGCATATGGGGACGGATTCATGAAGTACGACTTTGAAATCAAAAGCCCAAATATCCTTTAAACAACAGAGTTAGAAGGACTTTTTTTGCTGAGAGAAAACATGCTCTATCTTGGCCATATCCTTGTCGATCCTTATGAGTCCTGTGGCAAACAACTCGTCTTAACAAGGACTATCAGCTGGCCAAAGGACATTCCGATCGTCCTTGTGGTTCCCGAGATATTCATGATTTTCTAATTTTGTAGCGACTCCTTACATTTTTTTTTCGACTCCGCAATTGAAAATTTGCAAGTCCAAAAATTAAAACTTTTGCATACTTTTGGCGATGAGATATAAATTCCAGTCCAAAAATTTAAATGTGTTTATCTCAGAAATTAAAAATTAAAAACTTTTGCATACTTTTGGGGATGAGATATAAATTTCAGTCCAAAAATTTAAATGTGTTTATCTCAGAAACTACAGCGATAATTTCGATAGCAATTGGCCGGTCGATAGTCCTAATAAATACGTTTAAAAATAACTGTCGATTGTCATTAAAAAAATAAAGAATATATTAAAAAAACAAACAAGAATTTTTCGAAAAAATCTACAAGGGGTAGGCATGGAAAATTTGAAAAAATTTCGAAAATCCTCTGTAACTTCGTCATTTGAAGGACGATCAAGATGTCCTTTGGCATGCATATGGGGACGGATTCATGAAGTACGACTTTGAAATCAAAAGCCCAAATATCCTTTAAACAACAGAGTTAGAAGGACTTTTTGGCTGAGAGAAAACATGCTCTATCTTGGCCATATCCTTGCCGATCCTTATGAGTCCTGTGGCAAACAACTCGTCTTAACAAGGACTATCAGCTGGCCAAAGGACATTCCGATCGTCCTTGTGGTTCCCGAGATATTCATGATTTTCTAATTTTGTAGCGACTCCTTACATTTTTTTTTCGACTCCGCAATTGAAAATTTGCAAGTCCAAAAACTAAAACTTTTGCATACTTTTGGCGATGAGATATAAATTCCAGTCCAAAAATTTAAATGTGTTTATCTCAGAAATTAAAAATTAAAAACTTTTGCATACTTTTGGGGATGAGATATAAATTTCAGTCCAAAAATTTAAATGTGTTTATCTCAGAAACTACAGCGATAATTTCGATAGCAATTGGCCGGTCGATAGTCCTAATAAATACGTTTAAAAATAACTGTCGATTGTCATTAAAAAAATAAAGAATATATTAAAAAAACAAACAAGAATTTTTCGAAAAAATCTACAAGGGGTAGGCATGGAAAATTTGCAAAAATTTCGAAAATCCTCTGTAACTTCGGCATTTGAAGGACGATCAAGATGTCCTTTGGCATGCATATGGGGACGGATTCATGAAGTACGACTTTGAAATCAAAAGCCCAAATATCCTTTAAACAACAGAGTTAGAAGGACTTTTTTGCTGAGAGAAAACATGTTCTATCTTGGCCATATCCTTGCCGATCCTTATGAGTCCTGTGGCAAACAACTCGTCTTAACAAGGACTATCAGCTGGCCAAAGGACATTCCGATCGTCCTTGTGGTTCCCGAGATATTCATGATTTTCTAATTTTGTAGCGACTCCTTACATTTTTTTTTCGACTCCGCAATTGAAAATTTGCAAGTCCAAAAATTAAAACTTTTGCATACTTTTGGCGATGAGATATAAATTCCAGTCCAAAAATTTAAATGTGTTTATCTCAGAAATTAAAAATTAAAAACTTTTGCATACTTTTGGAGATGAGATATAAATTTCAGTCCAAAAATTTAAATGTGTTTATCTCAGAAACTACAGCGATAATTTCGATAGCAATTGGCCGGTCGATAGTCCTAATAAACACGTTTAAAAATAACTGTCGATTGTCATTAAAAAAATAAAGAATATATTAAAAAAACAAACAAGAATTTTTCGAAAAAATCTACAAGGGGTAGGCATGGAAAATTTGCAAAAATTTCGAAAATCCTCTGTAACTTCGTCATTTGAAGGACGATCAAGATGTCCTTTGGCATGCATATGGGGACGGATTCATGAAGTACGACTTTGAAATCAAAAGCCCAAATATCCTTTAAACAACAGAGTTAGAAGGACTTTTTTGCTGAGAGAAAACATGCTCTATCTTCGCCATATCCTTGCCGATCCTTATGAATCCTGTGGCAAACAACTCGTCTTAACAAGGACTATCAGCTGGCCAAAGGACATTCCGATCGTCCTTGTGGTTCCCGAGATATTCATGATTTTCTAATTTTGTAGCGACTCCTTACATTTTTTTTTCGACTCCGCAATTGAAAATTTGCAAGTCCAAAAATTAAAACTTTTGCATACTTTTGGCGATGAGATATAAATTCCAGTCCAAAAATTTAAATGTGTTTATCTCAGAAATTAAAAATTAAAAACTTTTGCATACTTTTGGGGATGAGATATAAATTTCAGTCCAAAAATTTAAATGTGTTTATCTCAGAAACTACAGCGATAATTTCGATAGCAATTGGCCGGTCGATAGTCCTAATAAATACGTTTAAAAATAACTGTCGATTGTCATTAAAAAAATAAAGAATATATTAAAAAAACAAACAAGAATTTTTCGAAAAAATCTACAAGGGGTAGGCATGGAAAATTTGCAAAAATTTCGAAAATCCTCTGTAACTTCGTCATTTGAAGGACGATCAAGATGTCCTTTGGCATGCATATGGGGACGGATTCATGAAGTACGACTTTGAAATCAAAAGCCCAAATATCCTTTAAACAACAGAGTTAGAAGGACTTTTTTGCTGAGAGAAAACATGCTCTATCTTCGCCATATCCTTGCCGATCCTTATGAGTCCTGTGGCAATCAACTCGTCTTAACAAGGACTATCAGCTGGCCAAAGGACATTCCGATCGTCCTTGTGGTTCCCGAGATATTCATGATTTTCTAATTTTGTAGCGACTCCTTACATTTTTTTTTCGACTCCGCAATTGAAAATTTGCAAGTCCAAAAATTAAAACTTTTGCATACTTTTGGCGATGAGATATAAATTCCAGTCCAAAAATTTAAATGTGTTTATCTCAGAAATGAAAAATTAAAAACTTTTGCATACTTTTGGGGATGAGATATAAATTTCAGTCCAAAAATTTAAATGTGTTTATCTCAGAAACTACAGCGATAATTTCGATAGCAATTGGCCGGTCGATAGTCCTAATAAATACGTTTAAAAATAACTGTCGATTGTCATTAAAAAAATAAAGAATATATTAAAAAAACAAACAAGAATTTTTCGAAAAAATCTACAAGGGGTAGGCATGGAAAATTTGCAAAAATTTCGAAAATCCTCTGTAACTTCGTCATTTGAAGGACGATCAAGATGTCCTTTGGCATGCATATGGGGACGGATTCATGAAGTACGACTTTGAAATCAAAAGCCCAAATATCCTTTAAACAACAGAGTTAGAAGGACTTTTTTGCTGAGAGAAAACATGCTCTATCTTGGCCATATCCTTGTCGATCCTTATGAGTCCTGTGGCAAACAACTCGTCTTAACAAGGACTATCAGCTGGCCAAAGGACATTCCGATCGTCCTTGTGGTTCCCGAGATATTCATGATTTTCTAATTTTGTAGCGACTCCTTACATTTTTTTTTCGACTCCGCAATTGAAAATTTGCAAGTCCAAAAATTAAAACTTTTGCATACTTTTGGCGATGAGATATAAATTCTAGTCCAAAAATGTAAATGTGTTTATCTCAGAAATTAAAAATTAAAAACTTTTGCATACTTTTGGGGATGAGATATAAATTTCAGTCCAAAAATTTAAATGTGTTTATCTCAGAAACTACAGCGATAATTTCGATAGCAATTGGCCGGTCGATAGTCCTAATAAATACGTTTAAAAATAACTGTCGATTGTCATTAAAAAAATAAAGAATATATTAAAAAAACAAACAAGAATTTTTCGAAAAAATCTACAAGGGGTAGGCATGGAAAATTTGCAAAAATTTCGAAAATCCTCTGTAACTTCGTCATTTGAAGGACGATCAAGATGTCCTTTGGCATGCATATGGGGACGGATTCATGAAGTACGACTTTGAAATCAAAAGCCCAAATATCCTTTAAACAACAGAGTTAGAAGGACTTTTTTGCTGAGAGAAAACATGCTCTATCTTGGCCATATCCTTGTCGATCCTTATGAGTCCTGTGGCAAACAACTCGTCTTAACAAGGACTATCAGCTGGCCAAAGGACATTCCGATCGTCCTTGTGGTTCCCGAGATATTCATGATTTTCTAATTTTGTAGCGACTCCTTACATTTTTTTTTCGACTCCGCAATTGAAAATTTGCAAGTCCAAAAATTAAAACTTTTGCATACTTTTGGCGATGAGATATAAATTCCAGTCCAAAAATGTAAATGTGTTTATCTCAGAAATTAAAAATTAAAAACTTTTGCATACTTTTGGGGATGAGATATAAATTTCAGTCCAAAAATTTAAATGTGTTTATCTCAGAAACTACAGCGATAATTTCGATAGCAATTGGCCGGTCGATAGTCCTAATAAATACGTTTAAAAATAACTGTCGATTGTCATTAAAAAAATAAAGAATATATTAAAAAAACAAACAAGAATTTTTCGAAAAAATCTACAAGGGGTAGGCATGGAAAATTTGCAAAAATTTCGAAAATCCTCTGTAACTTCGTCATTTGAAGGACGATCAAGATGTCCTTTGGCATGCATATGGGGACGGATTCATGAAGTACGACTTTGAAATCAAAAGCCCAAATATCCTTTAAACAACAGAGTTAGAAGGACTTTTTTGCTGAGAGAAAACATGCTCTATCTTGGCCATATCCTTGTCGATCCTTATGAGTCCTGTGGCAAACAACTCGTCTTAACAAGGACTATCAGCTGGCCAAAGGACATTCCGATCGTCCTTGTGGTTCCCGAGATATTCATGATTTTCTAATTTTGTAGCGACTCCTTACATTTTTTTTTCGACTCCGCAATTGAAAATTTGCAAGTCCAAAAATTAAAACTTTTGCATACTTTTGGCGATGAGATATAAATTCCAGTCCAAAAATGTAAATGTGTTTATCTCAGAAATTAAAAATTAAAAACTTTTGCATACTTTTGGGGATGAGATATAAATTTCAGTCCAAAAATTTAAATGTGTTTATCTCAGAAACTACAGCGATAATTTCGATAGCAATTGGCCGGTCGATAGTCCTAATAAATACGTTTAAAAATAACTGTCGATTGTCATTAAAAAAATAAAGAATATATTAAAAAAACAAACAAGAATTTTTCGAAAAAATCTACAAGGGGTAGGCATGGAAAATTTGCAAAAATTTCGAAAATCCTCTGTAACTTCGTCATTTGAAGGACGATCAAGATGTCCTTTGGCATGCATATGGGGACGGATTCATGAAGTACGACTTTGAAATCAAAAGCCCAAATATCCTTTAAACAACAGAGTTAGAAGGACTTTTTTGCTGAGAGAAAACATGCTCTATCTTGGCCATATCCTTGTCGATCCTTATGAGTCCTGTGGCAAACAACTCGTCTTAACAAGGACTATCAGCTGGCCAAAGGACATTCCGATCGTCCTTGTGGTTCCCGAGATATTCATGATTTTCTAATTTTGTAGCGACTCCTTACATTTTTTTTTCGACTCCGCAATTGAAAATTTGCAAGTCCAAAAACTAAAACTTTTGCATACTTTTGGCGATGAGATATAAATTCCAGTCCAAAAATTTAAATGTGTTTATCTCAGAAATTAAAAATTAAAAACTTTTGCATACTTTTGGGGATGAGATATAAATTTCAGTCCAAAAATTTAAATGTGTTTATCTCAGAAACTACAGCGATAATTTCGATAGCAATTGGCCGGTCGATAGTCCTAATAAATACGTTTAAAAATAACTGTCGATTGTCATTAAAAAAATAAAGAATATATTAAAAAAACAAACAAGAATTTTTCGAAAAAATCTACAAGGGGTAGGCATGGAAAATTTGAAAAAATTTCGAAAATCCTCTGTAACTTCGTCATTTGAAGGACGATCAAGATGTCCTTTGGCATGCATATGGGGACGGATTCATGAAGTACGACTTTGAAATCAAAAGCCCAAATATCCTTTAAACAACAGAGTTAGAAGGACTTTTTGGCTGAGAGAAAACATGCTCTATCTTGGCCATATCCTTGCCGATCCTTATGAGTCCTGTGGCAAACAACTCGTCTTAACAAGGACTATCAGCTGGCCAAAGGACATTCCGATCGTCCTTGTGGTTCCCGAGATATTCATGATTTTCTAATTTTGTAGCGACTCCTTACATTTTTTTTTCGACTCCGCAATTGAAAATTTGCAAGTCCAAAAACTAAAACTTTTGCATACTTTTGGCGATGAGATATAAATTCCAGTCCAAAAATTTAAATGTGTTTATCTCAGAAATTAAAAATTAAAAACTTTTGCATACTTTTGGGGATGAGATATAAATTTCAGTCCAAAAATTTAAATGTGTTTATCTCAGAAACTACAGCGATAATTTCGATAGCAATTGGCCGGTCGATAGTCCTAATAAATACGTTTAAAAATAACTGTCGATTGTCATTAAAAAAATAAAGAATATATTAAAAAAACAAACAAGAATTTTTCGAAAAAATCTACAAGGGGTAGGCATGGAAAATTTGCAAAAATTTCGAAAATCCTCTGTAACTTCGTCATTTGAAGGACGATCAAGATGTCCTTTGGCATGCATATGGGGACGGATTCATGAAGTACGACTTTGAAATCAAAAGCCCAAATATCCTTTAAACAACAGAGTTAGAAGGACTTTTTTGCTGAGAGAAAACATGTTCTATCTTGGCCATATCCTTGCCGATCCTTATGAGTCCTGTGGCAAACAACTCGTCTTAACAAGGACTATCAGCTGGCCAAAGGACATTCCGATCGTCCTTGTGGTTCCCGAGATATTCATGATTTTCTAATTTTGTAGCGACTCCTTACATTTTTTTTTCGACTCCGCAATTGAAAATTTGCAAGTCCAAAAATTAAAACTTTTGCATACTTTTGGCGATGAGATATAAATTCCAGTCCAAAAATTTAAATGTGTTTATCTCAGAAATTAAAAATTAAAAACTTTTGCATACTTTTGGAGATGAGATATAAATTTCAGTCCAAAAATTTAAATGTGTTTATCTCAGAAACTACAGCGATAATTTCGATAGCAATTGGCCGGTCGATAGTCCTAATAAACACGTTTAAAAATAACTGTCGATTGTCATTAAAAAAATAAAGAATATATTAAAAAAACAAACAAGAATTTTTCGAAAAAATCTACAAGGGGTAGGCATGGAAAATTTGCAAAAATTTCGAAAATCCTCTGTAACTTCGTCATTTGAAGGACGATCAAGATGTCCTTTGGCATGCATATGGGGACGGATTCATGAAGTACGACTTTGAAATCAAAAGCCCAAATATCCTTTAAACAACAGAGTTAGAAGGACTTTTTTGCTGAGAGAAAACATGCTCTATCTTGGCCATATCCTTGCCGATCCTTATGAGTCCTGTGGCAAACAACTCGTCTTAACAAGGACTATCAGCTGGCCAAAGGACATTCCGATCGTCCTTGTGGTTCCCGAGATATTCATGATTTTCTAGTTTTGTAGCGACTCCTTACATTTTTTTTTCGACTCCGCAATTGAAAATTTGCAAGTCCAAAAATTAAAACTTTTGCATACTTTTGGCGATGAGATATAAATTCCAGTCCAAAAATGTAAATGTGTTTATCTCAGAAATTAAAAATTAAAAACTTTTGCATACTTTTGGGGATGAGATATAAATTTCAGTCCAAAAATTTAAATGTGTTTATCTCAGAAACTACAGCGATAATTTCGATAGCAATTGGCCGGTCGATAGTCCTAATAAATACGTTTAAAAATAACTGTCGATTGTCATTAAAAAAATAAAGAATATATTAAAAAAACAAACAAGAATTTTTCGAAAAAATCTACAAGGGGTAGGCATGGAAAATTTGCAAAAATTTCGAAAATCCTCTGTAACTTCGTCATTTGAAGGACGATCAAGATGTCCTTTGGCATGCATATGGGGACGGATTCATGAAGTACGACTTTGAAATCAAAAGCCCAAATATCCTTTAAACAACAGAGTTAGAAGGACTTTTTTTCTGAGAGAAAACATGCTCTATCTTCGCCATATCCTTGCCGATCCTTATGAATCCTGTGGCAAACAACTCGTCTTAACAAGGACTATCAGCTGGCCAAAGGACATTCCGATCGTCCTTGTGGTTCCCGAGATATTCATGATTTTCTAATTTTGTAGCGACTCCTTACATTTTTTTTTCGACTCCGCAATTGAAAATTTGCAAGTCCAAAAATTAAAACTTTTGCATACTTTTGGCGATGAGATATAAATTCCAGTCCAAAAATTTAAATGTGTTTATCTCAGAAATTAAAAATTAAAAACTTTTGCATACTTTTGGGGATGAGATATAAATTTCAGTCCAAAAATTTAAATGTGTTTATCTCAGAAACTACAGCGATAATTTCGATAGCAATTGGCCGGTCGATACTCCTAATAAATACGTTTAAAAATAACTGTCGATTGTCATTAAAAAAATAAAGAATATATTAAAAAAACAAACAAGAATTTTTCGAAAAAATCTACAAGGGGTAGGCATGGAAAATTTGCAAAAATTTCGAAAATCCTCTGTAACTTCGTCATTTGAAGGACGATCAAGATGTCCTTTGGCATGCATATGGGGACGGATTCATGAAGTACGACTTTGAAATCAAAAGCCCAAATATCCTTTAAACAACAGAGTTAGAAGGACTTTTTTGCTGAGAGAAAACATGCTCTATCTTCGCCATATCCTTGCCGATCCTTATGAATCCTGTGGCAATCAACTCGTCTTAACAAGGACTATCAGCTGGCCAAAGGACATTCCGATCGTCCTTGTGGTTCCCGAGATATTCATGATTTTCTAATTTTGTAGCGACTCCTTACATTTTTTTTTCGACTCCGCAATTGAAAATTTGCAAGTCCAAAAATTAAAACTTTTGCATACTTTTGGGGATGAGATATAAATTTCAGTCCAAAAATTTAAATGTGTTTATCTCAGAAACTACAGCGATAATTTCGATAGCAATTGGCCGGTCGATAGTCCTAATAAATACGTTTAAAAATAACTGTCGATTGTCATTAAAAAAATAAAGAATATATTAAAAAAACAAACAAGAATTTTTCGAAAAAATCTACAAGGGGTAGGCATGGAAAATTTGCAAAAATTTCGAAAATCCTCTGTAACTTCGTCATTTGAAGGACGATCAAGATGTCCTTTGGCATGCATATGGGGACGGATTCATGAAGTACGACTTTGAAATCAAAAGCCCAAATATCCTTTAAACAACAGAGTTAGAAGGACTTTTTTGCTGAGAGAAAACATGCTCTATCTTCGCCATATCCTTGCCGATCCTTATGAATCCTGTGGCAATCAACTCGTCTTAACAAGGACTATCAGCTGGCCAAAGGACATTCCGATCGTCCTTGTGGTTCCCGAGATATTCATGATTTTCTAATTTTGTAGCGACTCCTTACATTTTTTTTTCGACTCCGCAATTGAAAATTTGCAAGTCCAAAAATTAAAACTTTTGCATACTTTTGGCGATGAGATATAAATTCCAGTCCAAAAATTTAAATGTGTTTATCTCAGAAATGAAAAATTAAAAACTTTTGCATACTTTTGGGGATGAGATATAAATTTCAGTCCAAAAATTTAAATGTGTTTATCTCAGAAACTACAGCGATAATTTCGATAGCAATTGTCCGGTCGATAGTCCTAATAAACACGTTTAAAAATAACTGTCGATTGTCATTAAAAAAATAAAGAATATATTAAAAAAACAAACAAGAATTTTTCGAAAAAATCTACAAGGGGTAGGCATGGAAAATTTGCAAAAATTTCGAAAATCCTCTGTAACTTCGTCATTTGAAGGACGATCAAGATGTCCTTTGGCATGCATATGGGGACGGATTCATGAAGTACGACTTTGAAATCAAAAGCCCAAATATCCTTTAAACAACAGAGTTAGAAGGACTTTTTTGCTGAGAGAAAACATGCTCTATCTTCGCCATATCCTTGCCGATCCTTATGAATCCTGTGGCAATCAACTCGTCTTAACAAGGACTATCAGCTGGCCAAAGGACATTCCGATCGTCCTTGTGGTTCCCGAGATATTCATGATTTTCTAATTTTGTAGCGACTCCTTACATTTTTTTTTCGACTCCGCAATTGAAAATTTGCAAGTCCAAAAATTAAAACTTTTGCATACTTTTGGCGATGAGATATAAATTCCAGTCCAAAAATTTAAATGTGTTTATCTCAGAAATGAAAAATTAAAAACTTTTGCATACTTTTGGGGATGAGATATAAATTTCAGTCCAAAAATTTAAATGTGTTTATCTCAGAAACTACAGCGATAATTTCGATAGCAATTGGCCGGTCGATAGTCCTAATAAACACGTTTAAAAATAACTGTCGATTGTCATTAAAAAAATAAAGAATATATTAAAAAAACAAACAAGAATTTTTCGAAAAAATCTACAAGGGGTAGGCATGGAAAATTTGCAAAAATTTCGAAAATCCTCTGTAACTTCGTCATTTGAAGGACGATCAAGATGTCCTTTGGCATGCATATGGGGACGGATTCATGAAGTACGACTTTGAAATCAAAAGCCCAAATATCCTTTAAACAACAGAGTTAGAAGGACTTTTTTGCTGAGAGAAAACATGCTCTATCTTCGCCATATCCTTGCCGATCCTTATGAATCCTGTGGCAATCAACTCGTCTTAACAAGGACTATCAGCTGGCCAAAGGACATTTCGATCGTCCTTGTGGTTCCCGAGATATTCATGATTTTCTAATTTTGTAGCGACTCCTTACATTTTTTTTTCGACTCCGCAATTGAAAATTTGCAAGTCCAAAAATTAAAAACTTTTGCATACTTTTGGCGCTTGAATGAAAGTATTTGTTTAAAACCCAAAATCATGAATATGTCAAAAACTACAAGGACAATTTGGGTGTCCTTTGTGAAATTCTATTTTTATGTTAATGGGTTGTATTGAACAAACTCTTGCAAATTGTGAAGCTCAAACTAATTTTGGAAAGTGGGGAATATTTGATTGATCTCTGAAATAATTTTCATGTTAACCTAGTGTCAACAACATTAAATAAAAATAAATTTCTCAAATCTCATTGCTGGCTATTGTTTTTAATAAACTGCAGTCGAAGACTAGGAGGATGAAATATGTAATTTTTCAATATTGGCATTACGACCATATGTTTCGATTTAAGTGCTTTGCAGATAATGTTAAATTGTAGCTAACAACTTAGCAAATATGTGTTAAGTTGTGTATTTATGTATCCCTACTTCCTGTTGAATTCTATTACCATTATTAAATAATATGGTAATAAAAATATAGTGGGAAATTAATATTTAGCCTAATCTATTTCTACGTCGCTAGGCTTAACTGTAAATCCGAAATTATGCAGTTTTTACGGACGGACAAAATGTAAATATAAATAAATAAATATAAAATGAATAATTTGGTATTTGGAGCTTACATTTCGACACGCTCCACTTTGACGCCCCAGGGATCGGTGGCCTCGTCCAGCGACATTTGCATCGTGTGCGAGATAGTCTCGCGTTCGGTGAGCAGCTCGGAGAGATTGCGGGTGCCGAGGACGTTGCGCAGCGTGGTGGCAGCCAGCAGGCGTGTGGAGTGGCTGTAGTTGGACACCTGAATCACAGCCTTGAGCGGATCACTGATGCGATAGTAGACGACGGCGTCGACGGTCACCGTAACCGAGTCCTTCGAGAGCACCTCCTGCGGTGGCACATCGAACGACACTGTTCGCAAGTCAACCGGATAGTAATCATCCACGCAGGGCAGCACAAAAAAGACGCCCGGTCCGCGTGCTCCGCCACTGCGCAGGCGACCCATGCGGAAGATCACGGCTCGCTCGTACTCCGAGACCACCTTGAAGCAGATGAAGACGGAGATGGGGAACGTCAGTATCATGATCAGCACCGAAATCGCTGTCGCGAGTAGCTCCACGCAGCCCATATCGTCATTTTCAGCTGCAAACACATAAAGAGAAAATGCGGAAATAAGAATTTTGCAAGACTTTTGGGCACACATTGTACAAAAGATATATAGATGGAGAACTGCCACCAATATTGTTCAGATTTCCGTTGGCAGATTGACAAACGCGCGATTTTACTGGAATCGGGAACAGTATGGTCAAAGATCACACGAATTACCATAAATCAAAACCATTTGGTGTTCCATTTGAAATCGATCATATGTCCGCTTCTGACAATCTGATAGATCGATCAATCGTGAACTCTGCTCTTTCAAAAACTCAGACGATTTCAGACAAATCAATTTGATAAGTAATAATTATCAATTATTCTAAATTATTTTAATAGGAATGACAAAATAAAAGTAAACAGTTTTTAAAACTAAGTTTTTAAATACAAAGAACAAAGCAACTTCATATTAAGTAATTATAGATTAAGAATTAAGTTTATCGGAATTACATTAAATAGAATATTTTGATAGTGTGTTTATGATAGCTCAATTTATAATACTTCATTCTGCCTATCTAATTATTGGAATACAACGAAATATTGTATTTTAGAATTTAAGTTTAATTTAAAATTTGCAGAAACTATCTACAAAAAATTAACCTACTAGTTAAAATGCTTCTTTTTTAAACTAAATTTAATGCTTGCTTAGACTAACAATAATAATTAAAAAGGAAAGGATCGAGTTTGCTCGGCTTTCAGATACCTTCTACCCATTTTTAAAAACACATGATTTCGGTCATTGGAATTCACATTACCAATCATGGAGTACTTAGTGTTTATATTATATAAAATTATATATTTAAAATCTGTGGAAGTAGCCACTGATATTTCACATAGATATTTGCTTAGGGCAAACGTGAACCAAGAATTACTATTTCTACCCTAATAATGTGTAATTTCATGCTACATTTCATATATATATATTATCTTTATCGTGCTGCAAATAAATCAATCAACTAGCTATTAAAATTACTTGAAAACTACAAGTTGATTTAAATGCTGCATTCTAAATACACACACATATATTAAGTTTATTTGCTTCAAATAATTAAATCAACTAGATATTGAATGTTGAAGGTGCAGATGGATGGGAGATCTGCTTATGATCTATGTACATTCATATATACAAATATATATATAGACGTCTGATGTTTAACTACATTGCTGGCATTTGTTTATTGCTAAATTAGCCCATGGCCCATATTCAAGCAGAAGCAAACACAAAGTACTCATGCATTAATGTACAAACTATAATCATATACTCGCTGTGTGTTTGTGTTATTTATTATTTTCGTGTTTTTTTTTTTATTTGTGTATAGTTTTTAACGAGTCGGTGGGCAGGTTCAACTGATACCTCATCTCGGGGCCGGCAGCAGGCAAAACAGCCAGCAAGCTAAACAATCCCCAATGGGGGGGGGGGGGGGGTCCAGATCGGATGAAGGCCCGGCCAATTGGAATGTTTATGCACAGAGACGAGTACGAGTGGCAGTTCGGTTCAGTGCGGTAGTCAGTCTATATGGCAGGGTTATTTTCAGTTGAGCTTTTGTTTATCTTATAAGTTTCGACAATACGATTTATATCACGGATATGGATCGGATCGGATTGGATCAGCTTCGTCTCGACATGTCTTGTTGAATATATCGTCGACTATTTATTTTTACTTGTCGGTCCACAGTTTATATTGCATACTTCATTGGTGGTCGGTCGATCGCTGCCATCGCAAACAATTCAATATTCAATATTCAATATGGAACTGCTATCGGACGTCTAATGAATCATTTGTGTTGCTGCAAATCGATTTACCTCGCGCTTGACTTATGATTCTCGATCGCATAAACATCAATTTATGGTTTATGGCACAGCCGAGTACCGATTTATGGGGTTACATATGAGTATAACGAATGCTATTTGTATCTTTTGTAGTTCTAGTCTTTAGTCAGGCATAAATATTTCATGAACTAAACAAACAACAAGCATAAACTGGCGAATGCGGTCAAATAGTCGCAAATTGGCTGGGAACTCATCAAATACCAAGAGAGAACGATAGCTATATTCGTTATAAGTTTACATATCTCGAAAAACTTAGCTGCCAAAAACAATTTGTGGAAAGTTTATCCTTTTTAGTAAAATATTCTTGGCATTTGAATTGAGTATCACATAAGACAGTAAAATGTTTTAATATTTAAGTAATATTAAAATTGATTTAAGTTTCAAGATTTAAGTTTTCAGATATAAATTGATATTTTCTGCATGCTGCATTGCATTACTTTGTAAAATAATGTTAAGTATTTAAAGTTATGATTTACAGCAACAAAATTGGTTTACATTAATTTTTAAAAATGTACATTTTTTTTTAACTAATTTTGAATTAATGTTTAATAGTTAGCGAACATTTAGTTGAAATAATTTGTGGAGATCTTACAAGTTTTGAGTCCCTGATAGGGATGTGAGCTGGAGGTGATCTGGACCGTGTGCTGTTGGGGCTGCGGTGAATGATGATGATGGTGCTGCTGCTGTGGACTCAGCGTGAACGAATCCGGATTGCTTTGCGGCTGCCCAGCTGCTGCTCCGGCTGCACTGCTGACATTGAGGCGCGAACGATGCTGATGCGGCGAGGCAGGATGCATTTTATGGGGGTCTGCGGTCGCTTTGTGGATTTGGCTATGGGCTATAGATGATCCGATGGTCGGCGAGGAGGAGCACACGATATGAGGGAGCACTGCACGCGTTCAGTGCTCGTTTCGAAGTGAGCAACGATCTCAACAAATCCCAGGCGTCGACGACGCATCGTCGAGGCGGTTGTTGTTCGGCTCATTTCACACGTGCCCGATTACGGCGCCTCCGTCCCGATTCCGGCTAAACAAAATTCACATCTCGATCGCAGAGGCTGCAACATTTTCCGTTTTCGGTTTTCAGTTTTCACTTTTTCTTGTTTTTGTTATTGTTTTTTCTAATTTTTTTTTGGTTCGCTCTGCGTTGTTTTCCCTCTGTTGTTTAGATTATTAGAAACGAACGAACTACGAAAAATCTATGGAGATGGAGATAATTTATAAACCACTTCAGCAGCAGCAGCAGCAACAGCAGAAGGAAAAGTTGCTTTGTTCTCCGCTGCGTTAAATGCGGTTGGCATGAGGTGCTGGAATCGGGTGGGGGATGGTGGATGGGGGATGGGGGGATGGAGAAGGGGAAGATGAGGTGCCGCATTCTGTTTTGCAGGTTGTTACACATTTGTCTTAGTCTGAGAACAGCCGCTGGTGATCTATTAACGACAAAAGGTCAAGTGATTCCAATAATTTGACAACTCTGACACAAATAAAAGTCGAAAGCGTTTCAGTTTCACCACAAATTCATGATCCTTCAAAGTGAAAGCATTTTTATCGCAGGAATTGCAACAAAAATCATTTAAATTTGGTTTTGCCCAACAAAATATTTGGCAGTTTTCTGACATTTTTAACATTCTAAGAAGATTTTAGAATTATATTAATTTAATTTATATATTATATTAATCATTGCTCAAGATTCGAAAATAGTTGTACATATAAAAAATAAATATTTATATAAAATATATAATTACATATTAAATGTATCGACCCCTTTTAGCAAAGTTATCTTATAGCACTTACTATCATATTAGCAATTAAGATTTTGAAGTAAGATTGTTCTGAAGTTAGTCACTTCAATTTCGCGAAATGGGGTCGATATATTATTATTCATTTATGTAAAAAAAATGGTAAAATTTTTGTATATAGAAAAGTGATTACTTTGAATTTGATTACTTACTCATTAGTCCATTTTAAACGCTTTAATTATATGGGAAATATGTATTTCATATATATTATTCGTTTGCAATTATCTTCATTGATTAATTGGATAGCGCAAATGCATGTCGAGATCAATTAAAATTTTGCAGATTAATTTAATTTAAAATATGCACGATATACTTTTAGGTGAGTTGCGAAATTTCAGATTTAATTATGCTTCGAAAAGTATGCTTTTAGTTTTTTTTCGGAAATTTCCAAAACGGTTTTTGACTGAAATATATTGAATGATTTTTTGCAAATTAATTATTGCAAATTTTGATTATTTTTAAGTTTAATTTGTTAAGTCAACCAATGATTGAAATTGGTAGAAAGAAGAAACGCGCTCCCAATTGCCATTTTTTGAAGTTTTTTAGCGTCTTATTTTGGACGCATTGTTTACATTGCTAAGGCTCGTTTCGCGTTTCACTTGATTTGGGGCAAAGAAAAGACGAATTGAGGCAAATGGTTGGGTTATTATTGGTTACACTGCGTTTGCTTTATTGTAATGGTTTCGTTTATAACAAATTATTATGCAATAAATGCGCATTTTGCATTGTTTCGACTATACCAAAATTGCTTATTTAATAGCTGCATATATCGTTTGGCGTTTTTTTTGTTTGTGGTTTTTGTTGTTTTCTCTCTCGTGTTTTATTTTCTTGTTTAATGGGGCATAGATCAAATGCTTGGCCAAGATATATTTTTTGGAGCTACGTGCTACAGTTACAAATATAGATAAAGATACAGATACATGATCTATGTACGATGTATGAGGATATACAGATACATATATATATAATGTGAGTGTGTGTGTGTGTGTTTGTTACAGCATTATTGAGAGCTGAAATGGTAAGGCACATTATGGTTATAGAATAGTGTATATAGTAGTCGTATTGTATAGTAATTTCATGATTTCATTGATTGCTAATTGCGCTTTGAGTGTTTGGATAGTTTCTACAATTTTGGTCGCAGCGATTACAAGATCTTTATACCTTGTGTGAGTGTTTTTTTTTTTGTTTTTTTGTGTTTTTTTGATTATTTGTTGGGTGTATAAAAGTCTAACAAAATGCTTACAAAATTCGGATCCACTAAATGAAATGCTTGAAATATTCTCATCAAAATCAGTTGAAATTTCTCAGTATTTTGCGCTTCATTTGCATCTTATCAAAAATTCAATTTGGCCGCGGTGAATTAAATATACATATATATATATATCGATGTCTATATATGAATGTGGCAATTACTTGCGTTTAAAGCTAACGTGTATGAGGGTGTATGTGTGTGTGTGTGTGTGTATAATATCCATCATCTAGTGTATTTTTTGTGTTGTGTTCTCAATGTTTTAATTGACTGAGCAATGTGTATATTTAGCTTGGCCCTCCGCCTCTGCCGTTGCACCGTTCGCACCAACGTGCGACGTCTCGCTCTCGTTCGCACTCCATATTGCTGCTGTCTCTCTTTCTCGCTCGCTCGCTCTCTCTCTCTCACTCGTTCTATTTGCATTTGATGCGAAATACAAAACAATTAATATAATAATAAAAAAATAGAAGCAGAGAAAAAACTTAAATAACTAATAATCTTTCCAAAATTATTTGCTTCAACTTCGCTTCCGCTAAGGCAGCCGCAGAGCGGCGCCACCGCCTGTGGCACCATCGGCACCTGCCACACCATTGCATTGCTGCTGCTGCTGCTGCTGCTGTTGGAGGCGCCTTCGTCAATCGTTGTACATGCCATCGACCAGGAAATCCATGCGTCTGTAGTGGCGAGTGTGCCACAGATCGCGAAAGCGTCGATAGCCAATGACGAAGACAACAATGGCCAGCGGCACCGTCACCATCACCGTCACCATGGGCACCAGGTAATCGTTGTCGCTGCGATTGGGCAGACTGCTGCTGACCATCTCCTGCACCGGCTGCGATATGGGGTCCGACTTAATGGAGGCGGCATCCACAGCGACGGCGCCATTCAGCTGCTGATCCTTCTCGCCGGCAATCGGCACAGACATGCTGATGGTAATCGGCGGCTTCGTTGGCCGCTTTGTGGTTGGCTTGGGAGTCGTTGTGGTTGTTGTGCTCGTTGTGGATGTGGTTGTTGTTGACGATGTTGTGGTTGTTGTCGATGTGCTGCTGCTGCTGCCCAGTGCTGCTGACGTCGTTTTGTTGCTGCTGCTGCTGACGATGTCGCTCTGCGATATGCCCTCGGCCAGCGGCTTGTCAGATTTCTTTGTTATCGCAGGTGTTTGCGTAGTAGATGTGGTAGTTGTTGTTGTGCTCGTGCTGCTGCTGCTGCTGCTGGTTGTTGTCGGCTTTGCTGATGTGGCCGCTGGCATTGTTGCCGTGTCCGTCTTGCTGACCTTGCGCGTCAACAGCACCGTTGCATTCTCCTGCTTCTGCTTGCTCTCGTCCACCAGCGGCAGCTTGGGTTGGGACTGCGTTTGGTTTTGGGGCTGCGAATTCACCTGCTCCAACTTGGTGCTTGCACCTGCAATTGTTGCATTATTCTTGTTATTGTTCACGGCACTCAACAACGTTGTTGCTGTTGTTGTCGTTGTTGTGGTTGCTGCTGCTGCTGTGACATTGGCGACAGCCGTCGCATTGGCATCTGCGAACACCTCTTGGGCCGTGAGCTGCATCAACAGCAACAGCACCGGAAGCACTTTCATTTCGCCCAATTTCATTTACGCTGCGGCCTCGCAATTTCTTTTTGCTTCTGCTATTTGCGAGATATACTTGGAGAGTTCGGTTACAGCGAACGAGCTGCACAATGACTATCGATAGGCACACGAAGCTCTATCGATAGGCACGTGTGCGAGTGCACAAACAAAATATACTACACCATTCGCCCACTAATAATTACCAAACTGGTATTTGTATGAAAATTAAAACATATTTTATTATGATTTTTTTGAGTGTCACTGATATTTGGATTTAACTCGGTCTAGTAAATATAAAAGCAGCTGACTTGATTACTTGTGCTGCTGTCACACTGTCGAATCGATAACATTGCAGTGCGGTTTGCTATCGATGTGAGCAACAGCTGAACTAAAAATATACCAAATGCAGGAAAATACTGTACCGCGCGAAAATCGTTGAATTCAAATGGAAAGGAATGAAAAACATTTACGCTGCTGTTATTGTATGTCAATATCAATATGTATTGTATATTTTTAACGTACTTTGTATAATTTCTATAATTATTTTGTATTTTGTGGTTTATCTCTTCTGAGTGGCTTTTTAGCTAATAATTATTTGTTTTACTTTTAATGATAACATACTCAACCATTTAACTGATTCGTATGCAAGTTAGTTAATTGCTTTTCAGAACAGCATAAAATGTAACTTTTGTTTGTTTACTTTTGTTTTTTGTACGCTAAACAACATTATTGCACATGTTAGGATTGGAACATAGCCAAAAACTATGTAAAGAATAAAAATAAATTCCAGAGGTTCCTGCAGTTTACTCTGCTCTCCAGCTCCTCCTCCTTTCTCCACGTAAAGTATTCGCTTAATGGGGATGTGGGGGGTCTATGATGTCATGTGATATGTTCGCCTCTTACTACATAGTATATTGCTTGCAATGTGGTCATGATCATTTGCCCGATGGGGATCCATCATTTAAAAGTAGACTTGTGCTGCGATTAAAACATTAATGCGGCACGTGCTGCGCTCGCTACGCTCAATGTGGTGTGATGCGGTTGCTGCTGTTGTTGTTGCTGTTGCTGCTGTTGTGGTTGTTGTTGTGGGTGGTGCATGCTTGTCGTTGTTGTTCGCGCCACTGTGGGTGACTTTAACTCCTCCACAATAATGACGCCGTGCTCATCCACCATGTGGTTCAACAGTAAATTCTCAACCTGCTCATCGGACAGTAACTCTTTGGGTTCTGAGGATCTGTAAAGTAGTTGTTGTTGTTTGTTGTAGTTGGCAAGTGTGACACCAGAGAGATAGCGAAAGTAACAACAGATGCAATTACAGGTGTGCGAAAGCGATGGCGCATGAAATGTGTGCGAATTGCGAATGAGAAAGAGCGAGAGATAGCATGAGAGATACATACAAAAGTGTGTGTGAATGCGATGTGATGCGAAAAAGTAATGAGAAACGGGCACACTAAGCGCAGAGCCATGAAATAACTGTCAATCAAGGGGATTCCCATTTTCAAAGCTTCAAACTCGTTTTAAATAAACGCAAGTATTTTGTGGGACTCGTTGCAGGAGGTTATTTAAATGCATGAATTAAAAGAACTTAAGAAATAATGTTTTTAATTTTTGGGACAAAAGAAAATATCACTTTCCCATTATAAGTCAAGCTTATGGGAATATTGGAATCTCGAAATTCCAAATAACGATTATAAAAGATACAAACCATAGTTTATATAAAACAAAATTTTTTGAGCAAAAGATCAAGTTAGAACCGATTTGTATTATTTGAATTCAAGTCATAGATATACATACATATGTAAATGTATGTAATAGTATGGTAATATTTCAGATCGATCGGATAAATAATTTACGATTATCGCTTTACCTCACTAAATCGGTTATATCTTGAAAAGTTTTTTAAATTATTTTGGTGGGGATTCCCTTAAATTCGTAAAACAAAATAAATAATTGAATTATGTTTGAGATGAGATCGAAGTGAAAGTTATTTCAGGGCGCCACAAAATACACACAACATAGAATTAAAAAATGTTTTGCAGTACATACAAATTTTGAGAGAAGATTTTTGATCTTAAGAATTTTTAGTTTGTTTGTATTTAGTAGAAGCGTGCGTGCGTGCAATGCTGTTAATTGTAGTTGATGTTTGTTGTTGTTGCTGTTGTTGTTGTTGTAGTAGTTGTAGTTGTAGTTGTAGTTGTTGTTGTGGTTGTGATGGAATGTGTTTCAAAGAGCAAAGAGACCAAATCAAAGCAGCCAATTCGTTATGGATTTTGATCGAGCATTTAGGAATTTAGTTAATTGCAGTAGTAGCTGATTAGTTGTAGCTGTAGTTTGTATAGCTGATATTACTAGTTTCTAGTTTTAGTTTTAGTTTTAGGTGGGTGCAGTAGTTTTTTTTTTTTTTTAATTTTGAATTGCAGTTTAGCGGTTTATCGGTTGATCGGACTTGTCTCGCCGTCGGCGTCGTTTCGTTATCTATCTCATATGTATATATATATGTTTTTCTATTATCAAATGAACTTCGTCAGACGATTCTGCAGCGTGCACAGCAGGCCACCGCCCACAGCACCTCCTCCACCACCACCACCACCAGCACCACCGCTGCTGCTGTTGCTGCTGCGACCATTGCCGTCTACTGACCTGCTAAATGAAAAGAAATCGCCGGCGCTGCTGCTGCTGCTCGTCGCAGTCGCCGCTGCTGCTGCCGTCGCCGTCGCCGCCTGCGTCGCCGTCGTTGCCGCCGCTGCTGCCGATGTGGTGTCAAGCAACGCGTCCGCCTCGGATGCGGCCTCGTTGGCCATCTCCGATTCGCTGTTGCGCCGCTCCAGACTGCGTCCGACCCGCTGAAAGCCATAGCTAAACACATCCTTCACCTTGTCGCCGGCATCGATCAGCAGATCGAGACTCTGCCGCCGGCCGCTCGTCTTGAAGCTGTTCGAGCGCGACAGCCACTGGCTCAGGCTCTGCTTGCGACTCATCTGCTGGCCGGCGAAGCCCGCCAGCCCATTGCTGTCGTCCTGGAATATCGTAGTGCAGGTCACCTTGCGCTTGGGCTCGTCCGACGACGATGTCGAGTGCTGCGATTGCGCGTCCGCCTCCAGGCCGCCCAGACCATAGCCCAGGCCGGACCCGCCGCCAAGGCCGCCGCCACAGCCGCCGCCGATGCCGCCGGCGCCGTCCAGGCCATGCTGCTCGAGCAGCGACTGATTCGAGTAGCTGGAGCTGGTGCTGTCCGAGTGCGACAGCCGGATCTCCGTCCACTGATCGATGTCGTTGTCCGCGGCGGCGGCGGGCGGCGCGGCCGTCGATGTCGAGGCCGACACGGACACCGAGGCGGAGGCGGAGGCCAGCGAACTGCTGCCGGACTCGGAGCGCGGCTTCACCTCGTACGGGGCGTGCAGACCCTGCGCCTGGGCAAACAGATTGTTGTCGCCATCGGTGGCGCTGGTGCTCGCCGATTTGTGCATGCCGCCGGCCAGCTTCTGGGGGAACGTCAGCACCGCCTCGAAGTCGTGCAACAGATGGGGGCAATCGTGCGCGTCCGCATGCCGCTGACGCGGCGAGCTGCAGCCGCTGCCCAGCCGCTCCGGCATGCTCAGATACTCCTCCTGCTCCCGCTCTCGATCTGTGATCAGTTGCTGATCGATGCCGGTGGTTGCAGCTGCTGTGAGGGCATCGACGGCGTCCACCTGACGCAACATCGCCTCGTAGTTGAGCAGATTGTTGCGCTGCTGCCGCTGCCGGTGAATGTCCTCGGAGATCTGCTCGAGATTCTTCAGGGCCTCGTTGTAGGTGAGCTTGGCGGCGCTGACCTTCGCCTCCAGATCGTTGACGCGCAGCTTTTGTGCCTTTAGCAGTCCATTGTAGTTGGCCCGCGTCTCGTAGTACGGTCTGATTGAAGTTGCAAGGTTCGGTTGCCGGTTCGACGAGAAGGGGAAGGCGGGAATGGCGAGGGGAGACCGCAGATTAGTGGGCGTGTCAAGGCGGCTGGTGAGGCATACTCACGAGCACTGGGTACAATACAAGGCGTGCAATATGCTAAGGTATCTCAACAAAAGTAAATTGCGCCTCAGCTGCAATCTAGGAAACCAAAAAACGAAAATACAAAACAAAATAGGCAACTAAATAGAACCGAAAGTGAAACCAACCAAAGACCCAAAATAAACAGAGACTTAGAATCGAAATCGCGATCGATCGAACCGATCGCATATCGGCATGTCCTGGCAGGCATTACAGATTGTTTAGCTATAAATAATTGAACGCTCACTTTGCTATACCCAAAAAGGTAATTTCTCAGAATATACATTTAAATAATTGGCAGAAATTTTGGAAGAACTAATTTGAATTTCTAAAACTAGCAAAGTTTAGAATAGTTTCTAAATGTACTATACAAAATATCACTGGAAGACTTTAAACGAAATTATTTCAACAAATAGACATTTCTAAAGGCATAATTTTAAATATAAAATAAGTTAATTTCTTGCACATCAGTTTCTGAAAAATTAAAGCTGGAATTTTGGAACTCATCATCAAAAGACTCATCTTATAAAGAAAACTATAAGCTACAAATTATGATATAAACTTTTTCATATTTTAAAACAAATCATTTTTGAGTCTCAAAACTAGTTGAAATCTTGGACGTATGGAAAGTTTTTGAAATACAACTTGAATTAAATTTAATTGCTTAATAAACTCAAACATTTCCTTAGAAACTATAGGAATATAGACATTTTAAAAGTAATTATCTGACAGTATGTCCAAGAAGTTTTACGAACAGGAATATTTTCTACAGCAGTGAATTTTAATTCTTCTTGAAAATCTCACAGAAATACGCTATGAAGGAACAATAATTGATCGAATAAAGTGATAACTTAAGCATTTTTAAACTCAGGCAAATTATATATAAATTTGTAACTTTGATTTTTCCATTTTGATTTCTAATAATAAATTTTAAATTTCAGGCAGCTCAACTATTGGAAAGCTTAATGAAATATCCTCCATTATTAGAACTCTTGCTGGGATAGAAAGAAATCAATTTCTTCTCATTCTAAAAATCCGAACTGACTTTAAAAGAGTTGCCTTGAAACTAATTGCCTTATTCGGAGAGTCTGCCAGGACACGCGACTCGAGGTCGAGGACATGCCAAAGTGGAGGGTGTTGGGGAGAGGAGCGAGTTACCTGGAGGCGCGCAGCGCCTGCTTGAGCTGTCCCTGCAGCTTGCCGACCCGATTGTTGGCCACCTCCAGCTTCAGTTGGCACATCTTGAGGGCGTTGCGGGTGTCGCTCACCTCCAGCTGCGACTGGTTCACCTTGCTCGCCGCATGGCTGAGCATCTCCTGGCAGGCGGTGTCCAGCGTCGACTTCTCCCCCAGCCCCTGCTCCGCCAGAAACACCATCTCCTTGGCGGCGGCATGTATCGACTTGGCCTTCTCGTGGTTCGACGCCGCCAGCTGCGTCTCCTTGGCCAGCTGGGCGGCATAGATGCGAGACTCGTAGTAGGGCTTGGCGGCGTCGATGGAGTTGCCCAGCTTGTGGGCGGCGGCCTTGATGCGGACCACGCTCTCCGCCAGCAGACGCTTGAACTCGCACTTGGACTCCTGCGAACGCCCCAATGGGATTATGTAAATGAAGTGCTACACAAAAAAAAATCAATAACTCACATCGAGCTCCACTTCGTATTTGTTGATATTGTCCGTTGCCGTGTTCAGCTTCTCCAGCTCAATCTGTGCGAGGGCGACGGAGGAGGGAGGAATATTAGTCACACACACACACACACGCACACACACACACACACACTGAGGTGGACACTCACCTGGACACGCGGATCGACGGGCGTATTGCTTTCCGTTGACATGGTCGGAGATTCGTTGGATGTCGAGCGAGGTGAATGGATGTCGCGAGGAAATTCAGTTGTTTGCCATTGCCATCGCAGCACGCGTTTTCAATGGTTCAATTGAATTGCCTGCAACTCTTTTCGATTCAACTTTAACTGTGTCAATTCGATTCCAGCAAGTAGAAAATTAAGCGCAGCAGTTATTGCTCGAAAAAGCTTTACAGACAGCAGCAGCAACAACAACACTGCGTACACACATAACGATGACAACACGGGCGCAGCTTTTTGCCAAACGAGAGAAAAGCGTCCCAGCTGACCGAGTATCTGCACGCCTGGCACCCTGCCAATTACGTCAGCACATTGACTTTGTCAAGCAGTTTGACACAAATTGCAAAAATTACAGACCTACAATATTCAATATTTACAGCACTTGCTTACGTTTTTGCATTTCATTCAATTGTTAGAAATCACTTGTTAGCGTATGGCGACTTCGTTGTTAGTTTATTGCATTGCTAGCTTGTTATTATGTTTGTTGTCGTTTCTGCTGCATACAACCACCGAGCGCAGACAACTAGCGCCCGCTAGCGGCAGCTTTCAAACTAATCGAAACAGTCTGGCAGCGCTACGAAACAGTGTGACCACACCAGTATTATAACATTTTAAATAGTTTACGCACTGTTGCAAATAACTAAATTAAAGTACTAATTAAATGCTATTGAAAAGCTATGCAGCGTATGCGTACTTAGTTCAACTGAAGTTCTAGTTGCCATTCAACATTGCGGGGGCAGTTTGCTTGTGGTATTTTTCGTAGAAGTGGCGCTGCCACTTTTGGTATTTTGGGGCGTTGCGCCTGCAATCACATTGCTAACGTTATAGTTGTTAGTCTTCATTTTGTTTGTGTTGCGCGCGGTTCTCGTGTCGCACGCTCAATTCAGTGCTACGATTCCGACTGTTGTGTGTTTGTCTCCAACCGAAGAACATAACTACTAACAAGAAATTAAACAAGCACTTTAACATAAAACATATGCGTTGAGAAGCAAGTAAGAAGCACAAACCACTTCGAGTGTTTTTCTTATCTTCCAAATATCTTTTTTTTCGGTTCTTGTGTCTGCTGTGCAGTTGTTTTTTTTTTTAATATTTTTTTTATTGTTGTTGTTGGGAGATGCGCGCGCGCAACTAAAACGGCATCAAAATATTAAAAACGTAAGAAAGGCAGGAGAAAAAAAAAAAACAAATTCTATATTTTCTTAAGTCGCGCGTAAACAAAAAAAAACGATGTACAAAAATCTACAATAACAACAACTGCAAGCGGCGCTCGTTGCTGGTGTTGTTGTTGTTGTCGTTGGTTTTATCTGCCTGCTTGCAGCAAGTGACGGCAACAGCAACAGCAACAGCAACAACAACAACAACGGTGGCGACAACGTCGGCAGCGACGTCGGCAGCACATTGTCTTGTGTTGTCTGCGTCGTCTTAACTCGTTTTCCTCTTAGTTTTTGCCTCTTCTATCGTTTGTCTCTGTTTCGGTTACTTCTCCTCTTTTTGTGTGTTTTTGTTGTGTGATTTTTGGAAAATTCGATTGCTGCTGCAGGCGGCGCTGTCGACGCCGACGCTGACGCAAGCGCAAACTTTTAAAGTTCGCCCTTCTCCTTTACACTTGTCTTGTCCGCTTCCTGTTCTACACGTGTGTGTGTGCGTGTGTGTGCGTGTGTTTAATTAAAAGCTAAAACTTTCAATTAGGATAACAGCGACTTGGCTGTTCTTCTTCTTCTGCGCTCTGCTGCCGCTGTTGTTGTTGTTGTTGTTGTTGTACATTTCTCTTATACGAGTTTCCGCTTGCAGCACTGCAATTTACCGTTACCACCGCTCATCATTCTATCAACAAAAACCTGAAAACAGAAAACAAAACAAAACGTTGTCAACTTTCATTGCAACACGTCTTCGTCTGCTTCCTAGGTAAGTTTCTAATATTTTCATTTATACTTTTTTATTATATGTACATATACATATATTTTTCTCTATTGTTTATATTTGTATTCTTGTATTTTCCCCTATTTGTTTGGGCTTTTCATTCTGATGTTGTGATAAGCGTCTTATCATATTATTCTTATTGGATACTCCATCTCTCACTCTCTGTCTCGCTCTTGCTTACTTAATCGGGGATTAACGTGTGTGCTTGTGTGTGTGTGTGTGTGAAGAATCTGCTGCAGAGCTTTTCGATTGCATTGCTGCGTGTGTGAGTGCGAGAGAAAGGGACTTTGCTGGCGTCAAGCTGTTCTCACATCCCTTTTACCGATCACACACACACACACACACACACACACACACACACACACACACACAAGTTGAGCTTCCCAGCAGGAACACGACTGTGGAATTAATGCATTAATTAGTGCAGCGAAAGCAGTTTAGTTCGGGGGAATATTTAGAGACGATCATTTAATTTTTTACTAAATCGAGCATCGATTTTGTTAGGCAATTTGTTTCAATATTAATGTTCAATATCAATATTCAAAAATGCATCTATGTATGTTCTGCAAAACACGCAAAATCAAATTAAGAAATAAATTATATTCAATAAATTGAGACATGCATTTAAAAAAAAATACATATTTAAAACCTTTTCTTACGAATCAACAATCGATCGATACATCATTTTGAAAGCATCGATCAACATCGATATCGATATTTCTACTCAAAACTACATCTCTATTCAAAAACATGAATAAACCAGTTTATTGTATTTTGAAGCTGTGATTAAATATAGTTAGAAAAGGTATTTCGTTAAATAGCTTCTTAGTGGACAACGTTGTGTAAAAGTTTCCGCATCGTAGCTTTAATATTTTAGACTGTGAATTACTTTGTTTTGTTTCAGTTAAATAAATAATAAAATTGCTCTATTCGTTGTTAATTGTTGATGTAATATTTTTGTTTACAAAAAAATTAAAAAATTGGACTAAGGAATAGATTCTGAACTAGAAATATAAAGTTAAAATGCGTTTCTACTATTTGTTGCAGGACTGTATATAGATTAAATAGTATAGATACAAATTTGGAAAAAATTCTTTGATTTTTATTGGTTCAATATTATGAAGGAATAACGATCATTTGATTTATTTACGCACACAAGTGCAACTTTATGCGCGTGTGTGTGTGTGTGTGTGTGTGTGTGTGTGTATATGTGTGTGGGGGCAACACATTTGTTTGTTATTTTTAAATGGGCTGATGTCGGCTTTCGGCTCCAGTGACTTTGGCTTCCTCTGATTAGCGCAGCGACAGCCGCCGAAAATAGATCAAAGGCTGCCAGCGAAACTGCAACTAAAACCGGCTGCCCTTCTTCCCTGCCACCCCCTTCGCTTCCTTTACCTTCCCCCAAGCGATCAACACTGAAACTGAAAATTGTTGATGTGTTGTTGTGTGTTTGTTGTTTCAACAATTTTCACACGCATTTCTTGCACGCGTGGGAGTTGCGAATAACCAGAAAGGAGACTTTTGCTCTCTCCACAACTCTCCACAACTCTCCCACTCGCCAGTTCGCATGTGTGCGGACAAGTGCATAAATATTACAGTATTTGTATTTATATTTGTGTTTGTGTTTGTAGTTGCGTGCAGAAAGGTCAGACTCGTGCATTTCACGGAGTGGAGTTCAAGGGTAAACAACGGACAGCGACGGTCTGTTGCTGCTGCTCCTCTCTGCCGAGCTTTGCAGCCCACTTGCGTTGAACTTTCGCCACGGGATGCAGTTTTATAGTGCATATAGTTTTCATTTTGCAAAACTGTTAAGTTTAATGACGAGCTGCACATGCAGAGCAGACATTTAACAAAGACCTCGCCTTGAAACATTCAGTTCAATCTCATTTATTTCATATGTGAAATGGCTCTAGTGAATTTAAGTCTATTGCAGCTACTTGAGATATGGCAATGTCTACGAATGTATAAATAGTTTTGGCTCTATTGTACAGCACAATATAATTCGAATTCTTCTAGAATTAGAATTGTCTTTGGAGCCCAGACAGATAGCTATTTATATTGCAACTCAGTCTGGAATATTGGCGAATAATTTGTTCCCCAATTTCAAATGAATATCGAGCGCGATTCATTTCATTTTAATCACTTGCTCTAGAATAAAAAAAAAACGTAATAATAAAAATTTGAATTAATGCTTAATTTTAATATTGAAATAATTTATTTATAATAAAAAGTTGAATACAAAAAAAAAAAAAAAATTATCATTTACAATTTTGTAATAAAATAATAAAAAATAGTCAAAATTAAATCATTCTCTCAGTTTGTATGATATTATTCTTATTTGCACTCTCCGTTTTTAACCACTTATTAAATTTAAATTAAAGTATTTATTGTAGTTTTTAAAAGCATTGCTTTATTTTCTATGCAGCGCAACCGAAAACAATTTTCAAGAATATTTGACAATTTTGTAAATACTTTTTCGTAAAGTGCAAGTTTTATTTAAATGCCTTGCACTTTTATTTTGTGATTTAAATTCAATTTTCAAAATTGTGAAACTAAAAAATGTAAATAAATAAAGTATTTGTCATTTGAAATTTCTTACTAGGAATTTTCCTATTAAGCCATGCACGCAAATTAAATTCGTTTGGAAAAAAGTGCACTTAAGCAAACGCGTTAAGCGTTCAAATTATATTGCAATTATTAGAGTGAATAGCCGAAGCTGGCATAAATTTGTGCAATTTATTTGTTTGTTTGCAATGCAATTCGCTGTTGCAATAATGGCTTTTGTAGCGAATGTAATTATTAATATTAATTACATTTTATTGCATCTGAGCAGTTGCAATTGGTTGCAGTTGTGGCAAGTTGCGCATCAGACTGCGATTTGCCACGCAGTGTGACCAGCCAGATTTGCCACACACACACACACACACGCACACCTACTTGTGTGGCAAGCATCACTTGCCACATGGGTGTGTATCTTTCGCATCGACACTTTGCGCCGCTGGAGGCATATTCTAGCTGGCGCGCTAAAGTGCCAGTTGCAAGTTGCAAGTTGCCGGTTGTCAGTTGCCAGTTGCCACTGCAACATCATTATGCTGTGCATCTGCAACAATAACTTCATCAGCTTCATCATGATGAGCAACTTGCAGCGCATTTCTAGCGGTTCAATGAACTGTGACCGCATTCTTGTTGCCGTTGCTGTTGTTGTTGCTGTTGTTGCACGCATTGCAAATTCAGACAAAGCTCTGCACGTCAACAGCAAAATGTAATTGCAACTTTTTTTCTGTTATTTTTTACCCAATTTCCCCCCATTTTGTTCTAACCCACGCCCACAATGCGCTTGCAGCATCAACTGTGTGTGGCTGCCACACACACACACACACACACACGGCATGACGAAGCATGCTGCAACAATCGCTGATCTTGGGATCTGTGGCGGCGCCAAGAATTTCATTGAGCTGCAGCCAACTCAATTATGGCCAAAGATTTTAATCGACTTTGCCGTTTATTTAATTGATTTTTCTCTCTTTTGTTATGCTAAATTATAAGAGACTGAGGCAGTGAGGGGGTGAAAGAAGAGAGGGAGAGAAGGGGGGGGGGGGGGGGTGAGGAAACCCTTTGGACGACACGCAGGTGACAAAGTCGAAGTCAAAGTCGAGGAACGTGACGTGCATGCAAATTGCAAGCGATGATTGAAACACCTGAACTGCAACTTGAACTGTGTGTGTGTGTGTGTGTGTTTACAGAGGGTGTCCGTGCCACTTGCCACAGTTGCATCACAAAGGAATCATTTACTCGCATTCCTCCCGATTTAACGCACATATTTCTCAAGTTCTGGGGAACATTCTTTTTTGTTTATATTAATTACAAACCGTAATACCTTGACTGTTCAAACATCAAAACAAATATCGTTTGCAGCTCACTAAAATAATATCTTTATGTTTACGATTGCTGGTTTCGAAATACGTTTTCGTATTTTATGCATCGACAATTAAAAATGTTAAGCTATAGCACCTTATTCATTGTCAAGCTCAGCTGGAACTGTTGAATTATTACCATTCAAATAGCGACAAAACTTAATGGATGCTTAAGTATAGGGGTAGCCTATATCTTAGTAATTGTGGCTTTTACTCGATCCAGAACTAATTGCTGCTTGCAGTGATAATCACTTAGCTCAGTGCAAAGTTTCTTTTTACTCGGATATAAATAGTTGCCTTTGCGATGCTTTTAATTATTAGTATTGTTTACAAATATTACTTAAGCTATATTTAAAAAGGCTTAGCTGCTCTCAGACTCTCGCTTGTGGTTTTCATATTGTTTATTTATATTAAACAAAATGTATGTAAATGTTAATGGGAATTTCGAGAAATAGATTAATCTTATAAAACTAAAATGAAGTAAAAAAAATATATAATTATTTGTCTTAGTAGCATAGTACTACAAACTTTTTTCGCTAAATTTTAAATTTGTTTTTTGTTTGTTTTGTTTGCTAAGTACATCTTTCATATTGATTGATCCGGATTGTTTTTTTACTCTTTTATATTGTCTGCCCAAAAACCCTTAAACCAAAACAATAAAAATTCATAAATAAAATTGTTAATCAAAATATATTTGGAAATGCGAACGTGAGATGTTACGGATTTCGAATGAAAATTTAAAATGAATAGGACACAGAAATAAATAAAAAAATTTCCTAGAAATTGAATATTTTCTTGCAAACAATTTGGCACGATTCGCAGATTTTCTCCATTTTCAATATACTTCCGTAGCTTACGAAAAATTATTCGCAAACAAAAAACTCGCAAATCCAAATATACAAATTTTATATATTTTATTAAACAAAAAAATGAGTTTTACTTTAACTGAAACATAATTTATAAATTTTAGGATTAATTCACCGACAATGTTGATTTCTTTTTAACATTGTATTTGTATAATTTATTTCTTGATTTTCAATTTACAATTACAAATTTAATTATTGTCTTTTGATGGAATGCAATTATTGAAAAATCTACTTCTTTATTGTATATAGAATATTCTCTTTAATAGACAAATAGTTTCAACTCGAACCTTCGCACATCGATAAGTTATCGCACTTGAAAAGAGATTAACAAGTCGAGTGTTCACGGACAACCCTTGCACCCGATTGATAATCTACTGAAGTGCTGTAAGACATTATTAAAAAGAGCGAAGAAGGAGTGCGATCGTAATGATGATGATGATGATGACACATTAGCGAGCAACGATTGTGATCGTGGCGCTGCGGCACCTGTGGCACAACTCTGGCAGCTTGCCACGTGGATAAGGATGCGGCATGCGGCATGTGGCATGCGTCTCATCCGCTGGCGGCTATCAAGCGCAAGTCGAGCAATTAAGCATTTTTAAGATTGCCAAGCGACTGAGCGAGAAGGCGTGGCCAACGAGGTGTGTGTGTAGCTGAAGAGGGGAGAGGGGGAGAGCCGAGAGGAGGGGGGCAAGGCGGATAAACTGGTTCTCCATGCTGCAGTCGGTGCTCGGTTTGGTTTGCATGCCACCCAGCGGTGCGGGGGCAACTCGGCAACTTATTTGGGTCGCCAGATTGTTGCCGCAGTTGCAGTTGCAGTCGTGTTGTTGTTACTTATACGTTCTGTGCGTTTCAATTGATTTCTAATTAACCAAAAGCAATTGGCATAGTTCGTTTCGCCTTCGCCCCAAAAACCACGCCCAGCTCGCACGTGTGTGTGTGGCATGCACTTGATCCGCTTCCGCTGAAGGTGCCACCGCAGTTGACCCAATCACACACACGTGCCTCACGTGGGCGCAACTATGCGTCTCGTCCGCTTGCAACACTTGCGGTCGGTGACGGCTTTTCTTCGCTTTGTAGGTCAAGCGTCGTCGTCGTTTTGTCGGCTTTCGTTTTGCGGCTGTAGGTGGCGCCAGATGCAGATAATGTTGAGCTGCCTTTTCAGCTGCGGCTTTATTAATTGCGGCCACAATTAAGCAAGAGAGACAGACAGACAGACAGACAGACACTGAGAGATAGAGAGACGGACGCCCATTCAAGTCAATTAGCTTTATGTAGGCGCAAAAATTAATTTGTTTGCCGCCAAATGTGGCAGAGCAACTGCAAATAGGCAGGCCAGCAAATCAGAGAAACATCGACACAAACACAGCGACGGAGACAGAGACAAGAAATTAACTGCGCCTCGAAATTCATTCAGAGCAGCAGCAGCAGCGGCAACAAATAAACTTCGAATTTATCGCTCGCATCGAAGCTTTAATGCCCTTTAACAATAAATTATCGGCATCCTTCACAACAAATTCGAATTTATTGATCGCCTCTCGCACTGTAAATTCCCATCTATCGCGTGACTCGCCGCACTCAATAATGCCGCCAACAACTTGTACTTTAAATATTGCAACAGCAAAGATATTCTTTGCTCTTGGGACGCAGATGCGAATTTCGTCGAGTGGAAACGCGTTGGATTTGGGCGCCCAGAATAGCGTTTGCTATGGAAACGCGTTGTTTGACCTTTCGCTGCTGTAAATTACTGCAATCGATACTATCGATAAGTTATTTTTAGGCTGCGCTTACGCTTATTATTACCCATGTGAATAGCTTTGCTGGCAAGTTGAGACACGTTATCAGTTTAATTAAATGTAAATTTAAATTTTTGCATTATAAATTGAGAAAAATAGAGTTTGCCTGCTACTCAATACTATCGATAAATTTCTAATTGCAGCGTAATTAATAGTTCTGCTTGCTGTAGTTGCTGTGATACTACTTTGTACTGTAAAATACAATTACACGCTACGAATGATAAATTTATAAATAAATATATACTTATTTAGAACATTTTATGTATCAATATGGATCGATACTATCGATAGAAGCGATGATTAAAGTGAGTTATCAGAACTCTCGTTTGCCTTAGCTGTTGTTGGAGTTCGAATAAAGATAGATGGAGAGTGAGTGAGTGAGTTATTTTGCGTTGTCAGACCTTCAACTGCCTGTTGCAAACAACGTAACAAAGTTTGAATGCCCCTTGGGCTCGGCTTAACTGAACTAAACTGAACTGAACTCGACGCAACTCCAGCGGAATGCGCTGGCAATTAAAATGAACTCACGCTGGCAACCCTGACAAAGACGTGTCGCCAGTTGCGACGGACTTTAAATGCAACTGCTGCAACTGTTTACAGCGACTTACAGCGACGACGACGACGACGTGGTGGTGGAAAATCAAAAATGAAATAGAAAATCGCTGAGTCAGGCGGTCGTACAACTTGAAGCAACAAAGCGCGCGCATCGATTTAAAAATGTGCGCAGTCGACGTCGACGCTGCGCACGCGTAACAAATTTGTAATGTTCGCGCCGTTGACGAAACTTGGCTTGTTGTTATTGTTGTCGTTGTTGCAGCAACAAATTGATGAAAAGCTAGTCGACTCTGGAATGCACTCCGCAAGCTGCAACTTATCGATAGGCAGCAATCGATCATTTCTAGTGATAACAGTTCGATGAAGAGGAATACTTGAAATTGGAGTTTTGAGATCGAGATCGATGTTTGCAGTGGAGTTCGTCAAGTGTTTGTGGCTGGCCAAGTTCACTTCAGTTTCAGAGAATTCCACTTGTCAAGTGTCTGTCAAAACTTGAGCAAAGATTTTTTCCAAGTGGTTTTGAGTTTGTTTTGACAACTATATTTCAATTGCTTGAAATATGCTGCAGCCTTTCTGCCTCTGGTTTTTTTTTGTTTTTGCCTTTTTGTTGTGTTAGCAATTACGTTGAGTGTGTGTGTTGTCTTTTGTTAATGTGACTAACAAGATTAACATCATCATCATGAGATGATCATCGCATTTTCGACTGCCTGAAAATTGAAAACGTTAAAGTCTAACGCACGTCTGGTCAGCGATCAATCAAAGCAGCCAATCAATCATCTCATGCAGGCGAGCGCGAAAGGAAGGGAAGATAGAATAAGATGTGTGTGTGTACTATATAGTTTATATATATGTAGGTATGTGTGGTTGCAACACGGCGACTGACAGCCATTTGAGGCATTTGACATGCAGTGAAATTGTATTTGTTAATGCCACAATTAGCAACATCGCCAGCAACATCAAGTGCCTGTTGTCGATGGTCTCCTGTTGTGCCGCTCCAACTCAATTCATTCAGCTTCTCGACGGCCTGTCAGCCTCAAGCAGCTCGCAGACAAACAATTAACACGCAATTTGCGTTATGAAGCAGCAGCCTCAACTCAACTGGTCTTTGGTCATCGTCCGGCACTTGAATCCGTCAACGGGTTTGCCCTTTTTTTCTGTTTGCTCAACACTTTTCAGTGCCAATTGATTGCCTCCCACTTCCGCATTAGCATTGGCCATATAGGTCATTCTGCCCTCCCAGCAAGGTGCAAAAGGATCTGTAATTTAAATAGTGTGGATTTATGGCGTTGCACGTGTCCACAAATGCTAATAAAGTGTGGCCGAGCAACGGCGAGGCATTTGCATTGCAATCGATACGCACAATTGATTGATTGATTCGCAGCTGAGTCATTGAATTGAATACTTGCTGATTACACTGATGAATTTCGCAAATATTTTACGAGCCAAATATCTATGCCATTTTATGCTGCTTTAATTATATAATGATAGATCATAATATGCAAATTCAATTCAGCTGTTGACAGTTGTAAATTACAACTATTATACGTAGTTTTTAAAGTTGGTAATTTGATTTAAATTCACGAGTTTCAACTCTCAGCCAAATGTGTATTCCATTTTATTTGGCTTTAGAACTTCTAATTCGATTAAACTGTTGACAGTTGTAAATGAAATACATTAGCTATACTTTTGAAAATATATTTGATTCGTTTTTAATTCGAGAGATTAATGCTGAGCCAATTTAGAACAGCAGACTAAATATGCATTGAAAGTTACTTTACAAATTCTAATTGGTAGAAAATAAAAAACCAAACACTTAACTAAAATATATGAGATTCGTTGGCAATACATAATGTAGTTCACGAGCTTGATGCTTAAGAATAAACTAACTTATTTTGCTTTAAAATAATGATTTTATTTTTATTGAGTTAATGTTTAATGTTTAAAATCCCAGCTTATTATCAATGCTACTTTATTGTGTTGAAAAAAATAGTACAATGTGCAAATTTGATTCTAAATTGAAAACAATTTTAGATAGATTTATTTCGAAATTTATTTGTAGTGAAATGTATGTTTTTATTCGTTTAATTCTGGAGAGCATTTATTAATCATTAGCAGATTTCATTCGGCAATATTCGTCGTTATTGGTTCTTGAGCCAGTTGGTCGCAATTGTGGCGACAATTTGGCAGCTCGATCCGTTTAAGCAACGACAATTATGACATTTAAGCGGCCAACAGTTAGCTGGAAATCGTTTTTCAACAAGATTCGCGCCGTCAGTTTATTGCATTTATGAAGTAAGCAAATAACAATAAACGAACAACATCAGCACGTCGAGCGACGCGGCGTTTAAAGCCACATACAAATTGATTAATTAAAATGAGTTTCGTTCTCTTCTCACGAATATATTTTTTCTTTTTAATGAGCCACGCCGTGCGGCCCAAAATCGGGGGGAGGTCGAGGGTCTTGGGGGCACTTTGTGTGCACAACAAATTAGCGACAACGTTGACAAAAAAACAAACATACATATGCTTCCATTTAGGTGGATGAGGTGGAATAAACTTGCTCTGGTATATTCACAAACGCACATCCATCATATCGTCACATCACATCACATAAAGTATACGCGGTAATCAGTCAGTTTACTTAGTTTCCTAGTCTTAGCTCACAGCAGTAAAAATTTGACAGTTACAACAATGTGAACGCCGCTCAATAATCATCAGTTGCGATTGCTATTTATTTAACATATTGCTAAAGGATTATTTGTGAATATTATTGCACATTCGGCAATTCAATTTCATGATGGATTGTACAATTCAATATTGTTAATTGCCCAAAAGGCTAAAGCTCTAAATTATCAGACAATATTGATTATTTATGGACTACCACTGATAATTCAATAATACACTAATTGCAGTTATAAATGAATCCGCAGTGTTGTTTATTACCATTTATTGCACAAATAAATATGCTCATGAATTTAATACACTAATTATTTGATTATGCGATAATAAATGCGGTTGGCGACGATAGTAAAATTTATGCATATTAAATACATTAAAAGGGATTATAAGCTTTTATTATAGAATTTAAAAGATAAGATTGAGGAGTAATGCTGATTTTCAAGTTTTACTTTAAAGTGATTTTTATCTATTTAATAACTGCTGCTGGAGGCTTTTTTATGTGTCTAAGAAATGAATTATTATTTTTATTTGCGTTCTTAGTGTAGTAAATGACAAGTTGACAATATTTGTTGTTCAGATTATGTTTGATAATGAGCCCAAAGTAGCAACAAAGCTGCGATCGATGCGGCGATGTCAGTGAACTCATTGCCAACAAAATGGCGGCCAGTTGACTTCCGGCTGAGCTAAAATGACTGCCTCCAAGCAGCTGTTGTCGTCTGCTGCGCAGGAATTGCCGCAAATTGTATGCAACACTCCATGTCCATGTCTAATGTGCATGTGTGTGTGTGTAAAATAATAACACTGCAGTGCCATGACGCAAAATGGCCGTCGCTGGAGACTTGGACATGGATATGCATAAACAACTTGCACTAAACCCACCGCCAAGCGAAGCCAAGCCACGCCCCCAGCCCCCAGCCGACAGTCGACAGTCCCACGGCAAGTGTCTTCCGGTAGCTGCTGACTGCTTATCGGTCGGTGTATCAACTACCGGCGGGAAGCTCCTCGCCTAATCATCATAATGCGTGCTAAATTTATGAGCGCGAATTTATCTTTCATTGCTTGTTGTCATTGTTGTTATTTGCTGTCCCGCTGCCAATAAAATAATAACAAGTGCTGCAAACACAAGTCGACCGGCGAATACTCTTGCATTTCCCACAGAAGATTATAAATATTCTTTTGACATTTCTTAACAACAAAACAAAGTACTTGCTCAAATGTTTTATCAAGCAACAAATATCTAATGAATCTTCTTAAAATGAATTGAGTTAGATGTTTTTCAAAATAGAGTTTTGCAATTATATAAATTCTTGAATTTATTTATATTTCAAATATTATTTAGCTGCAAGTATAATACTCTGAAGTATTTAATTTTAACATGCATTAAATTTAAACTTATGATCGACAGTTAATATTTATCTTTCTTTTGTGCGTTGCCAAAGTGTAATTTTATTTTGACTGTCTTTAACCCATCCATTCTGCCCTGCCTTACTGAGTAAATCGTTATACCCAGAGTTAGGGTATTAAAAACATATTGAAGTTGCGAGCAGAAGACAAGCGAAGCTTCGTGATATGCCCATAAAAATCAGCGCCGCTGATTGAATTGCGCCAATGTGGATACCCCAGGCTGAGAGCGGTGTAATCAGTTCTCAAGTGGTGCTGATAAGCCTCAAGTGGTTTGGGTATTGGACTGCAATTGTTCGACCACGAAAACGAATACAAATACGAGTACTCATGTATAAAGAACTGTGTTTTTTCATTATCAATGTCACAAATGGCTCGACTCGAGTTTACTTTCAGTATTGCATCTGGCTCTTTCGCTCTTCATCTCCTGCTTCCCTGCTCGTCAGGTGAACATTCGCCAAACTCTTTGGCATCCATGCAGCTAAACACGTCTGACATTTTTCATCTTCCATCCCACCTCCCACCGAACTGAGCTTATTGTTGTTGCCGTCGCCAGTCATTATTATATACGTTGTCTTCTTTATGGTCGCCAAATAGAAAACCTTTTATCGATTCGTCTCCCTGACATCACACTGAGAGAATATGCATACCATATACACCATGTATGCGGCTATATATTGCTATTTTATACGCCGACATATAGCAAAAAAAAAACCGATAAATAGCTGGAGATTGACTGCTGTGGCGAAACAGGAAGCGAGCTGAGGGCATGCGAAGGTCAAGAGCTTGGGCTCAAATGCAAAAAGGCGTGTCAAAAACAAAAATATATACATATATACAAAAAACAACAAATGCGACACATTTTGATGAGTTGATTATGTGATTATGTGCTGCCATATCTATACAAGTATTTTGCGACCCCTCAAACACTGTATTGTCAGCTTTACAAGTTAGTACATAAGTTGGGGAACTGATTATCCACAAACACATCGTTTGTTATTCAAATTAATGAAAGTTGCAACTGTGCGAATTCAGCTGCAGCGCATTGAAAACGCATTTATTTCAAAGTTAATTTATTCATGAGACAGTTCATTATGGCTCACAAAAATAATTACTGGTTATGCAGAAATATTTATTTCAGTTTTTTTAAAAAAAAACTAAACCATAAAATTGATTTGATTTATTTGTGTTTATTTGTTTAATGCCAAGTATGAACATCTCAGTTTAATGAAATTCTAAAAATATATTTTATTGACATTTCGACATTTTTATTAATTTTTATTTTTGAGTTGGGTCACACGAAAAATACTTGCATTACATTTTAAAAGCTATTATATCTATTTATTGTAGCAAAATGTAAAGTGGGGAAATACTCACTTATTTTTTGTTTAAATATAATTCATTTAAACACAATTAAAAATAAAAAAATTATATTTGATTTAACATTTCAAAACATACTGAACATGGCAATAGTTAAAAGATAAATAAGTACCTGCATTCTCAAAAAATGTAATTAATTAATTAGACACCATCAAGAAATAATTAGTTTTTGGATAACCGTAGAGAAAATAGATCATAAGTGAAACAAATTTAATAAAGAACGCATTTCGAATTTGTAGTGAATAAGCAACAAAAACCTAAAAAATTAGAGTTGCAAATGTTATTCGCTGTTTGTGAATAGTTAGGTGTAGTCGAAGTGCTTAGATAACAGCTGAAGGAAACGCATAAATACAACTGTCTGTTCAACTGGCTGTTCGCTTATCCTTGTTCTGGTGCTGAGGACACATTTGTTGGGCCAAGTTGCAGCTGTTTCCGGTGCGTAGGTCGCTGCACTCGAGGCGTCTATTCGCACGGCGAATGCAATTCATTTGGCACGTTTGGTTCAACAACCCGAAGTTACGGCGAAGTTGTGTCGCTATTATCGGAGTGCCGCCGGACATGGGACACGGGACACCGGTTGGTGGACAGTTGTGTGTGGAGCCTTTTGTGTGGACAAAGTCATCTGCTAAGTGTCCAGCTGTACGTTCACTGTCCACTGCAAAGATACAAATGTATCTTTCAATTCGCGCTGCTTTATTTGCCAGACGCTGTTCAAGTTCAAGGACCAGCAGCAGTTGCTGTCAACTGCAAAATCCTTTTCATCTCAATTTGTTGTCTTCAGTTTCTGTGTCTGCTGTGTCGAGTGTCCTTGCGAATGCCGCGAACACAAGCTCAGACACGGATATGGCGAAGCATCAAGCGAAAAGCATTCACTTAAAGCATTCGCTTGCCATTTGGATTTTCATTATGTAGTTTCTCTTTGCCTACTACATATTTTATTTGCCATTCCTAAGGACACAGTCAATGTTGGCTCTTGAAATTATTATTATTACTCGTACTTTTGGGTTTTGTTTTTTTTTCTTTGTGCATTTGCTTCTGTTGTTGTCAGCTGTCTTGCTGTCCATTTAAAATTCAACACTTTAAGCGCTTTTAAGTGAGGCGCGCGTCAACGGCGGGGGAGCGGGCAGTTTGCCAGTAAAGCGGACAGAATTCCCAGAACAATGCGAATAAATAAATGCAAATTGTAGAGCAATGGCAAACAGTAATTTAATTAAACCATTCACTTTGATTTCGATATGGATTTGTAAATACAAGTACAGCTATTTGATCAATTTGGCAGTCCCTTAATTCAATAAGTTTTCAATAATTATGAGGCAAATATTGGAACAGATTTACATATGTTGTTAGAGATACGTTTGATCAATTTTACAGTCCCTTAATTCAACAAGTTTTCAATAATTATTTGGCAAATAAAGGAACAGATACATAAAGGTAGCTAAATATATGTATGTTTGATCAAATTTTCAGTTGCTTAATTTAATAAGTTTTAAATGATTACTCTGTAAATATATATGTATTAAGAGATATGTTTGATAAATGTTTCAGTTTCTTAATATAATAAGTTTTCAATGATTACTCTGCCGATATATCTAGCTATAGATATGCTTGATCATTTTTGCAGTTGCTTAATTTAATAAGTTTAGTTTGATACAGATATATGTACATATGTGGTTAGACATTTGTGATTGTGCAGTATGTTAATTTAATTAGTTCTTAATGATTTCTTGATTATTGTACACTTTTTGGGCATCGAGCTCCAGTTGAAGGGCTTCGCCTCTCGCTGTCTGTCTGTCTGCACTTTGGGGCATTCCTGAAATCCAATTTCGAGTTCTAATTGACCCGATGAGCAACGTTGTTGTCGTCGTCGTCGTCGTCGTCCGGATGCCAAAGTGATGCAGGCGGGCGTGACTCAATGCGGGTTATTTACTCGTTACTCGTACGTATACGTAATTTGGCTATAGCCCGACATTGTCCGCCGTCCGCCGTCTGTTTGGCCATTTTTCGCGGTCGCTTTGAAGGCATGCGTAGGCTGCACAAACACACAAACACATGCTTGACTTTGTGGTTGTTATTTGTTGTTATTTTTTTTTGGTTGGGCCGCCTTTAATGCCGTTTATCGCTTGTCAGTTGTCAGGCGTCGGGCGTCGCATCGCATCGCATCGGTTTTTGGTCATTCTGTTTTGTGTGTGTTTTTTGCCACTTGTTACGCGCTTTCCGTCCAAATATTTGACATTCATAATGTTTAGCCAGCGGCCAAGTTCGGTCACTATCTGGCTGCGATTGCGTGCCCTGCATGTCACATTAGACGCCGCAACACCGCGACCCTCATGTGCTCTGCGATCCCCTCAATGCCCCAAAATGTGGAGGTGAGTTTGCAACAACTCTCAAGGCTCCTCTCTCTCTCTCTCTCTGTTCTGTGTGTGTGTGTGATGTAAGTTAGCCGCAAATTCATGGATTGCTGATAATCACCATGGTCGTTGAGTGATGCCCATTTAACTGGCCTGCTTCTCGTCGTCGTCGTCGTTATGTCATCGACTAGTCAACAAAGTGCTGCCCCCAAAGTGCCCGACGAGGGCAGTTCAAGTGATGTTCAGCCCAAGCACACACATTGTGTTTGTTGATAGCCAAGCTCTTACCCAATCAGCTGTACAATTTGCCACCAAATTATAGACATTTGTCGTTGTTGCATCGCGTGCCGGGTAGAAATTTCTGGGTGCATTGTCTAGCAATGAAATTGTCAAATCGCTGCACACACAATTGTTGGCCATGCAACTGCAACTTGGCAGCTTGGCAACTCGGGTCTTAAGTTCACATTTTGATTGATCGCACTTGGAATGGAAACAAGTCTTGGATACAAATCGCTTACTTATTTGCCTGGCATGCAAAGCGCTTTATTGTTGTGTTCTACTTGCGATCACTTTAATTATCAACTGATCTTTCAGCGCTGGCCAGAGTTTAATAATAGTGCGGCAGATCGCTGGGGATTCAGAATGTAAACGTGTCGTAAATTGAGTCTTTAGCTGAACAGTGTAAAATATACATTGCAGCAAATAATTACTAGCTAAATGACAATGTAATGTGTAATGTGAACATGAAAAAGATTAATGATAATGGGAACAAGCTGCAAATTATTATGAGCATTCATTTCTCGCATTTTTTCATCCCGATTAGACAATAATTTATTTACATTAAATAAAGACCAAATTTACTGCACTCATATAATGATAATGGCCATAATAAAATATTTTATAGAATATTTAATCTTGAAAAACTGCCAAAATTAAGTTACATTTTATAAAAACCAAATTGATCATTTTGTGTAACCATTAATAGTTTCTAGAATTTGTTTTCAGATAATTTATAGAATTTTTAGATGAAAACTTGCTTATACAATAAATAATTTACAATCAATGCAATCAAAAATTAATGATAACGAAATCATCTTCCGAAACGGGTTTTAAATTATTTTTAGCAAAGTAAAATAATTTCTAGAATGTTTACAATTAACGTTAAACTTAATTTACATAAATGCCTTCAGAGTTAATTTAATCTTTGATATTTTTTAATTAAGATCTCAAGGCATTGCAGACATTGCATTTTGTTCAAGTCCTCACTTGACATTGTTTTCAGTGATGTTTAATTTGTCAAGACATTGCACGATATTAATTAAATTGCGTTCTTCTAGAGCTTAATTAAATAACAACTTGTGCTATTTATTAACTTGCGATTTGCCATAGTCAAGGCGTTGAAAGCATATGTAGTTAATTTAATAATACAATTGCCGAGCATTTAATTAATTTGAGTGTCCAACTGATCGTTTTGCAATATCCAAGGCAGTCGAAATGCATTGTGTACATTGTGAGCACGCAGACGATGCATTTGCTTAATAGCATTCGGCTAGAAACAGAAACAGCAACAGTTTAAATATTTGTGCAAGCGATGCGAGAGAGATGCAATGGCCTTTGTCGGTCGGATCGTTCTACCACTTTGACAGCGCTTTCACTTGCTGGCCACGTTTTGACGTGACAGTTGAGTTTCCATGAAAACCCGTGGGGAGAGAGGGAGGAGAGGCTGCTGTCAGGCAGTCATCCAGTCATCCAGTCAACCAGTCAACCATTCATGCAGTCAGTCACCAGACGAAGCACTTTACTTTCATCCGCCTTCGTCGCAGCTCCAAAACTACTCTGTACTGTAATACCTGACCGAGGAGCAGGAGGATGGCTAAGGGGGCGGGGCATGGGCTGGCATTGTGAATGTTGGCCGTCAATCTCTTGTCTAATTAGAAACATCTCAGAATTCGGGCTGAAACGTGTGCTCGTGCAAGTCGCTTGTACTTTTGCCAAAAAGTCCAAAAACCGCACACAGAAGAAAAGTGGGGAAAAAAAACGATGAGAAAACCTAAAATACAATTTTTGTGTCAGTTTTGTGTAAAACACATTTCGTCAGTCGCGCTGGGCGGGGGCCCTTGAAATCGAGTATATTACATATATTTGAACGATTTTTATATATTTTTCATTTGCCTTACAAGTAAATCGAGGGAAACGAAACGTTGTTACGCCTCAATTATGCATTTTGTAATCAACTGTTTTTTTTTTTTTTTTGTAGCTCGTTTTCGTTTTGTTTTTGCAAAACACGGCAAAAAAAATATGAAAAAAATAAAATATGTAGAACGGAAATTTGTGCTCATATAGTCGTATGTATTTGGAATTTTTCATTTGCGTCATGCGATTGAAAATCGATTTGACAGCAACGCACGTCTATAAAAATTCTTCTTAAACGGATAAAAAAGTGTCCGGCCAGCGTTGGCGTTGAGAAGGAGTAAAAAACTCACAGCCACACACACAGCCACACACATGGAACGGTGTGTGTGTGTGTGTGTTGCCGTCCATCTGGTCATCTCATGTTGCTTAACTATTCATAAATTTTATTTTTACTCGCAACAACAGCAGCAGCAGCAGCAACGAAGGCGACGCAGTCGGTGGGGCACTAAAAAGCGAAAGGGATGCATTCACACGCGATTAACGCCAAATCTATCGCCCGCTGCTGCCGCAACATCATCGTTCTCAAAAGAACCAGAACCACAACCAGACCCAGCAGCAAATGTGTTAAAAATATATTTTTATTGATTTTATTCCGTGCTGCGCTGCGCTGCGATGGCCTTTTGAGGTAATTTGCATGCCCTTGCCTTGCCTTGTGCCGCCGGCTGCGTTTGCCAATCGCTGTTCCCCTCGAATCTTTCCTTGGCAAACACGAACAAAAAAAACAAAAAAAAAAAACAAATAACGCCACGTTCCATCTACAGACACAATTTTTACATATGCTCAATGCGTTTTCAGCGTTTCGCATTGCGTTTAATTAGCCCGCAAAATATTCGCCATAAAAAGCAAAATGCCAAACAACAACGATACCAATTCCAACACCAATTCCTATTCCACCAGCCACGCATTCCAAGTCTACGATTCGAATTACATTATTCACATTATTCACTTGCACATTGTGCGCCTTGGCTCAACGCTGTTGTTGCTAATGCCAATGGAAGGCATTAACGATTCCCCATAGCGTACACAGTTTACCCTTCTTAGACGCCAACCTAAATGTGACAGAAGTAACCTTAATATTATACTAAAATTCACATTCTTAATCTCGAATTAATAGTTCACAATTTAGGGATCCATATTTTCAAATCCTGCGACTGCAACCCACACACAAATAAATACAATGAATGCCATCCACAACTCTTCTTGGTTCATTTGCTTATCGCTGTTATTATGGCTGTTGTGGTTTCCAGTCCCGCATCGCGTTGCCTGAGCAACAAAAGATCATTCGCTTCGTCACCTTATCGGCTAACAGCGCTGTGCCTCTATTTGCATATATCACCACATACGCTGCAGTGTAGGAAGTACAGCCAGGTGGTAATGAGTAGCAATGCCTGGCATCTAAGGCGACGATTGTTGTTGCTGTTGTATCAGCTGTCGGGCAGTGCATTGCACTGCATTGCCATCGCATCATAGAGAGAGAGGGCGTGCAAATAGAGGGTGCTGCTGAGCCAACGGTAAATAAGAGGCGTAGATACGACGCCAAGCGACGTCCCTCAACCCACACACTGAACCCACAGTCGCAGTCGCGGTTCTGACGACTTCTCTGTTGCTGACTGATAAGCGAGTCATTCAAGAAACACCCGCTGAAGCCGCATTGCTTATAGACCATTGTCCAACTGCAGTTGCGTTCATCGATAGTAAGTGATATCGATACACTATCGATAATGAGACATTGTGAATTATAAAATAAAATCCACTAGAATGTTTAAAAGACAGCTGAAATAAAACAACCTATATTTAAAATGAATTATTGGGCATGTGTTTAATAGTTATAAAAATGTTGGTATAGATATAATTATAATTTGAATAACTATTATATTATAGACTGCGATTTGTGTTTAAAAGAATATAGAAAAGTTTACACAATATAATTTAATAGTTGATACTATTAATAAAATGCTACCTTCTTATCAACCCAATGATATACAAAGTATCTGAAAGAAATCTACAACAGTTAAAGCCCTTTCTTTGCACTAAATACTTATCAAGAACTTGACATATATGATTCTAAGTTTTTCAAAATCATTGTTCGTTTTTTGCACTGCTTATGTGATTACTGTATGTGTGAAGTGTTTCTGCCATACTCCTGTCGTGAACTTATCGAGAAGTTTATATGCCATACATTAATCCCTCTCAAGTATCTAGAGTACTTCTCGACAAGTGCATATGACAGTTGAAATATACGTATTTGTCAATATGTTTATCTGCCCCTCAACTCTTATCAATAATTTGCGATTGTTTCTGCATTGAATTAATTAGAAATATTGCAAAGTTTTCAGAAGGAAATTCGGAGCAATATCAATGAGATATTGACCCCACAAAACTTGTGCGCACTCGACGAAGATATTTTAAAACGATAAACATGCCAATGGCAATAAATCAATTTGAACAACAAATTGTCCAGCGCTGGGAAAATTCTTGTCGTAGGCTCAGTGAATAGTCGGACTGTGCAATGACTCATTGACAAGACTGAAACATCCCATTTCCACTTCCACTACCATTTCCATTTCACATATTCCGAGTACGCAAAGCGATGGTAAATCTGTATGTGGTATGCTCATAAATAACCCAAGTCAAGCAGATGCTGACATCACAAGAAGAACAAACAACAACATCATCATCATCAGCAACAGCAGCAGCAGCAGCAGTGAGGGAACCAATCGAGCGACAAAGACACAAAAATACAAATATTAGCACATGAATATGGTATGTCTGTGTGTGTGTGTGTGTGTGTAAGTACACGGCGAGTGTATTCGTTGATGTGAGTGTCTATGTATTTGCTTTGCAATGAAACTCGAATTCAACACATGCTAATAAAAATGCCTAAAGTCGCCGAACATCTGGACGACCCGCTTTTGGCCATCTGACCATTTGGCTTGTGCCTGTGGCTGTGGCTGGTTGGGGCACATGCAACCAACCCATCAATGTGGCGAAATATTGAAGTGACCCACTGCACTTAGCAACAATAAATAAATAAATTGGGATGAAAGCCATCGCGCATAATACAATTATATTTGTGCGCTGCCTTTGAGCCCAGCTAATTGATTTGGCTAACTCACTTTCCAATCACGCACAAAGCAAAGGGTCAAAATGTCGGGCGCGTGCCGAGGCGACGTCTCAACTAATGTACATATGTATGTCTGGATGTTTATAATTAATTAAGTAGTGAAGTACTATATTTTGTGTTTTGTCTATCGTCGGTGATTGAAATTTCTTCGTCTGGTCGACAACAAAGCAAACGAAAGCCGCCTTAATTATAAATATTTATGGCGGGACCACATGGCGTATGAGTGCGAATATGAGTTCGATTGCCAAGCCGATGACGACTTCGACTAGTTAGTTGGGGTTTTATCTAGATTTCCAACTAGGAGACCTGTTACATTTCGTCTGCCGAAACTTTTGCGATTACACTTATCGTTAAGCAATTCAAATCACTGGCAAAATGTAACAAAGTTTTAATTGCTATAAACCTATAAAAATATCTGGTCGATTATTTACTGCACTTGTGTGTGGGGCACTTTCAGCTTTCAGCTTTTCTGGTTTCCTTTTTCCAAATGTATCTCAAATGTGTTTAGCCGTGTGCGTCATTTTGTTTGTTGCTATTATTGTTAGCATTGCTATGGCTTGTGCTTAATTTCGCTGCTAGAGCTTCCCGGCAACGCAAATGCCGAAGGGAATTCGAAATTGGGAATTCTTTGGCAAATTGGAAATTATCAATTCGATGCATTATCTATGGTCCCCAGAACTGTTTAGATGATTAATGCGGCGAATGGGCAAAGTGCAGTGTGCATCTTAATTGCTGTCAATTGATGCAATTCAACGCGGGTCAATGCAAAACATTTACAAGTCTAACGACCAATCGAAAATCACAAATTTCACTGCAATTGCAATTTTGTCGCCCCTGATTGACAGCGGGGGAGGGGGGCGTGACCATTAATTGAGTACATTCCGCCATCCAACGCCCCCAACCCCAACCCGGATCCCGATCCCATCCACTGACCGCCTTGTCAATGGGCCGTTTGCATCCGTCATGCGGAAACATCGAAAATCACAAGAAAATTTCTTGTCTTTTTAGTTTTGCGCGCTCTCTCTCCCTTGTTTTTTTCTTTTTGCTTGGTGACATTAGAAAAATCAAACCAAAATTTTAAATTGGTTTTGTTGCTGCCCGTTGCCGCTTTGTGGTCGATGAGTGGGCGAACGGTTGAGTCGAATTAGATGCCAAGAATTGAATCGAATGCGAAGCCAAATTGCGCGTGTCTTCGAGATTTGCGTTGGTTAAACGCTCCTCTCACTCGTGTCTCTCCATGCTCATTATGGGCATGTGGCCGGTGATAAGATTCAATTTGCCTGATTTGGCAACTCATTCCATCTCACGATGATGATGATGATGATGCTCGCTGCTCTGTCAACATCATTAGATGACCACATTCGGCGGCAGCCCATTCCCAATTATAACTTCGTTCGCAGACCCGGTAACAGGTAGCATTAAAGCCACTTTACAAATGTTGTTGTGGAAAGACTATTGGAATCGTTAGCTAATGCTTAACAGCGCTTGATTATCAGTCGAGTGTGAGAAACCGCTCTAAAAAGGTGCTAAAGACACTTGTGAAACAGCTGTCTATTTACAAATTTTCCTTTTTCTCGGCACAAATTTTCCATTGGCAGGGCAGAAGACAACAGTTTCGGTTCTGCAGTCTTTAAGTTCGATTACTTTATTAGTGAACTTCTGCCTAATGGTTTCTGGCTGCTTTTTTATTGTTGTGCTTTGCTTGGGTTATTGGTTTTGCTATTTTCGTATTATTGATTTACCTTTTGCATTGGATGTGGTAACGTTTTAAGATTTAATACACGTTTAATTTGGGGTTGTGTTTGATGGCTTCAATTGTTGCCATTGAATTTCACTTTTTTTTTGTAGTTTTCTCGTTTTAGTGGAATTCTCGTTTCTCTGTTTTGCTTTCGTTGCTCTTTGTTTAGCTTTTGTCAGAAATTCCACCTTAATTCGCCGCTTCGATTCGACATTGCTGTCCCGCTGTGCTTTGTTTTCGCCTTGTCTCTTTTTGCAGCTTTGGCTTGCATAGAAATTCTGGCTTTGTTTCGCTTTTTTCGCTCCTTCCTGTTCTCTCTTGCATTGCTTCCTGCTTCCTTCCTTCCGCGCTTATCAAACTGTGCACTTGAAGCTGTTTGACATTTGGGTTGCACTGAAATCAATAAGGCCACGAAAGCCCTTCTGGCTAACCTCTCACTGCAGTTCAACTAGCTGCTTGACAGTCTCTGTTTTGCAATATGAAACATCGTTATCAATGCGCTCATTATTATGATTTCTTTATTATCAATTTCATAATTATGATTAGTATGATTATTATAATTATTACCATTATTATTATTATTCTCATGACTATGATTACTTTCATTATGCTCTTCTATTATTTTTTGTATTCGTTATTATTATCTTCATTCATTATAATTATTTTCTTTATTTTTTATCATATTCATTGAATATTATTATTTGCATTCTTTATTATTATTTTCATTGTGATTATTATGAATATTTGTATTATTATTTTTATTATTTTCATTATATATAATTATTATTATTATTTCCATTGTTATTAATATTATTATCATTTTTATTATATTAATTCTTTTTTATTATTTGTATTCTTATTATAATGAATATTTCTATTCTCATTCTTTACAATTATTTTGTTTTTAAAAAAGAATAAATATAATAAAAATAGTAACAATAAAAATAATTATGAAAATAATATTAATAATAGGGATTAATATTATTTTCATAATTATTTTTATTGTTACTATTTTTATTATATTTATTCTTTTTTATTATTTGCATTATTTTTATTTTGAATATTTCTACTATTATTATTAATATTATTATTATTGTTTTTATTTATAATTATTATTATTTACATTATTATTAATATTATTACTATAATCATCATTATTATTATTAAATTTACTTCTTTTTATTATTTTATCATTTTGATTTGTATATTCACCTTTACTTGCATTCATATAATTATAATTACAACTTTGTTGCGACCATTGCCGGGTATTGTAAATCAAGGTGATTAGCGTTCGCGATATCTTGAGAATGTCTTGATTGTTATGCATAATTGACGCTACGCTCGTCGCTGCTTATCAGCATAACTGTTGTTGGCCGCCATATTTGACGCCAAACACATTTTCGTTGATCGCTGATCGTTGATCGCTGATGTTTGCACAGTTGTGCAGAGATCTGGCGTCAAAAGTGATCGCCAACATTCTGTCAACAGATACAATACATTGTATGATGACTATGTTATTTGCCAGTTTCTCTAGTTTATTTGCCCGTCAGTCTCACTGTCTGTCTGTCTTTCTGTCTGTCTTGCCATTCGTCTGTCTGTCTGACGGTTTCTTTGCCTATTTGGCAGCAATAATAATTTTGATGTGCGCATTTTGCATTTCGCAGCGACATTAATAATTATAATTATAAGACGTGAATATTTTTAATTTGTATGCACATATTTAATGTTTACCCCGCCCTCCCCCTTCCCCCATCCCCCAAAATGTTGTGTGTGTGCGATTTGTCCAAAATATTCTATTTGCGGCACGCCAATTGCCCGCTGAACACATTTCTGCGAGTTATGCAAGTGAAAATTATTCGCACTGCATTCACGAGTTGTAAGTTTACGACAAGTGAATTAGTTGCTAAGTTTAATTGCACAATTACCTTAAGTGGACGAGAGATGCTGACATCGTCATCGCGGTCCCAAAAATAGCAATCTGATTATTATTATCATTATTATCGATCTGCTTCCGCAGCAATCCCTTGTAGATGTTTCTCTCACAAAGGCAAAGCCAAAGGCAAAGCCAAATGAATTTGTGCATAATATTTTAATGAATTTAACGGATTGTCGCATACAAATCGCCATTCATCTTCTCTGCTTGACTGTCACCGCAAAGTGGGCGCGCGTGGGCGTGGCCCCGTAAATGCGAACGCCAAACGGGGCAAAAGATACACGGAAAAACTGACCGAGCGAACATGAACATTGATTGATTTCACGCCAGCCAACAGCCTCAACGGCCTCAACAGCTTCAGCGAGCTGCTTATTTTTAGCGCCACACGGAGTGTGGTCGGTAGACTCGAAAATGTTATTTTAAGTGGTGCGATAGAAGGGGCGGACTAGTGGACGGACGGACAGACGGACGGACGGACAGCACATTTTCCTAGCCAGTGATTGCGTGCCACGAAAAATGCCAAAACATTTTTGCCCAACGGACATGCAACGTTTCAAGGTCGCGAACGCAACGCAACCCAACCCAAAACCAAAATCAAAACCAAAATCAAATGAACGAACACTTGGAACTAAATGAAAGTTGTCGCTCTCTCTCTCTCTCTCTTTTGCACCTTTGCAGCCCTTGAACTTGGCACACCGTTGGAGCCGCTGGGCAGCCGCTGGACGGCGGCGGCGGCGACGGCAGCCGCATGGACCATGCCGTCAAGGCGACGCGCGGCCGACCGCTCAACACGCTCCGCTTCGAGAATGACGAACTGGAATGCCTCTATCAGCGCTACACCCTCAAGCTGCAGCGCTTCTCGGTGCTGGGCGTCGTCGCTCTCGTCGTCGTTCTATGTGGTGTAATGGCCGCCCTCTCGCTGGCCTTTAACAACGCCGCCACCTTCCACGTAAGTACCAAACAGGCAGACAGACAGACAGACAGACAATTGTGTTGAACTTGTTCCGGCAAGTGAACTATTCAATTGAACCTGTTCAACATCCGTTCAACATCGATGCAATTTGCCACACAATTGCCTAAGCTTTGGCTTGTTCGTAGGACAGACATAAAATGCCCAAGAGCAGACTTCAACAATAAACAGTGTCAATTACTGATTGATTGCGAAATATTTATTTGCATAGTATGAAGATTTCACGAACTAAAGAATTTTAAAATGTATTTTTATTTTATTTCATTGCATAGTATTCAGTACTGCAATTAATTATAATAAAACATGCACTGGTTACTTTTAAAAAGTTAGTTTAGTTAGGCAATTAAATATCTGCAAACTAACCGATTTTTGCGTTATAATTTCATAATTCTATCTATATAATTTTAATTAAATAAATCTGCTAAAGCTAAATAAATCTTGTGAAGAGTATTAATGCCAAGACCTGAAGAACATTTTTCGACAATTAAGAACGTGTACATCTAATCAAAACAATATTTATACGCTGGCAGCATCCTAATCAACAACATTTAGACAAGAACGAAGAACTGATACAAGAGTGATGGATATTAACAATTTATAATTATTCTTGCAATAACTTGCAACTCAAACTAGAATTTCAGATGAAGGGGATTTTCATTACGTTAATTTATAAATAACAAAAGTCAAGATTACACAGGGCACAAAATTATTAGATTTTTGAAAAAAAACTTAACTAAACATATGCACTCGTTGTGGAACAGCTCAAACAACAAATTTAAAATGTAGAAAATAAAATAGTACTCGAAGTTTAATTTGTTAATAAAGCAACAAAATATTTAATAACATTTTTAAAAAGCAGTTCAGCTCAATCTTCAATTTTCTATATATGTGTATTTAATTAAATGAAATGAAGAAAATAATGAATACAATTTTTGGGCGAAAAGGTTTTTTAGAAATCTCAATAATGATAAATATAAAATTGGGAAAACTCCTAACTTGGCATAATGTCTTTATATTTATTTATTACTATAATGTCTTAATTAATGTTTATATTCGATTGCAGAACATCTTCAACTCGATCGTGTGCCTGCTGTTCGCCATTGTGCTGGTGCTGCTGCAGTGCTCGGTGATCAAGGATCACCATTTGCCGACGCTATGCTATGGCATTCTCTTGTTCACCGCCAGCATCTGCATCGTATCCATGCCGCTGGGCAGCAACTTTCCGATGGACACCAAGGAGGTGATGGCCGAGGGCGTCTGGCAGATTGTGTTTGTCGTCTTCCTCGCATACGCGATGATGCCGCTGCAGATCTGGCAGGCGGTGGCCTTTGGCATTGCACTGCCCTTGGTGCACATCAGCCTCACCGTCTACAAGATCTTCACGGACGCCCTGCAATACTCGGAATACAATCAGCTGATCGCCAACATTGTCATCTTCATTGGCGTCAACGTCGCCGGCCTTGTGGTCAACATCATGATGGAGCGCGCCCAGCGACGCGCCTTCCTCGACACCCGCAACTGCATCGCCGCTCGCCTCGAGATCCAGGATGAGAACGAGAAGCTGGAGCGCCTGTTACTCTCCGTGCTGCCCCAGCACGTTGCCATGCAGATGAAGAACGACATTCTGTCGCCCGTGGCGGGGCAATTCCATCGCATCTACATCCAGAAGCACGAGAACGTCAGCATCCTGTTCGCGGACATTGTCGGCTTCACCGTGCTCTCCTCCCAGTGCAGCGCCCAGGAGCTGGTGCGTCTGCTCAACGAGCTCTTCGGTCGCTTCGACCAGCTGGCCCATGTGAGTTTGCTATCCATCAATAAGATTACTGCTTTTATAATTGACTTTTTATTTCGCCCTTGCAGGACAACCATTGCTTGCGCATCAAGATATTGGGTGACTGTTATTACTGCGTCTCGGGGCTGCCCGAGCCACGCAAGGATCATGCCAAATGTGCCGTGGAAATGGGACTCGATATGATCGATGCCATTGCGTGAGTGCTTTTTAAAAGCCATAATCTATTATTGCAATTACGCATTGTCCTACGATTTTATTATCTAATTTGTTTTATGATTCATTATCCATGAATTCGATAGTTATTTCTTAATTTTTCATAATTAATTGAATAATTATTTCAATAGTGTCTGATTGTAGTAAACAACCTATATAATGAGCTCAGAAATTCAAACTTTTTCAAAAATCACAAGCATCTTTTCGGCAATTCTTTCATTAAGCACACATTTTTGGGTTTCTTTTAATTTATTTTAATGGTCTCTTGAATTTATATACACAAGGTGTATTTTGAGCAATAAAAAACCTTGGCAAATTCTTCATTATGTCTAGACTATATTTTCGATCATTCCCTTTAATTAAATTTTCAATTCTTACATTTGACTTCAATTCAAACTTTTACATTTTAAAATAGTAATCAATTTAATTGCTAATTTGTATTTATTAAATAATTAATAATAATTAATATTTCTTTAATTATTTAAAAATTATATTTGTTTATTATAATATTTACCAATTAATTTAACAATTCAATTTTTAACTTAGTATGATTTTACCTTAAAATCATTGTATTTTAATTTTTAATCACCAATCAATTTTGAAGTTCGATTTTAAATCAATTTTAAATAGATTGACTTTGGATCTGCTCTTTTTTTATTTTTTTCCTCAAGCATATTTAAAATATTTACCTACAAATTTAAGTATTTTTTAATTGTAATAATTTTTGTTGTAACTTAATAAATAAATGCGATTGCAGCACCGTTGTGGAGGCCACGGATGTCATACTGAACATGCGCGTGGGCATCCACACTGGGCGAGTGCTGTGCGGAGTGCTGGGCCTGCGCAAGTGGCAGTTCGACGTGTGGTCCAACGATGTCACCCTGGCCAACCACATGGAGTCGGGCGGGGAGCCGGGACGCGTGCATGTGACGCGTGCCACACTCGACTCGCTGTCGGGGGAGTACGAGGTGGAGGCGGGCCACGGCGACGAGCGATCCTCGTATCTGCGCGATCATGGCGTCGATACGTTCTTCATTGTGCCGCCGCCGCATCGACGCAAGGTGAGCAGACGAAGCGCTTTCATAGTTTTGCTTGCTATCATCATTGTTCATTCATGTTGGATTCGTGTCTTCGGTGTGTCTTCTCTATTGCAGCCCCTTATGCTAAACACGCTTGGTGTACGCTCGGCGATCGGTAGTCGGCGCAAATTATCGTTTAGAAATGTATCGAATGTGGTCATGCAACTGCTGCACACCATCAAGTTCTCGGAGCCGGTGCCGTTCTCCAACATCGCCACCGGTTCGTTCCCCTCGGCGGCGGCCGCTCTCGGGGGCGGTGCGGCACGTGGCAGCAGCGCTGATGCGACCACGGCCAGCGTTCAGGTGTCGGAGAAGGGTTCGCGCAAGGTAAGTCAAACGCATTTCCCACTCTCTGCATAGCCTACTGTCGTCCAGTATCTGATCTGATCCGATCAGACTAGTTCATAGTGTGCATTGTGCATATATACATATATACTGTCCCCTTATAGCCCTTAGTCCTTAGTCCATTTTGTGAAAAGAGTTCAGAGACTCGTTGTAGTTCCGTAGTCGTTGATCTCAGTTCAGTGCATGTCCGGGTTTATACATTTATTTTTCGTTTCTGATTCGTTTTGTTGTGGTTCCTTTTGGGGGGTCTCTGTTGTGGTATCATTTTGTTCTCTGTTCGCTGTGTTTCCCCCTTTGATTTCTCCCCAACGTATCGCCCTGATACATATACTACTACACTCGAGTACTCGTGTGTATTGAGTGAACAGCGATGAGTCCTTTTCATTTCTTTCGTTGATTTCTTTCTTTTCGTTTACTTTCAGGATGCGGTAAGTTCACCTTACTACTAAGTACTATATAAATTGCCCCCCACCCCCACAAAAAAAAAAACAAAATTCCCCCAAAATCCGTTTCCTTGTTGAACATTATTTCGATATTATTTTTTGGACTCTTTTGTGGGTTCTTTCGTTTCGTAGACGCAATATTCGTTTATTGCTTAGAACATACTAAATATATATATTTACATATTCGTATTATATTTATATAATTGCTAAATGCGTAGAACAATTGAATCAGTAATCTGTAATCTGTAATTCGTAATGTATTTACTAACGTAAAATTAGTGTAAAATATTGAAATCTCATTGCGTTTGTGTCGATGTTGTGCGTACTTTGTGTAAAGAGTAGAGAGGCTTTGACCAGATTGATAAGTTGATCGGATGCGAACTGCAATTTAATTCAGCTCGAAACAAGAAATATCATTGGCAGGAGATCTTGCAGCGAGAAAAAAAGAAGAAAACCGAAATTGATTGGCAATCGGATAATCGGATTGGTTGAAGTTAGAAAATCGTCTACAAGGCTTCAAAAAGAAATACACAACACTGTCAAACTAAAGATTATTCGAGGACACTAAAAATACCCTTACTAGTCTCAGGCGATTCCAAGATTGGCATTTCTATGCCAAAAAAAAAAAGAAACTGGAAGAGAATACTCCGATTTACACTATACGCTATACACACACACATACACACAAAATTTACTGCTATCTGCTATCGATTAAAGAAGTTTCCGTTGCTGTTTCTGTTTCCGTTGACGTTTTGAGCTTTCGGTTCGATTCGATATCGTTATATTCGATTATTGTTTTGCCCTTCCACTATACATATGTATATTTTTGTGTTGCCCCCCTTTCGTTATTTACGCTATTTACCCCTTACACACACACACTATATCTATATATCATGTTTTTTAACTTCCTCTACTCCATTTAACTATCTATCGTTAACGTTTGTAATTTTGCCATCATTTAATTTAAGTACTATTTACTACTTACTACTTTCTACTACTACTACTACTACAAAATAATACGTATCTACAACAACCATATACTATATATATATATATACTATATATCTCTGATCTAGGTAATACGTCTGCAGAAAATCTTGCATGCTACCCCGCCACCGCACAGCATCGGCTATGGCAGCGTCGTCGGCAGCGGCGTCGGCGTCGGCGGCGGCAGCGGTGGCGGTGGTGGTAGCGGTGTCGGTGTCGGTGGTGTTGGGGGGGGCAGTGTTCAAGTGACCGTAGGCACAAGTCCCAATTCAACAGCGAGTACGATTAGTCGCATACATAGGCACAATCACAAGAACAATAAAGTGAGCAGAGCAACAAGCAGCAACAAACTACCAAAACTCTTCTTTTTGTTTTCTTTGTTTTTCTTTTTTCGTTTACGTTCCTTAACTTTGTTTCACATTCGTTCAATCGTTCACTTGTTCAATCGTTCACTTGTTCAGTCGTTCACTTGTTCAATCGTTCACTTGTTCAATCGTTCAATCGTTCTCTCGTTTAGTTTCTTTGTACTGTACTGTACTGTACTGTAATGCATTGCGTTCGTTCATTCTTCGTTCGTCAAGTTTAATTTGTTTATATTTAATTTGCTTTCGTCAAGTGTCATGCTTTCAATGTCTGTTGGGCGGGTCGCCGTACTAATCTGTTTCGTTGAGTTGAATGTGCCGTCATGTCTCGTCTGGTTTTTCGTTCAGTTTTGCGCATGCCATACACACACACACCCATACACACACACACACACATGCACACTCACACTCACATACAAGCACACACACACACATACAGCTCTGCTCTCAACTGCATGTCCTAGCTCCAGCTACAGCTCCAGCTACAGTTCCAGCTCCAGTTCCATTTAGTGTACACAAGTACTTAGCAGTACTTTCTCTTTATCTCTCTCTCTCTCTCTATCTCTCTCTTACTCTATCTATCTATCTTTCTATATTTCTCTTCGATCTAGAAAGCAAGTGTCATTAGTCAAAAAAAAAAAAAAAAAAAAAAAAAGAAGAAAAACCCAACACAATTTGTCGCTTGCAATAATTAAGCACTAATTGCACCTATTTTCTTTTGCTCTTTCCTCCCGACTCCCCCTCGAACTTTCGATCTCTCTCCTCCCTCGGTGCAGTCACAGTCGAAGGTCGCGGACAAGTTCAAGCGACCCTTTCGCAAGCGTCACTCGGTAGCCGCCCATCATCAGCCCACAAATCGGGTGAATCGCTTCCTCTCGCAGGCGATCAACGCCCGCTCCGTGGACTGCGACAAGTCGGAGCACGTGGATCGCCTGACGCTGCGCTTTCGCCAGAGCGACAAGGAGCGCGAGTATCACAAGGACTTCGATCTGGGCTTCACCACGGCCATGGGTTGCTCCCTGCTCCTGCTGATCCTGGGCGCTGCCTTGCAGGTGACTGCGCTGCCGCGCACCCTCATCCTCCTGCTGCTCTTCCTCACCGCCTTCATTTGGGTGAGCGCCATCCTGATGCTGTTGCTGGCCGTGCGCCTCAAGTGGATCATCTGGGACATCTCCGAGAGCTTCTCGCTGCGCATGGCCATCACCATATTCACCATCATACTCATCTACTCCGTGGGCCAGGTGAATGTGGTAAGTTGAGCACAGCTCTTTAAATGCATTCAATAATTATTCGGATAAAACAAATTGTAGTATTAAAAAATTTTTGAATAACTTTATTATTTCGTACAAATGATTTTACGGCTTAATCCGAAACGTATTCAAATTCCTAATGTATTTTTATTCGTTTTTAATAATTACACAAAATTTTAAAACTTTTAATTATTTAACTAAATTGCTAATATTTGGAAAACATAATTTTTTTAAATATATTAATTCATTTTAAAAATAGTTTATTTTTAGCTTATCTCACAAAATATAAAAATGATCAATTGAATTATATTTATAATATTAAGAATCTATTTATCGAATTTAGCGTATCTATCAAAATATTAAGTATACGAATTATTTCATTTTATTGCTTATATTAAGTATATATTTTTCCAATGCTTTGGTTTGTTCGATGTTTACAAATTTTACTATAAACAACTGATGATATTAATCTTATAATTTTTTTAAATATATTTATTTTTCTAAATTTATTTTGTAGCTGATGCCACAAGATAGAGTAGATATAATTTAAAAGCGTATCCACTAAAATATTACAAATATTTAAAAAATTCATTTTGAAAATGCATCACATGAAATATTATATGAAAACTATTTATTGAAAATAGTTTTGAATTTCTAAATTAAACTTGTGACTTTCTAATGTTGTAGTTCACCTGCGTCACGGATCATCCCTGCTCGGGCAACATCAGCACCTCGGACTTCCAGAGCCTGGACATGGACATGCCACCGCTGATAAGCAAGCAGCACGATGCGCATCGCAAGTGCTCGCTGCCACAATATGTCTCCTTGTCGGCGTCCTTTGCCTTTCTCTCCGTCTCCGTGTTTCTCAGGTGAGTGTCTCCTGGAGGGTTGGTTGAGGTTTCTATTTATTGATTGAATTTGCCTTGCAGATTGCCGATTATATTCAAGTCGCTGCTCGTGATTGGCATGGGCACCATCTATGGCCTGTTTATCGAGCTGTCGCACCAAAATATCTTTGAGTGCTACGACACCATTGTGAAGTAGGTGTTTGACCCACTTAACTATTAAAATCGACTAACCCACATTTAATTATCGATTGCCATTTCGCAGAGCGTCCATTCCGCTTCATTTGATCTCGTTGGCGCGCATTGTCATCTTCATGATTGCGATACTGGTGCACGGACGCCTGGTGGAGGGCACGGCGCGTCTGGACTTTCTGTGGCAGCTGCAGGCGTCGCAGGAGAAGAAGGAGATGGATGTGCTGCAGGAGTCGAACAAGCGCATTCTGCACAATTTGCTGCCCGCTCATGTGGCTGCACATTTCCTCGATGCACAATTTCGCAACAACATGGTGAGAGCGTCAATGACACACTGACTCACTGACTGTCTAACTGACTATCTAACTGGCTGACTAAATGTCTGGCTGGCTGACGGACTGACCACTGATTGATCCCTGATTGACTTCCACAATGATTCCCTTTATGTCTCTCCCTGATTGACGTACTGACTGACTCGTTGACTGACTTCCTGACTATCTGACTGAAAGACTTAATGCGTTTCTGGCTGACGGAATGACTCCCTAATGATTTTCTAACTGTCTAGCTAACTGGCTGATTGATTGCCTGACTCCCTGATTGATTTGCTGAATGACTTCCTGTCTGACTTACTGACAAACTCGCTGACTAACTTACAGACTGACTTCTTGACGAAATTCTCACTGACTACCTGACTGGCTCCCTCACTGACTGAGTTCCCAACTGAGTTCTTGACTGTAACTGTTTCTTTCATTCATTGACTTGATGAATGACTCCCTCACTGACTTCCTGATTGACTCTTTGGCCCGCTGACTGACTTCGTGTCTGTCTAACTGCTTCACCTTTCATCCTGACTGACTCTTTGCAGGATTTACATAGTCTACTTCTTGACTGAGTACCTTGGTTACTGACTCTCTGTGACTGATTGCCTGACTTCCATCTTGCAGACTTCCAGGTTGACTTCATGCACGATTCCTAACTCAATTCCTGACTACCTTTTTGACTGACTTCCTGAATGACTCCCTGACTGAATTACTTACTGACTGACTCCATTTCTGACTTCGTGACTGTCTAATTAACTGTCTGACTCTTCATCCCCGATTGACTGATTGACCGACCTTCTGAGTCTACATCCTGACTTACCGACTGCCTCAATCATTGACTTCATTAATGACTTTCTCACTAACTTCCTGAGTTATTGACTCTCCTACTGACCTCTTGATTCACTGACTCATTGACTGACTTGCTGCCCTGTTTAATTTCTACTACAACCATTTAAATTACACTTCTCTCGCCGCTCTCTCGTTCAGGAGCTCTATCATCAGAGCTATGCCAAGGTGGGCGTCATCTTCGCCAGCGTGCCGAACTTCAATGAGTTCTACACGGAAATGGACGGGTCCGATCAGGGGCTGGAGTGTCTGCGTCTGCTCAACGAGATCATCGCCGACTTCGACGAGCTGCTCAAGGAGGATCGCTTTCGGGGCATCGACAAGATCAAGACGGTGGGCAGCACCTACATGGCCGTCGTCGGCCTCATACCCGAGTACAAGATACAGCCTAACGATCCGAACTCGGTGCGTCGCCACATGACCGCGCTGGTGGAGTACGTGAAGGCGATGCGTCTGTCGCTGCAGGAGATCAACAGTCACTCGTACAACAACTTTATGCTGCGCGTCGGTTAGTCCACAGCATACATCAATGATCGTAACTCTCTTATTGAACATGAATTTGTATTTTAGGCGTCAACATTGGACCCGTGGTGGCGGGCGTGATTGGGGCACGCAAGCCGCAATATGATATTTGGGGCAACACGGTGAACGTGGCCAGTCGCATGGACTCGACGGGCGTGCCCGGCTACTCGCAGGTCACCCAGGAGGTGGTCGACAGCCTGGTGGGGTCGCACTTTGAGTTCCGGTGTCGCGGCACCATCAAGGTGAAGGGCAAAGGCGACATGGTCACCTATTTCCTGTGCGACAGCAGCAGCAATGCGCTGAACGGCGAGGTGCGCAACGCGATGATCAGCAGTCGCCCGGCGACGGCTGCCAACGACACGCTGAGCCAGGCTGGTGGACTGCATCCGGCTGAATACTATCAGAAGGCGTCGCAGTTCCAGGAGAATCGCCTCAACACGGACACGTACAGCAAGAAGGACAACGGCCATCTGTACAATGTGGTCGGCGAGGAGCAACAGTTGCTGCTGCAGCACCAACACCAACAGCAGCAGCAGCAGCAACAACCGCTGCCGGCGCCGCCAGTCGCTGTGCATCATCATCTGCACCAGCAGCAGCAGCAGCGGCTCAACAGCAAGCTGCAGAAGCAGCCGTTCATGGCGAATGGAGGATTGCCGAACATACGCGAGAACGGACACAATGGCGATGCGATGCATTATGTGCCGCCCATCACCACAACAGTCACGGTTGTGGCACAGCAGCAGCAGCAGCAACTGCTTCCGCATCCACATCAGCAGCAACAACAACAGCAACAGCAGCTCCAACTCCAGCACCAGCTCCAGATCCAGCACCAGCTCCAGCTCCAGCACCAGAACCAGCACCAGCCCATTCCTTCGGTAATGTTGCGCGAATTCAATATAATTGAGAATCCAAACACCGGCGGCCGGCAACAGCAGCAGCAGACGCAGCAGCAGCAGCAGCTGGAGCAGTTGTCGTCGGCGCCGCGTCCCCATCCCCATCCGCATCCGCACCATGGCAGCCTCGATGCTGCTGCTGGTGGCGGAGGCTTGGCGCTGACCGGCGACTGCTTCGTGATGCCGCGGCGCGATCAGCTGCGCAGCTATGCACCGCCGGCGCCGGCGATGCCCCTTCTTAATAACCAGCATGGCCAGCATCATCCACTGCATCATCAACTGTATCACCAGCATCAGCATCTGAATCAGCATCAGACACCATCGTCCACCAGCCTGGGCTATGGCAACTGCCGTGAGAGCGAGCCGCTATTGCATGCCAGCAGCGTCGCGCCGGTAGCCAAGGTGAGTGATGACGTTGACCTCATGATCTGGAGCAAGGAGATACTGCTCTGAATGAAGCTCCTGCTCCTGCTCCTCCTCTAAGCCCCTCCAGTCCCCGACAATCTGCCCATCTATCAATCTGCCAGCCAGCCAGCCAGCGAAGCAACCCAGCAAACAAAAAGCATCCTTCAATTGCAACCCTCCATCCCCCATTTGTAACTAATCCAAGGCATGCTCGATGCTCATCTGTATATATGTGTCTGTCTCTGTGTGCGTGTGTGTGTGTGAGAGAGAGAGAGATTTATTTATTTATTTAAATGTATTAAGTATTTGCTGTTTTCTTAGAATCCCGCTAAACTAAAGTCGGTGCGCTTTTAAACTCTAGTTATCGAATTTAGCAAAATTTCATATTAGCAGCATTTTTATTTGTCATTATTTGTAGCTTGGAATTAAATTCTAGGGTACAAAATATAGCCAGATCAATTGAGGCCTGTAGATCTTCCCTATATTCTTTATGTTATTTACTTTCACTTATTTTGAGTGTTTCAAAGTGATTCTCAGACATTTCAATAATTTATCCTTAACGTAATTTTTTGTACTTCGTCATTTTGACTTCAAAAGCTATACAAAATTTACGAAAATGTATTTTTCTTGTTTAATTTTTTGAATTGAATTGAAATAATTTTGAATCAATAAGTAACGCAATTAATATTTATTTTTGAATATTTTCAATCGAACTGTTTCAAATTATTAAACAGCATTCAAACTACGGAATGCCGTTCAAAATGAAAACATTTTTAAAATTCTTGTTACAGGCAGAAGATTTAATTTAATTGGCAGTGTTTTAAAACATGTTGTAACAGACAGAAGAAAGTCTTGCCATGGGAGTGCATTTAAATTATTTAACTAACTATAGTTACTGTATTTAAACAATGCCACTTGCAGATAAATGTTCTAAAACATTTTGTAAAAGGCAGAGAAAAGTCCTCACAGTTAATTAATCAATGTGAATGCATTGTAACTATACGAATTACAAGTAAATGTTTTAAAACATTTGCCCGTTCGTCTGCCTCTCTAAAACCAGATGAGCTGAAGATTCTAAATGTTGTCTTATGGCTAGCTAAGCATTTTCAAATTGTTAATTAATTGTTGTAATTGATGCTATCGAACTCTTTAATTTTGTATTTAAAGTCTTCTCTCACACACGTCGCATACCAAGCTAATGGTCATATCCGATTACTGTATTTATTGGCGATTTGTGCGAATGCTTGCAGCGCTTTTCATCCACTCTAATAGTACCATATATGTATTTGAATATGATAAGTATCTGAATATTTGTGTGTCTCTAACTGTGTATTCCACTCTTTGCATGATGTCACCCACAACTCGCCCTCAACTCGCCCCGAACTCACCACTAACCCAACTAGATCATGCCCATGCAGCATGCGCCAAAGTACGAGCCACCACGTTACACCTGTCCCAACTCCGTGTTGTCACTGCAGCAGCAACAGATCGAACTGGTACCGCAGCAACAACAACAGATGCAACAGCAACAACAGCAACGTCAATACGCACTTTACTCGCAGCAGCCGCCGCTGCCGCAATTGCCGCCGAAGCCGGCAATGAGAAGCTACCTGAAGCCGCTGCCCAAGCTGCCGGCGGACATCGAGGAGAGTCGCGAGATGTCGTCGACGGACGACCTCAGCTCGCGGCCGCATTCGCCCTCGATGAGCAGCTCGGACGAGAGCTACTCGAAGACCACCGAGGGCGAGGGCGATGCCGACGAGGATTCGCCGCGCATCAACGGCGGCCACTTGCAGCGCAACGGCATCGGACTGGGACTGGGACTGGGATTGGGACTCGGCCACGGACATGGACATGGACTGGGCTACAATAATGTGCCGCATGGAGCACGCGTCAATCCGCTGCAGTGGCTGTATCCGTGCGACATTCAAGTGGATCCCACGTCGCCGGTTGTGGACATGGCGCAGCTGCGCGACTTTGACCTCAGCTCGACGACCGAGAGCCATGGCCAGCAGACGACCAGCAACACGACCAGCAACACTCAGCACAAGGGCGACAGCTGCAACAGCTTTGACTACCAGAAGACAACGACGACGCCGATGGCGACGGGAGCGGCAACGGGACCAACGGTTAATGGTGTTGCAGCTGCTGCTGCCACAAAGTCACCGTTTGAGCGTGAGCTGCAGCGGCTGCTGAACGAGTCGACGCGAGCTCGCTGCCTGGCGACCACAACGACAACGGCAGCGGCCACCAACTCGGAGCACACGACGAGCAACTGCAGCAGCCGGCACAATGTGGACTTGAGCTACTCGGCCAGCAACAGCAAGCTGAGCTCGATCAACGGGCATGGCCAGAGTCTGGGCAATGGCCAGGCAGAGGGCGGTGGCTCCAGCAGCAACGGCAATCTCAGCGGTGGCAGCAACTCCAACAGCGGCAACAACAACAACCATCACAAGGATCAGCAGCAGCAGCAGCAGGAGCACGAACTGCTCGCCATGGCGATGCAGGTGTCCGGCAAGCAGCTGCCCATGAGCAACAGCTTCATGATATCCAAGCATCCCGTCGGCCTCGAGGCCATCAAGGAGATAACGCGCCACAAGAACCCCTCAGAGTCCAGCCAAATGTGAGTAGCGAATCACCAGCCAACCAGGTCCATAACCGATCCAACCACAGTCGTCTTATCAATCTCTCGGGGAGTTGCCATTTCATAGTCCATGCGTATCTAATACCAAACATTCGTTCGCTCATCCATTGCCTTTGCTTTTTGCTGCTCAGCGGGTTGTCACATAACTTGATTTGCTTATTTGCCTTCAAATAGCTCATTGATCTGCAGAGAGAACAAATTATGTCTGATTTATTTGAATATTCACTTTAATTACTTCATAAATTTTGAAAGTTTCGCTAAATTATTATTACTCTTTGTTTAGTTTAATTGTTTCGCATATATTCTGAAAACTTCAGCGCAATCGAATAATATTTGAATTACATTTCAAAGTTTGAAATGAAGTACTTTAGAATTTAGCTCTCTTGATATATATTTTGGCAGTAAGCTATAATATCGATTAGTGGAATATTAGCTATTGATATTTCCATAGGAAAAATGTGCACGTTGCTTAAACCGTGTGTCACAAAACTTCTATAAAGGGACTTGTGTCGGCCAGAGGAAAACAATAAAGTTTTAGTTTTTGAAATGTGCACATTTGTTCTATAAAAATATTCATGGGACTTATAAATTTCCAATACGCAATGGTGCCAGTTAGATTATGTGTTCTATGGTATGTTTTTGTCTATATATCAAGTACAGCATATTTTCGATATTATTTCAGTATATATTCTGGTATATTGCTGTGGTATATTTTACCAATTAACGGGGTTTTAGCTTTACATTCTCTTTATTAATTTTATTTCTAATAAGTACAACTTGAATTAAAACTATTAGTCAGAAAGTCAAGCATTGGGGTTTGACTTGTCTTTTAATTTACCTTTGATCACATTGCTTAAAATCGATACGAGGAAGCAGTTAAATGAAGTCACAATTGTGAAATCTCTTTTAATGTGTTGCATTGACTTTTGCAGGCAAACTTCGGATACGGAATCGTGCGAGATTCTGCACGAGAACCGCAACCAGATGCATGCGCTGGCCTTGCTGGAGCTGCACGCGGCCAAGGAGCAGCAGCAGCAGCAACGCTGTCATCGTCAGCGCCCGCGCTCCAAGGAACTGCAGCACAGCTATGAGAGCTTGGACAGGCTGGATGGGGCTCTGCCACAGCAGCAGCAGCAGCAGTCGCAGCATCAGTCGCAGCAACAGTCGCAACGGCAGCGTCATCACCACCATCATCACCATCATCATCAGCAGCAGCGACAACAGCAGCAGCAACAGCAGCAGCAGGCGCGCTACAATCACGTGGAGCAGGAGGATCGCGATGATACCGAGGACAACCTGGCCGACGAGGAGTTCGAGGATGATGAGGTGAGCCACGATGTGCGCCAGAAGCGACTGCTGCAGAGCGAGCACAACAAGCAGCAGTCGCTGATGCACAATGCAGAACTGGAGCAGCAACAGCAGCAGCAGCTGGACGAGCAAAGGGATAGAGAAAGGGATCGGGAGAGGGAGAGGGAGACAGCGCCGCTGGCCAATGGCAGCATGCGGCTCGAGGCGAATGTGATAAACGATGAACTGAAGTATGGAGCACATCATAACCACCAGTCCATGGACTCCAATCCGCTGGAGAGCCAATCGGAATGGTCGGACGATGATTGCCGCGAAGAGGCCACAGGTGAGCGATTGAATCAATCAAATCGATTCAGCGAATTCTAATCATTCCGTTCGTTGCAGGCGGCGCGGAGTCGACAGGTTACATCACCGATGAGCCTGGCCTGGAGAACATCTCGTTGCTGAACGAGGCGGGGCTGACGGATGCGGAGGGCGCCTTGTCGGATGTCAATTCGCTGTACAATGCACCGGATGTGGACGACACCTCGGTGTCGAGTCGGGCCAGCTCGCGCTTGCTCAGTCTGGACTCGCTGAGCGGTCTCTACGACTGTGACCTGGACTCCAAGCATGAGCTGGCCATTGTGAATGCCTCGCACAAGATAACCAGCAAGTTTGGTCCTCCGCTATCGCCGGCTCAGCAACAGCAACAACAGTTGCCCGCATCAGCGACTGTTGCAGCCGCAGCAGCACAGCCAGCAGCGCAGTCGCCGCAACAGCAGCAACAGCAAAGTTAAAGGGAATGTACTTAAGGCGACGAGAGCAGAGAGAAGAGGAAACCCGCACTCAAACGTTGTTACTGCTACATGCAAATGGTGTCTATTAATTTACAAGATAACTACCACAAAAGCTAGTTGTTAGGAACACACAACACTCGACTCACAAACACACACACACACACACACACTAATACACATATATATGAAACAATATATATATTTATGCATTGTACAGGAAGGAAATCGGAGACGAGATACTTTGTTCTCAAGGTTGCTTTCCATTTCTCTACTACTTACGTAGTTTACGGCACTCTCTTTACGTATAAGATCAGTTTTTTTTTTTTTCGTCGCGTGGTCTAGCCCGTTCTTAGGTATTATATACATAGTATATACACACACACAAAATATATATATTATAACGTATAGATATTGGTTATCCAACGCAAATTGGCCCAGTTAAATGTTCCAGTTAATCGAGCAAAACGCAAACTAATTACAACTTCAAGAATATTATGCGAAATGAAAAACAGAAGAATTTAACAGTTTAGGTTTAGTCAGTAACATCACAATTATCATTCTAAACGATATGTGGATAATTGTAAAATTCATTTGTGCGCTTAGCCTCTTTAAGATATCATTTGCTCATTTGTTAAACTTAATCTTACTTAAATGATAAGCACGCGCATAATTTAATATGTATACCTATATGCCTATATATTATTTAATAATCGAATAAGCAAAAGATCGATAGTGGACTACAACAATTTGCATGACACGTTGTAAATAAAGCGAAATATTATAAATATTTAATCCAAACTCTTCAACATTAACTTGTACTCACGCTTGGCACAATTATTGACACATTATGTATTGAATATACATTAATTTTATTTTATTTCTTCAAGCTTTAAGAAGCTGTCTGTTAAATGAAACAACTGCTTCTTAAAGCTCAACACAAATAAAATAAAACCATTTGTTTAACGCCAAGCGTCTTGTGCCATTTGTCGCAGCCTACTTTTAATTGCTGCGCTAAAGCGTTGCCTACTTTCAGGCGCCGCTCGCACACCTATTGTACATACACACACACATACGTACTTACCACTTACAATGCATCATACTCTTACTTAATGTATTACATTAGTTGCGAAACAGGTCGAAAGGGCTTTAAGTCAATTTTTTGTTGGCTGCTGCACAATTTTCGAAGAATTTTCACGCAAAGCTTTTTCTCATTTGCTCTGCACTAGGTTATACACATACATATGCATATATATGATTTGTAATCGAATTGAAGTATTGAATAAAAGAAAACATTTGATTCACAATTACTAGCAACTGTAAGGCAATGAATGGCAAAGATATTTCTTGCACACTGTCTTGTGATGCCCCTAAAAATAACGTACAACAGCAAAACAAGCAAAACTAAGCAGACATAACAATAAATGAAGACGTATAGAACAACAGCAACAAAGATTGTAAAACATATGTATATGAACAAATAAACCATATTTTCTGTGTACAATTTAACAACAAAGATCGTTGAAACTAGCGAAGCAAATAAAAATGGTAAAAAAAAAAACAAAACCAAACATTACTAGAAACAAAACAAAAAGATGAAAAAACAGCCCACAGATTTACTTATATGCAGACCATAAAATATATTATGAAAATGAAATTACTCAGAAATATATATACACGATAAATACCTAATTACCTATTTAGTATATAGTACGCAGAACCAGAAAAAGTCAATGAAAAACAAAGTAAAGAATGAATAGAAATTGAGAGAGAGACACATAGAGAGAGACAGAGAGAGAGAGAGAGAGAGATATAGAGAGAAATGCAAGCTTAAGGCATGATATTTATTTTTCTGTACCGAATTGCAAATGAATGATATCTACATATGTATCTACACAAATATAAATATGAAATGATTTATGAATATATTATATACATGTATGTATATCTTCCACAATGGAGATTGTAAGAGCAAAAAAAAAGATACTTGTGGCCATATCTCTATATGGCTGAGAACGGCAACAATTAAAGACCCATAATAAAATCTTACAAATACGTATAACTAAATGGCAGCATATCAAATATGTTACAAAATGTGAAGAGTTATTTATTTTGGGTGTGGGTTGAATATATGTATATTAAATACAAGGAATGCTGAAATAGTGAATTCAAATTGATATTCTTACGCTCTTCTTATCAGCTATCAGGCAATGTTAATTGCCAATCAAAAGTGTAAAAACAATTATTGCATTCCTCGCTTTTCATGCACGATAACGGCTGGGGTGAAATGGAAATTTATTCTGCCTGATGATGATTGTGTATAACAGTTCTTATCTTACTTTTAGAGTTAATAGCTTGGTATCAAAAGTGTTTTCCAATATAAATCATTGCGAACGAAATTATTTTGAATGCAGTATCGTTAACTGATTTTGAAAGCAATATCTACGTCACTTTTAATTAACTGGCAAATAAACAATATTTTTAATTACTCGATTTTGTTTTTTGTTTTGATTTTTCTTCAGATTGTTATTATTTGTTCTGTTGCTAGTTGTACAGAGTTTGGGAGGTAAACAACCACAAGATATTGCGTACCATATTTTTGACACAAACAGTTCACTTCAGTTAACATTTCAAGCCATATCTCATTGTTAATCCCTTCAGCTGATAGAAACTATATTTCAATATTATAATTTTTGCATGGTTTCACAATTATATGGATTTCTTGTTCTAGCCAATAGCTTGGCAATTAAGAATTGAGAGATACAGACATTATCATGGACTTACATAAATTAAATACGACAACGTTTACCTGTGGATTACGGAAGACACTTTGAATTGTTTAAACACCTGGAACAAATAAAAAGTGTTTTGTGCCGATTATTTATTTGACATGGAAATGGTTTACAATGTATTTAAAGTCAACCTTGTGTATTGAATGGCAAATATTGAAAATGCAAATTGAGTTTTTAAAAGTAATAATAATAAAATAATTTAAAAGGAGTTTAAACAGTACTCTCATTTATTTTACTTTCCATATACTATATATTGTTCCATATATTGTTTAAAATTCTTTTTTATTATTTTCCAATATACTTATTTTAAAAGCTGCTCAATGAAATGCAAATGCAAATTTAGTTACAAATATATTACAAAATATACAGTCATAAAATGTTCACTATTTGACTTAAGCATTTTTTTATTCTTTTCAAATACATTACTTTTTTTTTAGCATTTTTTTAAAAAGCAGCCCAATCGTGTTGAGTGGAAAATTTAGATATCAGAAAAAAAGTTTACTTAGCCAAACATATGGCGATTATTTCGGCAATTATTGTACAAGTTCAGACAGATCATCTTTAGGTATATATAGTTTATTCATATCAAAGAGGTCTATGGCAATAAAACAAACTTCTTTCTAATGCAGCTGGCCCACCACGAGAGGCAAACACAGTTGGAGGCACATATTTTAGGTGTGTTCCGGGCAAACTTTAAAGTTATTGATATAACTTATTATATTCGTATTTATTGTGCAAATATATGTATTTTATTCGGCTGTCTTTTGTCATATTTTTGGCGAATAATTCGCGAATTCTGCGACTATATAAGCCGCCAGATTTGGCTATAGTCCTACAGTTCGTCGATTACCATAATTCGCAATGCAAAGTTTCAGTTTGACACTCCTCAGCATCAGCCTGACGTTGGCTCTGGCCAACGCAGCAACGCCCGACTACTGTGCCACAACCCTTTGCGGCACCGAGACGCACATTGCGTGCAACAACGATGGGGTAACTAACATACTTTGTAATGCCGGGCAAAACTTATTTAATTAATGCCACTCGTGCTAGGCCTGGTCGGCAACGTGCCCCACAAGTCCGGCGCCGCAGCTCGTCGACTTGGATCTGGCGTTGCGCCAACACCTGGTGCGTCTGCACAATGTGAGGCGCAACAATCTGGCGCTGGGAAATCTGCCCAGATACGACACGGCCAAAAGAATGGCGACCATTCGCTGGAGTCCGCTGCTGGCGGAGCTGGCCGAGCTGAATGCCAAGCAGTGTGAGATGAAGCACGATGCCTGCCACAACATTGACAAGTTCAAGACGAGCGGCCAGAACTTGGCCATCATTACGTATTCGGGCGCCAGTTCCAGCCAGACCAACGAGGAGCTGCTGACGGCGTCGATCAAAATGTGGTGGGACGAGAGGCTCAATGCCAACAAGGCTGTGATGGCCAAGTTCCCCGCCACCTGGACTGGCGCGTAAGCCACAATTGATTCAGCATTCAGCATTAGTTCACTTCATTTGAATTTCTTCTTCTCTCTTCTTCCCCCAGTGACATTGGACACTTTACGGTGATGGCGCGACAGAACAATTATGCCGTCGGCTGCGCTGCTGCCAGGTATGTGAAGAGCGGCATCAACAACTTCCTGCTGGTCTGCAACTATGCCACCAACAACATTGTGGGCAGTCCCATCTACGTGGCCGGTCCCACGGCTTCCGGCTGCTCCACGGGCACCAATGTCAACTACGCTGGTCTCTGCAAGGTGGCCGAGGTCTTCACGGTCTAGGCCAAGACATCGATCCGACATCTGAAACAATAAAACTGTGCAGCAAACCAAGTGCAACATTCGATTCATTCAATTCTAAGGGCTGATTGACTGACTGACTGAATGTTTGACAAATTTTTGAGAGGACCGCTTTTCAATATTTGACTATTTGCTATTCTATAATTAAAAGAATATTTAACAAAAAATGAAAGCTGACGATAGGTGGATTGAAAGACGTTTTCTCAAAACGAGTTGCAAAGATATTTAAATTTGCTATAGATATCTTTTAAATGTTTGCTGAAATCATTCAGAATAGAATAGAGAGAATATTGCATAACTGGGCCATATTAAGAAGGTTATAAAATTAATAGACAGATAGTCTACATAAAATCCGAAACCATTCAGAATTTGGCTAATAATTTTTTTTTTAAGTTCCCGCTATTAAGTTTATTTTTAAAGGTCGCATTTCTCAAAAAGGAGATGTTTGATTTATGGAAAAAGTATTGAACACAAACTAAAATGGAAAGCTAAAAACTTTAATTTATTTTTTAAAAAATTGTTTTAACCAAGAAGTACATTTCTTTTAATTTTCCGAATTTAAAAGAGATTGATTGGACTAGAGTAGAAGGGGGTAAAAAATACCTGTTGGAATCGAGCCTCCCCCTTTTCATTGATTTCAGTTTCCCTTTGGCAGCTTTGCAAATGTTTGCAGCGTATTTAAATTGCGGTTCCTGTTTGCACTGCATTTCCATAAGTCAAACATTTGCGCTGGCCAAAACAAACAGGGCCAAGGCATGTGCTTCTCGCTCTTTGGCCATCGCTCTGCTGCTGCAGCCGCTCTCAAATTTGGTGACCAATGGTTTGGCACAACTAAAGCAGCTGTGAAACATCTCTTAGCTTTGGCACCATTATCAGAATGTGCTTTTTTGCTATGACGTCTTTGATTGTCGTCTTCCGTCTCCGTCTCCGTCTCTGCTGGGAGTAACTTGGGTGTAAATATTTGAGCAATTGTTACGGGAAGTTAGATAAAAGCGCGTCGCGAGCAGTTGACATAAAAGCGACGAGCACTGGCCAGGCAGACAGCAATCCAGCTTTGATACAGACATGAGCAACATCCCAATCATCACGGTGCTAGCGGCCCTTTCAGCAGCGCTCTCCGGCGTCATCGCTGCCACGGACTACTGCAAGCAGAGCTGCGACGACACCGAGAACATTGGCTGCAACAACAATGGGGTGCGTACAATGTCAAATGCGAGTAACTTTCCCCAAATACCAATGTCTGCAATTGTAAATATTTGCAGGCCTGGGGATCGAGCTGCCCCAGCGACAGAGCCCTGCTGAGTCTGTCGCAGGCGGACAAGAATGTGCTGCTGGCCCGCCACAACACGCATCGCAACTTCATCGCCGGCGGCGGCGACAGCAAACTGAGTGCGGCCTGCCGCATGGCCACCATGCAGTGGGATGACGAGCTGGCCTATCTGGCCTCGCTGAATGTGCGCAGCTGCAAGATGTCGCACGACGCCTGCCGCAACACGGACGCCTTCCAGTGGGCTGGCCAGAATCTGGCCTGGATCGGCTACTTCGATCCGCTGAACACGACGGCCAGTCTGCTGAAGGGCGTCGACATGTGGTACTCTGAGGTTAAAGACACCAAGCAGTCCTACATCGATGCCTATCCCAGCGACTACAACGGCCCCGCCATCGGACACTTCACGGTGATGGTCGCCGATCGCAACACCCACGTCGGCTGTGCCGTGTCCACATACTCGGTGCAGGGACAATCCTACAAGGCCTTCCTGCTCGCCTGCAACTATGCGACCACCAATGTGATCGGCGTCAAGATGTACAACTCGTGCTCGACGCCAGCCAGCAAGTGCACCACGGGCGTCAATCCCAGCTACAAGTTCCTTTGCAGCACCAGCGAGGTCTACGACGTCAACAACCTGGACTACTAATCCAATTTCTCCAGCGATCCTAATAAAACGGCAACAAGAAATGTAGATGAACAAACGCTTTATTTATCAATTCGTTTTGTATTTTGGCAACTCCAAAATGGCATTGCGTAAACTGAAATCAAAATATGAATTTATAAATAAAATCAGAAAATGACCAACAATGTTACTTTTATTTAGTTTACTGTCGTTTTCCCTCTATATGCACATACATATGTTTTATTATAATAGGTGAGTAATATAAATACACAAACACAAAATGATAAAATAAGTTTATTTGTTTTGTCGTTTTGAATGGAAACTTTTTAATATGAACGAAAGTAGCTTTGCAATTGTTTTGTGTTGTCAGAAAAGCTCCAATTAAACACCAATATATTTGTTCTACCATTGAATTCACATAAAATATTTTTATTCTTGATCAGCATTATTTAAGTCAAGTCTAAATCATATTTGTAAATAATGCTGCTCGAGTGTAAAACCATAAACTCAATATTTGCTTTGAGGGTTCCCCTTTTAACTGCGCAGATAAAGTTAATTCGCAATTGTTTTTGTCAAGCCACTTGTGACCATAAATAACAATAAATCCACACATTGAGACATTTATATTGTAGCTTATTAGATTACCATTTATTATTATTATTATTTAGTTTATTACAGTTTTGTCGCAACACTCTTGTCAAGCACTCTTATTTTATTGGTATTTGTTTATTTATTATTTGTTATTATTTGATTATATAAAAAAATTCAATTACTCTATTTCAATGCTTTGACCCAAAGTTACTAAAGGCTTTTAGGCTGACATTTTTAAATGTTTTTATTTGATGCTTCATTTTAGGTTGAGCTTAGTTACAATCCAACAACAATATCCTATCTATTCTAAAGTTATTAAAAAAACACTACTTCTATATAAACATTTGAGAATATTCAAGCTTAATAAAGAACGTTAAACAAAGTCGTCTAGTGCAGTATATAAAATATATTTGTACAAAATTAAATTTATTTTCCTTTGGCTCATTAGACATTTTCTAAAAATATTTAATTTTCTTTTTGTGCTACTTTAATTTTTATATAGAATTTGCGCTGTTGTTTAAATTCAAAACGTTTGTTAAATGTATACTTAATGCGTATGTCGTGTACACAACAGAGACCTGCAACGAACATGTTCGAGTCGGTTTGAACATCTTGTCAAAATTTCAATCACATCAAAACAATTCTCGCCTAAATCGAACATGAACGCTTAAGCGCTCGTATGAAAGCAGTCACTGATTAAACACGTCAAACGCTCATCTGTGCTCGAAACGAACGAGCAGTCGAACTGCTCGTTTGATTCAAACCAATCAAACACAATCACCAGTTCTAATGCTCAAGTTGAGCGTTCGGATGAAACTTTGACAAACACAACGAACATGTTGATTGTTCAAATGAGATTGAATCAGATAGGCAATGTTGCATGACTTGCACTTATTGGTCGCCTGTGACGCTTTTAAAATCGAATGAAATAAACAATGATTGGCAATTGAAATCAAATATATTATCTTTTTAAATTAATAAAAGACAAAAAAAAACAAAAAATAAAAAATTTTAACATATAAAAAATATATTTTTAACTAAAAAACACGAAAATTAAAATGAAAAATAAAAGTTAGTTTTTTTCGCTTCGATAAATATAATTTGAATAAGTTTCCATTACTTATTTGTGAGGATTTAGCTTTTTCTTCAAATTTCAAATAAAGGCCTGCTGGTGTTTGAACATCATTGAACAATCCAATCAGTTCCAATCATTTTGATCGAACTTTTTCGACTTTTCGCTCATGTTCCAATCAATCTGCTGAATCAAACGAACATTTACAATCGGGTTCGGTTCGAGCAGTTGTGATTGGATTGATTGTTCGCAAAAAAGTCATGACCAAACGAACATTGATTAAACATGTTCGAAATGGGTTTGAACAAAACGAACACGAACAATTATTGGGTATGAGCGAAAATGAAGTACTCGTTGCAGTTCTCTGGTACACAACTTAATTACTATGAAATGAACAAGACACCAAAGAACTAATCCATTACGTATACACAATTTAATTTCTATGAAAAATACCAAACAAAAATATACCAAATATTTTGTGCATTACGTATACTCAATATTAGTGTTCGTATAATAATATAGAGTACGTTACGTATACTCAACATTAGTATTCGATATTAAGTATAACACAGTATAATACTTTTGATTATACGTATTGATTAAGTATCATACAACCAACGAATAATTATATTGAGTATACAAAAAGAACAAGTTATTGGGTTGCATTCTACTTGCATTCCACTTAAGTTCCACTTTTTCACTTGCAATTTTGCGTTACATTCTTTGGGGCGCGAGTAAATATATTTTGTGCAGAAAACACACACAAGTCAATAGTTGAGGGAAGTCATGACTCGATGCACTATTATGCTGCTCGTATACGAATAGATTGAACTTCCTCGTTGTCCAGCTGAGATTGATTTCATTTGAATTTATTTAGTTTATTTGATTTCAAGAAGTCTTCCGTTAAGATATGCTTAGATTCAATGAGAAAGTCACGCCAATAATATGCTCGTAATAACATTTATTTATACGAGACAAACGCATAACAAAGTTGATTTAATGTATTCTATTCTGTTCTATTTATGCTGTTCAAATCAGTATCTTAAGAAATAGTTTTAAGTTAAAGGTTACAAACAAAAATGAATTATTGAAGAAGCTATCATTTAATATTGAGCTGCAAGTCAATATAAAGTAAATAAATAATTTTAAAACAATTAATTATTAAGTAGAAAATAATAAATAAATATATTAATAATAATAATATTATATATTACAAATAATTAAATTGTAATTGAAATACCAAATAAAATGATGCCGTAAACTATTTTGTAAGAATGTACAATGTACAAACTATTAAATAATATTGTGTTATGAATAAATAAAAGCAAATAAATGACTTTAAAAATTGAAATATGTTGCATACTTTTGGGGATGGCATTAAAATTTAAGTTAAAAACACAAAATCGTGAATATCTCGGAAACTACAAGGCCAATTTTGATGTCTTTTGCAGGGACGTAAGCTTTGATGAGAACGTTGGAAAAATAACTTCGATTTTCTTTCAAAAAGTTCAATAAAACAAAAAAAAAACAATACAAAATTTGCAAAAAAATCTACATGGAAAATTTGCAAAAATTTTGAAAATCCTCCGTAACTTCGTTTTGTTTCGACTCCTTGCATTTTTTTTCGGCTCCGCAACGAAAAATTTGCAAGTCCAAAAATTAAAAAATGTTGCATACTTTTGTCGATGGAATATAAATTTTAGTCGAAAATTTAAATTGTGTTTATCTCGAAAACTACAACTACAATTCGGATGTCCTTTGGACTATCGATATCCCTAACATATACGTTTAAAAATAACTGCCGATTGTCATTAAAAAAATAAAGAATATATTAAAAAAACAAACAAGAATTTTTTTAAAAAATCTACAAGGGGTAGGCATGGAAAATTTGCAAAAATTTCAAAAATCCTCCGTAACTTCGTCATTTGAAGGACGATCAGGATGTCCTTTGGCATGCATATGGGGATGGATTCATGATGGACGACTATGAAATCAAAAGCCCAAATATCCTTTAAACAACAGAGTTATAAGGACTTTTTTGCTGAGAGAAAACTTGCGCTATCTTCGCCATATCCTTGCCGATCCTTATGAATCCTGTGGCAATCAACTCGTCTTAACAAGGACTATCAGCTGGCCAAAGGACATTTCGATCGTCATTTTGGTTCCCGAGATATTCATGATTTTCTCATTTTGTTTCGACTCCTTGCATTTTTTTTCGGCTCCGCAACGAAAAATTTGCAAGTTCAAAAATTAAAAAATGTTGCATACTTTTGTCGATGGAATATAAATTTTAGTCGAAAATTTAAAATGTGTTTATCTCGAAAACTACAACTACAATTCGGATGTCCTTTGGACTATCGATAGCCCTAACTTATACGTTTAAAAATAACTGCCGATTGTCATTAAAAAAATAAAGAATATATTAAAAAAACAAACAAGAATTTTTTTAAAAAATCTACAAGGGGTAGGCATGGAAAATTTGCAAAAATTTCAAAAATCCTCCGTAACTTTGTCATTTGAAGGACGATCAGGATGTCCTTTGGCATGCATATGGGGATGGATTCATGATGGACGACTATGAAATCAAAAGCCCAAATATCCTTTAAACAACAGAGTTAGAAGGACTTTTTTGCTGAGAGAAAACTTGCTCTATCTTCGCCATATCCTTGCCGATCCTTATGAATCCTGTGGCAATCAACTCGTCTTAACAAGGACTATCAACTGGCCAAAGGACATTTCGATCGTCCTTTTGGTTCCCGAGATATTCATGATTTTCTAATTTTGTTTCGACTCCTTGCTTTTTTTTTCGGCTCCGCAACGAAAAATTTGCAAGTCCAAAAATTAAAAAATGTTGCATACTTTTGTCGATGGAATATAAATTTTAGTCGAAAATTTAAAATGTGTTTATCTCGAAAACTACAACTACAATTCGGATGTCCTTTGGACTATCGATAGCCCTAACATATACGTTTAAAAATAACTGCCGATTGTCATTAAAAAATAAAGAATATATTAAAAAAACAAACAAGAATTTTTTTAAAAAATCTAGAAGGGGTAGGCATGGAAAATTTGCAAAAATTTCGAAAATCCTCCGTAACTTCGTAATTTGAAGGACGATCAGGATGTCCTTTGGCATGCATATGGGGATGGATTCATGATGGACGACTATGAAATCAAAAGCCCAAATATCCTTTAAACAACAGAGTTAGAAGGACTTTTTTGCTGAGAGAAAACTTGCTCTATCTTCGCCATATCCTTGCCGATCCTTATGAATCCTATGGCAATCAACTCGTCTTAACAAGGACTATCAACTGGCCAAAGGACATTTTGATCGTCCTTTTGGTTCCCGAGATATTCATGATTTTCTAATTTTGTAGCGACTCCTTACATTTTTTTTCGGCTCCGCAACGAAAAATTAGCAAGTCCAAAAATTAAAAAATGTTGCATACTTTTGTCGACGGAATATAAATTTTAGTCGAAAATTTAAAGTGTGTTTATCTCGAAAACTACAACTACAATTCGGATGTCCTTTGGACTATCGATAGCCCTAACATATACGTTTAAAAATAACTGCCGATTGTCATTAAAAAATAAAGAATATATTAAAAAAACAAACAAGAATTTTTTTAAAAAATCTACAAGGGGTAGGCATGGAAAATTTGCAAAAATTTCGAAAATCCTCCGTAACTTCGTAATTTGAAGGACGATCAGGATGTCCTTTGGCATGCATATGGGGATGGATTCATGATGAACGACTATGAAATCAAAAGCCCAAATATCCTTTAAACAACAGAGTTAGAAGGACTTTTTTGCTGAGAGAAAACTTGCTCTATCTTCGTCATATCCTTGCCGATCCTTATGAATCCTGTGGCAATCAACTCGTCTTAACAAGGACTATCAACTGGCCAAAGGACATTTCGATCGTCCTTTTGGTTCCCGAGATATTCATGATTTTCTAATTTTGTAGCGACTCCTTACATTTTTTTTCGGCTCCGCAACGAAAAATTTGCAAGTCCAAAAATTAAAAAATGTTGCATACTTTTGTCGACGGAATATAAATTTTAGTCGAAAATTTAAAGTGTGTTTATCTCGAAAACTACAACTACAATTCGGATGTCCTTTGGACTATCGATAGCCCTAACATATACGTTTAAAAATAACTGCCGATTGTCATTAAAAAAATATAGAATATATTAAAAAAACAAACAAGAATTTTTTTAAAAAATCTACAAGGTGTAGGCATGGAAAATTTGCAAAAATTTCAAAAATCCTCCGTAACTTCGTCATTTGAAGGACGATCAGGATGTCCTTTGGCATGCATATGGGGATGGATTCATGATGAACGACTATGAAATCAAAAGCCCAAATATCCTTTAAACAACAGAGTTAGAAGGACTTTTTTGCTGAGAGAAAACTTGCTCTATCTTCGCCATATCCTTGCCGATCCTTATGAATCCTGTGGCAATCAACTCGTCTTAACAAGGACTATCAACTGGCCAAAGGACATTTCGATCGTCCTTTTGGTTCCCGAGATATTCATAATTTTCTAATTTTGTTTCGACTCCTTACATTTTTTTTCGGCTCCGCAACGAAAAATTTGCAAGTCCAAAAATTAAAAAATGTTGCATACTTTTGTCGACGGAATATAAATTTTAGTCGAAAATTTAAAATGTGTTTATCTCGAAAACTACAACTACAATTCGGATGTCCTTTGGACTATCGATAGCCCTAACATATACGTTTAAAAATAACTGCCGATTGTCATTAAAAAAATAAAGAATATATTAAAAAAACAAACAAGAATTTTTTTAAAAAATCTACAAGGGGTAGGCATGGAAAATTTGCAAAAATTTCGAAAATCCTCCGTAACTTTGTCATTTGAAAGACGATCAGGATGTCCTTTGGCAAGCATATGGGGATGGATTCATGATGGACGACTATGAAATCAAAAGCCCAAATATCCTTTAAACAACAGAGTTAGAATGACTTTTTTGCTGAGAAAAAACATGCTCTATCTTGGCCATATCCTTGCCGATCCTTATGAATCCTGTGGCAATCAACTCGTCTTAACAAGGACTATCAACTGGCCAAAGGACATTTCGATCGTCCTTTTGGTTCCCGAGATATTCATGATTTTCTAATTTTGTTTCGACTCCTTACATTTTTTTTCGGCTCCGCAACGAAAAATTTGCAAGTCCAAAAATTAAAAAATGTTGCATACTTTTGTCGACGGAATATAAATTTTAGTCGAAAATTTAAAATGTGTTTATCTCGAAAACTACAACTACAATTCGGATGTCCTTTGGACTATCGATAGCCCTAACATATACGTTTAAAAATAACTGCCGATTGTCATTAAAAAAATAAAGAATATATTAAAAAAACAAACAAGAATTTTTTTAAAAAATCTACAAGGTGTAGGCATGGAAAATTTGCAAAAATTTCAAAAATCCTCCGTAACTTCGTCATTTGAAGGACGATCAGGATGTCCTTTGGCATGCATATGGGGATGGATTCATGATGAACGACTATGAAATCAAAAGCCCAAATATCCTTTAAACAACAGAGTTAGAAGGACTTTTTTGCTGAGAGAAAACTTGCTCTATCTTGGCCATATCCTTGCCGATCCTTATGAATCCTGTGGCAATCAACTCGTCTTAACAAGGACTATCAACTGGCCAAAGGACATTTCGATCGTCCTTTTGGTTCCCGAGATATTCATGATTTTCTAATTTTGTTTCGACTCCTTACATTTTTTTTCGGCTCCGCAACGAAAAATTTGCAAGTCCAAAAATTAAAAAATGTTGCATACTTTTGTCGACGGAATATAAATTTTAGTCGAAAATTTAAAATGTGTTTATCTCGAAAACTACAACTACAATTCGGATGTCCTTTGGACTATCGATAGCCCTAACATATACGTTTAAAAATAACTGCCGATTGTCATTAAAAAAATAAAGAATATATTAAAAAAACAAACAAGAATTTTTTTAAAAAATCTACAAGGTGTAGGCATGGAAAATTTGCAAAAATTTCAAAAATCCTCCGTAACTTCGTCATTTGAAGGACGATCAGGATGTCCTTTGGCATGCATATGGGGATGGATTCATGATGAACGACTATGAAATCAAAAGCCCAAATATCCTTTAAACAACAGAGTTAGAAGGACTTTTTTGCTGAGAGAAAACTTGCTCTATCTTCGCCATATCCTTGCCGATCCTTATGAATCCTATGGCAATCAACTCGTCTTAACAAGGACTATCAACTGGCCAAAGGACATTTCGATCGTCCTTTTGGTTCCCGAGATATTCATGATTTTCTCATTTTGTTTCGACTCCTTGCATTTTTTTTCGGCTCCGCAACGAAAAATTTGCAAGTCCAAAAATTAAAAAATGTTGCATACTTTTGTCGATGGAATATAAATTTTAGTCGAAAATTTAAAATGTGTTTATCTCGAAAACTACAACTACAATTCGGATGTCCTTTGGACTATCGATAGCCCTAACATATACGTTTAAAAATAACTGCCGATTGTCATTAAAAAAATAAAGAATATATTAAAAAAACAAACAAGAATTTTTTTAAAAAATCTACAAGGGGTAGGCATGGAAAATTTGCAAAAATTTCAAAAATCCTCCGTAACTTTGTCATTTGAAGGACGATCAGGATGTCCTTTGGCATGCATATGGGGATGGATTCATGATGGACGACTATGAAATCAAAAGCCCAAATATCCTTTAAACAACAGAGTTAGAAGGACTTTTTTGCTGAGAGAAAACTTGCTCTATCTTCGCCATATCCTTGCCGATCCTTATGAATCCTATGGCAATCAACTCGTCTTAACAAGGACTATCAACTGGCCAAAGGACATTTCGATCGTCATTTTGGTTCCCGAGATATTCATGATTTTCTAATTTTGTTTCGACTCCTTACATTTTTTTTCGGCTCCGCAACGAAAAATTTGCAAGTCCAAAAATTAAAAAATGTTGCATACTTTTGTCGACGGAATATAAATTTTAGTCGAAAATTTAAAATGTGTTTATCTCGAAAACTACAACTACAATTCGGATGTCCTTTGGACTATCGATAGCCCTAACATATACGTTTAAAAATAACTGCCGATTGTCATTAAAAAAATAAAGAATATATTAAAAAAACAAACAAGAATTTTTTTAAAAAATCTACAAGGGGTAGGCATGGAAAATTTGCAAAAATTTCGAAAATCCTCCGTAACTTTGTCATTTGAAGGACGATCAGGATGTCCTTTGGCAAGCATATGGGGATGGATTCATGATGGACGACTATGAAATCAAAAGCCCAAATATCCTTTAAACAACAGAGTTAGAAGGACTTTTTTGCTGAGAGAAAACTTGCTCTATCTTCGCCATATCCTTGCCGATCCTTATGAATCCTGTGGCAATCAACTCGTCTTAACAAGGACTATCAACTGGCCAAAGGACATTTCGATCGTCCTTTTGGTTCCCGAGATATTCATGATTTTCTAATTTTGTTTCGACTCCTTGCTTTTTTTTTCGGCTCCGCAACGAAAAATTTGCAAGTCCAAAAATTAAAAAATGTTGCATACTTTTGTCGACGGAATATAAATTTTAGTCGAAAATTTAAAATGTGTTTATCTCGAAAACTACAACTACAATTCGGATGTCCTTTGGACTATCGATAGCCCTAACATATACGTTTAAAAATAACTGCCGATTGTCATTAAAAAATAAAGAATATATTAAAAAAACAAACAAGAATTTTTTTAAAAAATCTACAAGGGGTAGGCATGGAAAATTTGCAAAAATTTCGAAAATCCTCCGTAACTTCGTAATTTGAAGGACGATCAGGATGTCCTTTGGCATGCATATGGGGATGGATTCATGATGGACGACTATGAAATCAAAAGCCCAAATATCCTTTAAACAACAGAGTTAGAAGGACTTTTTTGCTGAGAGAAAACTTGCTCTATCTTCGCCATATCCTTGCCGATCCTTATGAATCCTATGGCAATCAACTCGTCTTAACAAGGACTATCAACTGGCCAAAGGACATTTCGATCGTCCTTTTGGTTCCCGAGATATTCATGATTTTCTCATTTTGTTTCGACTCCTTGCATTTTTTTTCGGCTCCGCAACGAAAAATTTGCAAGTCCAAAAATTAAAAAATGTTGCATACTTTTGTCGATGGAATATAAATTTTAGTCGAAAATTTAAAATGTGTTTATCTCGAAAACTACAACTACAATTCGGATGTCCTTTGGACTATCGATAGCCCTAACATATACGTTTAAAAATAACTGCCGATTGTCATTAAAAAATAAAGAATATATTAAAAAAACAAACAAGAATTTTTTTAAAAAATCTACAAGGGGTAGGCATGGAAAATTTGCAAAAATTTCGAAAATCCTCCGTAACTTCGTAATTTGAAGGACGATCAGGATGTCCTTTGGCATGCATATGGGGATGGATTCATGATGGACGACTATGAAATCAAAAGCCCAAATATCCTTTAAACAACAGAGTTAGAAGGACTTTTTTGCTGAGAGAAAACTTGCTCTATCTTCGCCATATCCTTGCCGATCCTTATGAATCCTGTGGCAATCAACTCGTCTTAACAAGGACTATCAACTGGCCAAAGGACATTTCGATCGTCCTTTTGGTTCCCGAGATATTCATGATTTTCTAATTTTGTAGCGACTCCTTACATTTTTTTTCGGCTCCGCAACGAAAAATTTGCAAGTCCAAAAATTAAAAAATGTTGCATACTTTTGTCGACGGAATATAAATTTTAGTCGAAAATTTAAAATGTGTTTATCTCGAAAACTACAACTACAATTCGGATGTCCTTTGGACTATCGATAGCCCTAACATATACGTTTAAAAATAACTGCCGATTGTCATTAAAAAAATAAAGAATATATTAAAAAAACAAACAAGAATTTTTTTAAAAAATCTACAAGGGGTAGGCATGGAAAATTTGCAAAAATTTCAAAAATCCTCCGTAACTTCGTAATTTGAAGGACGATCAGGATGTCCTTTGGCATGCATATGGGGATGGATTCATGATGAACGACTATGAAATCAAAAGCCCAAATATCCTTTAAACAACAGAGTTAGAAGGACTTTTTTGCTGAGAGAAAACTTGCTCTATCTTCGCCATATCCTTGCCGATCCTTATGAATCCTATGGCAATCAACTCGTCTTAACAAGGACTATCAACTGGCCAAAGGACATTTCGATCGTCCTTTTGGTTCCCGAGATATTCATGATTTTCTCATTTTGTTTCGACTCCTTGCATTTTTTTTCGGCTCCGCAACGAAAAATTTGCAAGTCCAAAAATTAAAAAATGTTGCATACTTTTGTCGATGGAATATAAATTTTAGTCGAAAATTTAAAATGTGTTTATCTCGAAAACTACAACTACAATTCGGATGTCCTTTGGACTATCGATAGCCCTAACATATACGTTTAAAAATAACTGCCGATTGTCATTAAAAAAATAAAGAATATATTAAAAAAACAAACAAGAATTTTTTTTAAAAAATCTACAAGGGGTAGGCATGGAAAATTTGCAAAAATTTCAAAAATCCTCCGTAACTTTGTCATTTGAAGGACGATCAGGATGTCCTTTGGCATGCATATGGGGATGGATTCATGATGGACGAATATGAAATCAAAAGCCCAAATATCCTTTAAACAACAGAGTTAGAAGGACTTTTTTGCTGAGAGAAAACTTGCTCTATCTTCGCCATATCCTTGCCGATCCTTATGAATCCTGTGGCAATCAACTCGTCTTAACAAGGACTATCAACTGGCCAAAGGACATTTCGATCGTCCTTTTGGTTCCCGAGATATTCATGATTTTCTAATTTTGTTTCGACTCCTTGCTTTTTTTTTCGGCTCCGCAACGAAAAATTTGCAAGTCCAAAAATTAAAAAATGTTGCATACTTTTGTCGACGGAATATAAATTTTAGTCGAAAATTTAAAATGTGTTTATCTCGAAAACTACAACTACAATTCGGATGTCCTTTGGACTATCGATAGCCCTAACATATACGTTTAAAAATAACTGCCGATTGTCATTAAAAAATAAAGAATATATTAAAAAAACAAACAAGAATTTTTTTAAAAAATCTACAAGGGGTAGGCATGGAAAATTTGCAAAAATTTCGAAAATCCTCCGTAACTTCGTAATTTGAAGGACGATCAGGATGTCCTTTGGCATGCATATGGGGATGGATTCATGATGGACGACAATGAAATCAAAAGCCCAAATATCCTTTGAACAACAGAGTTAGAAGGACTTTTTTGCTGAGAGAAAACTTGCTCTATCTTCGCCATATCCTTGCCGATCCTTATGAATCCTGTGGTAATCAACTCGTCTTAACAAGGACTATCAACTGGCCAAAGGACATTTCGATCGTCATTTTGGTTCCCGAGATATTCATGATTTTCTCATTTTGTTTCGACTCCTTGCATTTTTTTTCGGCTCCGCAACGAAAAATTTGCAAGTCCAAAAATTAAAAAATGTTGCATACTTTTGTCGATGGAATATAAATTTTAGTCGAAAATTTAAAATGTGTTTATCTCGAAAACTACAACTACAATTCGGATGTCCTTTGGACTATCGATAGCCTTAACATATACGTTTAAAAATAACTGCCGATTGTCATTAAAAAAATAAAGAATATATTAAAAAAACAAACAAGAATTTTTTTAAAAAATCTACAAGGGGTAGGCATGGAAAATTTGCAAAAATTTCGAAAATCCTCCGTAACTTCGTAATTTGAAGGACGATCAGGATGTCCTTTGGCATGCATATGGGGATGGATTCATGATGGACGACTATGAAATCAAAAGCCCAAATATCCTTTAAACAACAGAGTTAGAAGGACTTTTTAGGTGAGAGAAAACTTGCTCTATCTTCGCCATATCCTTGCCGATCCTTATGAATCCTATGGCAATCAACTCGTCTTAACAAGGACTATCAACTGGCCAAAGGACATTTCGATCGTCCTTTTGGTTCCCGAGATATTCATGATTTTCTAATTTTGTAGCGACTCCTTACATTTTTTTTCGGCTCCGCAACGAAAAATTTGCAAGTCCAAAAATTAAAAAATGTTGCATACTTTTGTCGACGGAATATAAATTTTAGTCGAAAATTTAAAATGTGTTTATCTCGAAAACTACAACTACAATTCGGATGTCCTTTGGACTATCGATAGCCCTAACATATACGTTTAAAAATAACTGCCGATTGTCATTAAAAAAATAAAGAATATATTAAAAAAACAAACAAGAATTTTTTTAAAAAATCTACAAGGGGTAGGCATGGAAAATTTGCAAAAATTTCAAAAATCCTCCGTAACTTCGTCATTTGAAGGACGATCAGGATGTCCTTTGGCATGCATATGGGGATGGATTCATGATGGACGACAATGAAATCAAAAGCCCAAATATCCTTTGAACAACAGAGTTAGAAGGACTTTTTTGCTGAGAGAAAACTTGCTCTATCTTCGCCATATCCTTGCCGATCCTTATGAATCCTGTGGTAATCAACTCGTCTTAACAAGGACTATCAACTGGCCAAAGGACATTTCGATCGTCCTTTTGGTTCCCGAGATATTCATGATTTTCTAATTTTGTAGCGACTCCTTACATTTTTTTTCGGCTCCGCAACGAAAAATTTGCAAGTCCAAAACTTAAAAAATGTTGCATACTTTTGTCGACGGAATATAAATTTTAGTCGAAAATTTAAAATGTGTTTATCTCGAAAACTACAACTACAATTCGGATGTCCTTTGGACTATCGATAGCCCTAACATATACGTTTAAAAATAACTGCCGATTGTCATTAAAAAAATAAAGAATATATTAAAAAAACAAACAAGAATTTTTTTAAAAAATCTACAAGGGGTAGGCATGGAAAATTTGCAAAAATTTCAAAAATCCTCCGTAACTTTGTCATTTGAAGGACGATCAGGATGTCCTTTGGCATGCATATGGGGATGGATTCATGATGGACGACTATGAAATCAAAAGCCCAAATATCCTTTAAACAACAGAGTTAGAAGGACTTTTTTGCTGAGAGAAAACTTGCTCTATCTTCGCCATATCCTTGCCGATCCTTATGAATCCTGTGGCAATCAACTCGTCTTAACAAGGACTATCAACTGGCCAAAGGACATTTCGATCGTCCTTTTGGTTCCCGAGATATTCATTCATTTTTTTTTGGTCCCTGCGACAAAGATTTTTACAGAAATAAGAAAGCCATTTTTTTGTTTTTTAATCTTTATTTTCGCCAGAACCCGATCGTTTAGGAAAGGAGAAATACAGGGCAAAATATACTATTTGTAATTATTTGTAATTATTTACAATTATTTAAAATTTTTTACAATTATTTACATTTTTTTATAATTATTTACAACTATGCACAATTTTTTCAAAATATTTACAATTATTTACAAGTGTTTACAAATATTTACATAAGGGATTATTGGGTTATTGGATGACCCGGCAAGTAGGATCTCTGTGGTGGAGCCACTTCATCCTTCGGAGAAGTTGCGGGTTGGCAAGCCTGCTTGCCAATGGGTTTGGGTGCGCCATGAGCCTGTCGAAGGATCGGCTGCAATGTTGATTTACCTGTTCGCCCACTGGAACAAGGCGAAGATCGATTTCAATCGCCCGGTTGGTCACGTACCAAGGAAGCCTGGATGCCCGTCGAGCATCACGTGCCTGCATCACCTTCAGGCTGTTCTGTCGACAGTTGAATACTTCTGGATTTCAAGAAGGCATTTGGTTTTGAGTGCCGTGTTGTAGGTGTTCCATATAAGCTGGGGGTACAAGTCTACAGGCGACGTTTTCAATTTCGTCACCATCAGAGATCAGCCCGAGAAGGTCTCGCATGCCAACTTACAGCATGCATGCTCCATTGCTTAGCCGATCGTCCCACCATGCTCAGCCGATCTGGAACTGCAGCCGTAGCTTGTGTAAAGCGACGGATACATGATGCAGAACTATGAATTCCAAAGGATATCCTTTTACGAATAAAGTTAAAACAATTTTTTATGTTTCATTGCTGATCCATATGGATCCTTTGCCAATCAACTCGCCTTAGCAAGGACTTCGATAATCCTTTTCGTTTTCGAGATATTCAGGATATGCACATTTTTCTGCGATTTCTAACATTTTTCATGTCTCTGCAACAAAAAATTCCATGTGCAAAAATTAACATAATTTTTCATACTTTGGGGATTGAATTAAAATATTAGTTAAAAACTCAAAATCGTGGATATGTCGGTAACTGCAAGGCCCAAGTGGATGTCCTGTGCAGATTTATATTTATAAGATATATGATATTATATTCTAATTAAATTTTGTGATTATTTGTTATGATTATATTATATAATAATATTCTATTTATTTTTGTGATTATTTTTTGATTTTAGTCAAGTTTACTTAGCAGAGAGTGTGTTTATATACTTACAAAAACATCTGGTATAAATATCAATATTATTCAGTGAAGCAATAAATTATATATATATATATATATATACTATATATATATTTATTAGTAAGTTTAGATAGTGATTAAGTGCATTTATCTAAATTACGAAGCAGCTTGTTGCCTTAGTTCTTGACTTTAACAAATTATTAAAAAACATTTATTGTATAATTAAGAAGATTTGGCTGTTTTAATATTTAATAAATAAATACAAATTTACTACACTAGAAAAAGTGATTAGTTTTTGGCTTATTTAAAATAGTAATTATTTGTTGATTTTTGGTCGAATTGAATTGCAGTTTACTTATTTTGATTTTGTGACTATTTGCTGATTTGCAGAGTGCATGCTCATATATTTACAAAATCTGCTGGTATATAGTAAGTCTAGATAGTGATTAAGTGCATTTATTTAAATTAAGATCGCAGCTTTTTGCCTTAGTAATTAAAAAAATGTGTGAGATTTGTGAGTATTAATATTAAAATAATAAATAAAAATTTACAATAATACAAAATGTAATTCATTTTTGTCTTATTTAAATGAGTAATTATTTGTTGATATAAGTCGAATTGAATTGCAGATTTATTTTTATTTAATATATGATAGTGTACTAATTAAATTTTGTGATTATTTGCTGATTATTTACAAAATCTGCTGGTGGAGACAAATCTTATTCCGTCAAGCAGCAATATAAAAACAATTGCTCATATTTATGGATATTTCGCAGCGATTTGATTGTGTGTTTAGATAGTGAAGCTGCGAGCATTTATTTAAATTAAGACTGCAGCTTGTTGACTATTGACGCAAATGTTGCTCAGTTATTTGTCTCACTGCGCTCGCATCCTGTCGACTGCTTCAAGGAGTCGCTGATTGCAGCATGCGTAACGTGTGTGTGTGCGAGTGTACTTTAGTAAGCATTGCTGTCGGCAAGTGTTGTCTATTGCGATTGGCGTGATAACTGCGGGAAATCCCAGTCGCATTGACATTGCCATTGCTATTGCCATTGGCATTGGCATTCGCAGTCGGGCTTCGACTTCAATCAAAACAGGAATTCCCCCTGCGATCCGTTGTGCGCTGTCATTGTTGTTACATGCCGAATTTGTCGTGAAATGTTTTGGTAATCAATTTATGTGTTCCGTCTCTGCCATCCGACATCTCTTCTCGCAGCAGTTGGCACCATTAGTTCTGCGGTCTCGACTCGGCAGCTGTCTTCTTTCCGGTTAGCTGCCACAACAAGTTAACTGACGAAATTCACCTGCAGAGTTCTCAGTTCTCTCTCTCTCTCTGCTCTGCTCTTTAGCTTCAACTTGAGGCTTCCACAACTACGGCTGCAGCTTCAGCTTCAGTCTGTCGTACGTGAAAATGAAGCATTTTCCATTTGATGATAACAAAACATGTTTGGCATATTGATGAATGCCTCCAGAGAATTGTTGTGCGCGCGCAGACAATGTGTGGGAGGTGGATGTGGATGTGGTTGAATGTGGTGGATGCCACCCCAGCAATTGCCCTGCTTGCCACGCATTTCAGCACATCCACATCTTGCGGCAAGGATTGGAATTAGGTGGCGACGGGCAGCGCGCGCGCTCGATTTTAATGATGTGACTGACGAGACGGCGAGAGCTTACCAAAAATTCCTGCTTCAATCTTCCTTTTTGTTTTGATATTTCTCGTCTTTTTTTTTTTTTTGTGTTTTTTCTCGTCTTTCATATTTCCAGCCATCCATCGCATTTGCTTGTCTGTTTATTTATGCGTGTGCCGAAGTTTGTTTGCTTTGTGAATACGTGATGCGCCCACGGGTAATGGAAAGGCGGCAACGGCAACGGCAACGGCAAAAACGAGGACGTGAGGGAAGACATTAAGGGAGAAGGCAGGGGGGAGGCAGCATTTGCTTATGCCAGCAGAAATGTTTTTAGTTGCCAGCATTCGTAATAAAAATAATAATAATAATAATAATAATTTCTCACTTCATTTGTTGCACAAATCGAAAATGAGCTTCGTCGGCAGGCGGACGTGTTTGATGGAGTTTCGTTTCGTTTCGTTTTCGTTTTCATTTTCATTTTCATTTTCATTTTCTTTCTCCCTCGTTTCCTTTTCGCCTCTGTGGCATTGAATTTCAATGAGGCAGCAGGCGAACGCTGCGTATGCGCAATTTGTGCAGCCAAAAACGATAATCAGCGGGCATGCAAAAATTCAAGGAAATTTTTATGCTGCAAATCGTTGGAATTCAATTATAGCAAATTACAGAACGCAGTTGCTGCCACAATTTAAATTATCGCCCAAAAAGGTAAAATGTCTGCCGTTGCCGTGTATCTATTTAAGCAGCGCGCAGGAAGCCATAAAAATTGTTGTTGCCACAGGAAGCGGCAACGGCAGCGGCGACGGCAGCGGCGGCGCCAACAAGATACGATGCCACACACGCTTCCTGTGGCAAGCCTTGGCTTGGGTGGCAAACTCGTTTAAAGCCAGCGATGTATTAGCATTACTGAGCAGAGCGAAAGTTTAATGGCAAGCCAATCACAAGCCAATTTATGAAACGGACAACTTTCCTTCGCGAGCTAGCTAATTGGTAAACAAGTGCGATGGGGCAAAGTACGCGCCGAGTGCACGGCGAGATAAAGTTCTTAAGCTGCAACAACGATGCCAACTGCAAAATTGAGTGCCGTTTGTCTGTGGCAATAACAGGGATGTGCTTGTGTGGCGTGGCATAATCATATTAAATTAGCTGCCAAGTTGCGAGGCAATTTCAATTTGTGCTCTGGCAACATTATAATAATATTATTATTATTATTATTATAATATTTTCTTGCTGCTTTTTTTTTTTTTGACGCTACCTCAAGCGACACCCAAGTCGAGGGCGACTTCCAGAGCTGCAGAACGTGTCGTTGACATGTCGAGTGCGCCAACCACACGTCGAAGTGTGTGTGACGTGTGTGTGTGACGTGTGTGTGTGACGTATGTATGTGTGTGTGTGTGGCTTGCATGGTGTAGCATACTTTTCAGCGTCGCCATTCATTAATCAAGTTCAGGGCACTTTAAAGTGCTGCTGGCGCGTCATTGTCAGCCCACAAACACACACAAACACACACACACACACACACACACACACACACACACACACTCATATTTACACTCACGCATAAAACATAAAACATGTTATAATGATGCAATAATAAAGCCGCATCCTTCTGGCTAAGCAAATCCTGTGGGAGGCGTTGTTGCCACGTTGCTGCCCCTTGCCACAGCATTAGCTGCCGTTGCTGCTGCTGCTGCTGCTTTTGCTTAGGCCATAAACGCTGATAAAGTCATAAAAAAGTAGAGAACGAGAAGTGCAAAAAGCAAAAGAAAAGAACGCACCGAAATAATAAACCCGCAAGCCAAGACAAGCCCAAGCACAAGTCGAGGCAAACAAAGGCTTACTCCTGTCCAGGCACTCGGCATATGCTGGCCACAGCAACAACAACAACAGCAACAATAACAATAACACATTGCGGCTCTTATCAGGAAAAGCCCACTTCCCCCCCTTTCCCAAAAAGAAAACAAACTAAGCAAACGGCCTCATCAGTCCCTGGGGCAACACTCAGCGTCCAGCTGCGAGTTAAATTGAGCGAAGGCATGCAACTGAAGTTGATGTAAGCGAACTGCTGTATGCGAAAGTATATAGTATTTGGGGATAAGTAGCATACATATATAGATTAAACGAGAGTCCCAGGAGTGCAGTTGACACGCCAGCTCCAAAGGTGAACTCGACTCTCGAGTCTCGAGTCTCGAGTTTGGGGCCTAAAGTTGCGCCTCATTAATGCATCAATCAATCAAGCGGGCAGCTCGCATGGCGAGTTCAATGGACAGCTTAATTTATCTACAACAGACTGACAGCGAAATGATTGTGAAGGAAAGGGGCGCTGTTTTAAATCGATTGATTTCACAGTACTTTTACTGCCACTTGCTATCATTCATGATGGCCATTTAATGCTCATCTCTCTCTCTCTCTCTCTCACTCTCTCTCTCCCTCTCTCTTTCTGTGTGTTTGTGTAACCAACAAAGCCTCAAAGCCTCAGCACTGCAAACTGTGCCGCCTTCTGCTCGTCCTCCGAACCTGTTGCTGCAAATTGTGCGGTTTGCAAGCAGATTAATGAACTGCCCAGCAGGCCAAAGGAGTTTTCAGTGGCGACCTAAGGGAGGAATTGTGCGGCAGCAAGATAATTAGACCAGCAAACTAAAGCCTGTGGCGCACGCTGCGTATGCGTAATAATCATCTGCTCGCTGCACTGCAGCCATAAATCTTGTGCTCTGCGTAAGATTGAATATTGCGGTCAACTGTCTCCAGCTGATTGCAGCCAAGAACAATAAATTCAGTTCAATAACATGGCAGTAGAAATCAATTAAACGCAAATCCAAACCATTGACTACTTAAATTGGTTCTATATTTTTGTTGCAGTGTGAAATTTGCAACTAAAAGAAGTAATTTATATTGGCTGCTTACATACGTATTCAATGCAAATTATTTAAAAATAAATAAATCAATTGAACGCAATAAATGCAAACAACTTAAGCATAACTTAATCTTTAATTATTTTCTATACCCTTTTATTCCCATATTGCAATATTTGTAACTATGGAAACATGCAATGTTTAAAAATAAATAAATCAATTAAACACAATAAATGCTATCAACTTGAATAAAATCTTTAACTACTATACTTATTTAATTTCTGCATTTTTGTTACAGTGAAAATTGGTAAATACAGGAACATGTTTATACGGCCTGCTTAAATATATATTTAATGCAATACGCTTGAAAATAAATAAATAAAATTGATACAACAAAATGAGTCAAATCTTTGGCTACTTATTTAAGTTCGTTATTTCTCTTTAAGAGGAAAATTGGCATATAGAAGAACTTGTTTATAAAACCCGTTGAAATAGTAAAATGTTAAGAAATAAATGAAACGCATTAAATGCTATCAACTTTGGTCAAATCTTTGGCTATAATTTCTATATTTTTGGTAAATCCAGAAACATGTTTATATAGCCCACTTAAATATAAATTTATATTTAAAAACAAATCAATTAAATGCTGTCAACTTGTGCGTAGTCAAATCTATGTTATGACTATTTATTTACAATTGCTTACTCTACTTACTTCTCTGCAATATTGGCATATTAAAGAACATGTTTATACTAGTTGGTAAAATATTTATTATTATGGGCATGCAATTGCCAATGTTCATTAAATAACAAAATGTAATTTGCAATAAATAAGCAATTAGAAACAGCAATCTTGACTTATCGACTAGAATATAGTCAGGCGAATACGAACTTAAAATAAAAGCTGCTGTTACTTAAAGCTTGACGACAGAATCAAGCTTGTGGGTTAAAAAGTTCGATTTAGATCTGGTTAGTTTATTACAGAAAATCAATGAGAAAACACTTTAAATAAAACTGTGCTTGAGCAAGACAAAAAGATTACAAAATTAATAAAAATTAATGGCAGCGATAAGTTTTAATAGAATAATATGTTCTCGTAAACTGTTTTTCTTAAAATATTCAAATTAATTGAAATTTTAGTTTAATCAGTAAGTGAAATGCCACTAAAATGTGTAACCCATTATAAAAATTTAAAACGAAATCGATTGAAGCGATCAACTTAAATCGGACGACGATAATATACCTTGTAAATTTGTTACTTATTCAATTATTGTTGGAAAGTATTCGATATCAAAATGTAAACAACCAAATGCCATTCAAATACAATAAATATGAAATAATATATGTAATTAAATGTTTGCTTTATTTTTTCACGTCGAAATATTTAAACGAAAATTGTAATTTTAGTTCGACTTCGATCTGAAAAATTACCAACATTTTTAAACTTATATGACTACTTTTATTGTTGCTTTCGTTAGTTAAATAATAATGTAAATTTAAGTTTTGGTAGTCAATGAAAATACACATTGTAAAACTTTCATGTGAATTGTTTGGAAGTGCGAAATACTTAAATTTAGGTTACCAAAGTGCTGGAGTATTTAAAAGCTGCTTTTCGCTAATCTTTCATCATTTAATTAGATTAAAAAAAAAAGGCAAATGAGTTGAAAGAGTTTCAATTGCCGATTGAGGCACTTTCGGTGCCTTTGGCTGGTTAGTTACAAACATAGATTAGCACAAAGTTCAGCACAATAAACAAGCATTTGATTTGCCCACTTACAGAGACGAACAAGCAACATCATTTGTACATCCATGTGTACGTACGTATGTATTTGTGTGCATACATATTTGTGTCTTTTTTCATTCATATTCATTTTGTGCAATTGTCGTTGGTTTTGTTTATGTAAACGAATCCAAAATCATGTGCCAGATGCGTGTTCCCCCACATTCGATTCTTAGTAGCTGCTGATTTCTGCTTCTCTGTACTCCGAACATAGTTAATATCTATAGTATATATCTATGTATCTATATGTATCTGCTGTGGATGTATGCTATGTAAGTACCACCTTATAATTTGTTCGCTCAACAATGGCAGCTGGCGACCGACGCTGAGTCCGACTCCGAGTTTGAGTCCGAGTCATTGCCATTGGCAGCAGCGTCAACGTCCAATGGCCAACGCTATACCCTGTACCATCAAAATTAGGTAAGCGGTATGCCAGACTGCAAATCCAGTTACAAAAAAACGTATTTTTAAATTGGCTAATTTCCAGAGTTTTTTTTTTTTATTTTTAGCTGCTTGATAATCACAGCAATTAATTTAAATATTAACTAATGATTTTTATTTATTTTTACGTAGTTAATTTTGTATAAATATCTTGTTTATTGATTTAAGTTTTAAAACTGTTAAATTTTGAAAATAATTAACAGAGTTTTAACAGTAACAGGCTGAAGGAGGCATAAACAATATACATTCTGAATCAGCATCAATAACATAGTCGATAACGCTACTTATCTGACTATCTAACGAACTTTAAGAGTTAGAGATACTTTACTTTTCACATATTTATGTTTTTTTAAGTCGCTATGGGACCTGTATTTTTTTTCTTTATTACTTCACTTGCTTTAAGTACTTTAGGTACTTCAAACTTTATGACAATCGGACCATAAAAACCAATATAAAAATATAAAATGGATTATGGAGTTGTAAGTTAGTTGTGTTGGAAGCAAACAAGCTGTCAATAATATTTTTACATTGCGAATTAAGCACATGTGAACGGGTCTCCCACAGTCAACACGTGACTGTAGCTTCATTACTTGTTTTCTTAGGAAACAAAATATTGGGGACATCCCCGCCAAACAGGTGTCAATCTGTTAATGAAGCATTTTATCTTAAACAGCAATGAATGTTTGTCAAAATTCATTAATTTGAAACTACACTTTCAGAAGAGATTTCGCTAGTTGTCGGGCACAAATATATTTTATAGCGTATTGACAAGTCGAGCAATTGCATTCAAAGCTTTGCAAATTGTTTAATAAATACCCTTAGTGGGTATTATAATTTTGTCACGAAATGTTTGAGTCAATTTTGAATCTGTAATTGTAATTATATAGTCAGATGTGCCAGTCAGGCTGACTGATTGTTTGTCGGCCACTGAAATTGGCCAAAAGAAGCAACAATATGTGAGAACCATTGGCGAACTGTTCGCTTGGCAGGGTATTGAATCATCGGCTGTTGCCATAAATTAAATTATCTAGGCCTACGGCTTCATGGCAAAGGCGAGTGAGAAAACAGCATTGAACTGGTCAAAAGCAGTCAACAGCCCGTTAATTGACTATCAATAATTATTGGCAACACTTTTCGGCACCCTGGCTACCCTGGCCGACCACTCGAAGCGAAGTCGTCTCGACTTCTCGGCGATATCGCCGCATGCATCCGCCTCATCTGATCTCGAATCTTGAATCTCAATCGCACTGATCTCCATATTAAATTTGGATCTTTTTGGTTTCGCTTTGCTGTTTGTTTATCATTTGGCTAATGAGCAGTTAATGCAAATTATTCAAAATGATCGGCCAAATGCTATGAAACGATGTCAAATAAGCGTGGCCAATTAATCAATTGAATTGGCCAATTGAACGGCAATCAAACGGGCATTTAATGTGCCAAATTGCGGGAGTGTCGATCAATTTAAAGAGTTGTCCAAAATTGTATAATTCCAATACACGTTTAATTGGCAGAACAGCAACAATAATAATGAAATCGACGACGATGATGTCGGCTTAAAGTGCGGCTAGTGAAAGTTCGCTCAGGTCTGCTTGATTTATTGGCGGCAGTTCGATGCCGAGAGTCATGTGACTATACTACTATATATAGTTGATTCCCCTGCTCGATTCCACCTCGAGCTGCGCTGCTTGACAGTTGTCAAACAACAACTGGCGATGATGGTGTCTTTGGTCTAATGTTTCCACTGATTATGCTGAGCCAAGTCTGTCTCTCCATCTCTCTCACTCTTTATCTCGCTGTCTCTGTCTGTCTGCTTGATTGCCGTTCGCTCGCTTTGAGTTGGAAAACAACAAAGCGATCGCAAAACGGCTGCCTGCTGAGCGAGTGTGCATCCAGCTCGAAGATGACTAAAGCGCCAGGGGGGGGGGAGCCAAGCAAAGCAGCAAATGATGGGACAGAAGCGACTTGAAGTGCGACTTGAAGTGCTGTGGTTGCTGCTGTGGTTGCTGCTGTAGTTGCTGCTGCGTTTGTTAACGGCGTGCAAACATAATTACAATTGGAAATTAATCAGCAGCGGCTGCAGCGCGTTCCAAGCGACCAAGCAGCGCGCACATTCGCCTACTTGCCACACAGCCAACACAGAAGGGTATGATAGTCCATTGGCATCACATGTAACGGCGCGAAAATTTATTTATTTAACTATACGTCATAAGAGAAAACAATTAAATTTTTACATATTCAAGTATTTTACAAAGTCAATAGTAAATTGTTATTAACTCACTCAGTATAACAAATACATTTACTTTAAATTATATATAAAAAAATCAAACAGCGTTAAAGACATTCGAATATCTACGATTAGTTATATTTTATTGTAAATTCAAATACTTCAAATAATATATATTTCAGTCAAACAGCGTAAAAGACATTCGAATGTAACAAATTTGAATATTGTAATTCGACATGTTCTATGAAACGATATTAAGTTGTATTTAAAGAAAACAACTGACATTTGATTGTAAATTTACTTTTTAATTTTTACTTTTCAATATATATCACATAAAAACAATAGAATATTGTAATGCAATGAAACATTTTAATATATAGAAAAGTTAATTATAAAAACTCTTCATAACTGAATTGTAATTGTAATTCAATCAAAAGCACATTTGATATATGTATTATTATTTAACTACTTCGATTTATGCATACCTAAATATATACATTATTTACTATTTATAAATATATATTAATTGATATAAGTCGAATTTATTTTGTATTTAAATATATATATAATTTAATGAACTATATTTAAATATTCACATTTCCTACATATTTTTTTATTTTTATATATTCAAAAATACATTTTTATATGTTTTTATATATCCATTATTTTTTTAATTTGTATACAATTATATTACAATTTATATTGCAATATTGAAATATTTATTGTTTGCATTTGTGGACGGTGCAGTGGCAAGTGCTTTGCAGTCGAGGTGACTTGTTTGCCTGCCATCTGTGCAGTTTTTATTCTTCTTGCGTTGTTGCATCGAATTACCAAATGTTTAATAGCTGCACAAATACTCACAACGACGCAGACGTGCAAACATTCGTGAGCACACAAACACATAGATAACTGAATTATAATAAGTATTATCATTATTTGTATTTTTTTTTTTGTTTATTGTATTGATACTTATCAAGTTTGGCCGCTGCAGCTGCAACAACAAAGGGCAGTGGGGCAGGCGGACAGACGGACAGACGTTCAGCAGGGCAGTGGGCGGAAGGCGGGAGGTGTGGCAGAGAGGCGGGGGCTCAGCGGGCAGTGCAACGCGTTACAGCTCAGCGACGACAGTTTCCATCGGCATCGACATCGACATCGGCATCAGTCAATGAGCTGCTGAGCTGTGGTCTTTGCGGCATTGCGGCTTTGTAAGTCAAGGCCGGGTGGGCGTGGCAGCGAGCTGCACCAGCCATCATCAAAGCACAACAATAAACAAGTGCGATAATTATGGCCAGACATAAAAACTGTTGATTGTTATGCGAGTACCGCAACAGCAACAGTAGCAACAATTGGTTTGAGCCCAGTTTGTTAGCCAGTTGGCCAGTTGGTTGGCTGTCTATGACCTATTGAAGGGCATAGAACATGGAGAGAGAGAGAAGCGGACAAAAGTATCGGGGAATTTCCAGTTGAATTCAGGGAGTCCCTCGCTAAATCGAAATTTAATTAAATTACCCATATTTATGCAAATTAGCGCAATCAATAAATTCGTTATTTCTTTGTTTCGTCTGTCTTGGCAGCGTTGAATTGTTAATGAATACTTTGTGGATAACCCGCCTGTGAGATTCGGGCTTGTTCTAGTTAACAGCACGCGGCTCAAAAACACTCGATAACAAGATAAATCATGCGACTTCACTTCAGATTGCATTACACTTTCCTCTCCCTCCATGCCCGCTCCCCTCCCCGGCGACACTTTTGGAGCGAAAAGTGCTAACGATATTGATGTCGTTCAAATGCAAAGATCCAAAAAGGTGACAAGGCAAAAATAATTGGTAAGTCCAACAGCCGCATTGACGTGTTCACAATTAATGGCTAGAGCCCACAATTCACAATTGTTTGCATATATATGCAAAACACACACACACGCTCCTAGATCTCTGCATACCCTGTAACCCACGAATCGAGCACAGCGGGTATGCCGATAATTTCTAGACAGACCAAACTTGCAGCTGTCTTGTACTATTCATCAGCGTAGTTATTTTATCTTTTCTTCAACGGAATGTTTGAACCTAATGATTTTGTGTAATGGAAAAAATATAAAACAAGCAACTTGTGTTAAAGTATTTTCACAATTAAGATTATATATAATTAACGTAGGTTTCAATTGAAAGTAGTTGAAGAAACTTTTAGTATTGGTTGTGGTATAAGTAAATTTTAAATAAGTAGTCGTAATAGCAGAATTAAAAATTTAAGTTGGAAGAAGTTGCTGACGTTGGAATATACGAATATGTAATAATAATCAGTATCAGAAGTATATAAGGAATACATGATTTAATTCTAGTGGAGGAAGGTAAATAAAAAGTATGAGTTATGGTAATAATTATAACACTATTATTATAATTTAATTAATTAAAGTGGAGTTCGATGGTCTATACAATAAAAAAAAATATATATGAGTTGAAGTAGTAATATATAGTACTAATAATATGAGCTCTAAAATTATTTGAATGAGTGGTACAAATTTGAGGAGCATTTATACCTACTGTAGAGTAAAAATTGATAAAAATTAATAGGCAAATAGTAAGTAGAAGTAAAACAATTAATATAAATAACAACTATTCAAAAAAAAACTAATGATAAAATGAACAATCAAAAGTAAATTATATAGAATTAAATGATAAATTGAATAGGCAAACACTCGTAGTAAATAATAAACACCAATAGTAGAATTCGCTAATTAATATTAAATCTGTACAAATTGTTTGTAGTTTGTCATCAAAAATAATAACAATAGCTGTTGATTTAATTAATCTATATTAAATTTGTACAAATTGTTATAGTTTGTCTAACAGCAAGTGATTTCGAAATTCAAAAATAAATGATCACTTAAAATTACAGAGTAATTGTGCGGAATTGCAAATTTATTTATGAAAACAGCAGCGAATCCATTGTTTTGTCGTCGATTTAGTTATGTCATTATCGGCAATGACTCGCAATGACATAGATTTAAACACTTTGCGACCAGATGTCGTTATACAGGGTGTAGCGCCCGTCGAGCATGCTCGCCTCGAGTTGACTTCTGTCTGGGATTGTGTAAATATCTTTTTCGCAATAGAGCCGGGGAGAAATTTAAGTGGACAGTGACTCGGTCGTAAGATGGATGTATTTACGTGTACCTTACGCGCGTATATCATTTATTTATACAAGTATATTAATAATATTTTTATTTATTATTATTTTTTGGCACTTGCGACACGCAGCAACAGCAGAGGTAACGGCAACGCCAACGGCAACGGCAACTCGTAGACGCCACAACACACACAATCGCTTATCAGCCGCAGTCGCCGTCGCAGTCGCTGTCGCTGTCGACGTCGCTGATGGAGCTTGGATCGGGGCAGCGATCGTCGCTTGCCGCCCGCACTGCGAAGCGACGCTGACGGCGGCGTCGACGTTGACGCTGGCAGCGTTTGCCGTGTGGCGAGTCGAGTCGACGGCACTCATCAAATTTGATACGAATTTTAGTCGCTGAGTTTAGCTCAACGTCGCTGGTTTAGGTACATGGCAAAGCTCGTTAACTAAGCCTCGTTTCAATCTACAACAACAACAACTGCCAGAACAATAAACAATTAAGCTACAGCGCTGCGACATGTTGTTATTGTTGTAGAATTTCACGCAGAATACTCAACGCGATCGTCGTGCAACAAAGTCACCCGCAAACACAATCTGGCTGGCGAGAAAGTATCTGTAGGATACCAAAGATACTTGCTAACCGATAGCTATCTAAAGTGAGTTGTTAACCCTTAGTTTTATTTACTGTGCGTCGTCTATCAAACTGTGTGTGCGAGTGTGCGAGTGTGTGTGCTTTTACTACTAATTTCATTAAAGACATGTAAATTAAATCAAATTCGCGTTTGTCGTGAAATTTGTTTGCACTCGTTTATGCATTCAACACTCCCCTCCCTTCCCTCCGCCAATGTGTGAGTTTGTTTGACAATACAAAATTTACCACATTGTTATTGTTATTGTTGCTGTTGCTGTCGAGCGGCAACAACCAAATTACTTACTACAAATTGTCCACGTCCATAACATTTATTTATTCCACTCGAATTCCAATTTTTTATTCGCTTTATTTATATTCTTGTTCTTTTTTTGCCGTCTTTATTTATTTACATAAACTCATGTTGTTTGGTTTTTGTTGTTGTTTTTTTCCATTTTGTTATTAATGATTTTGTTTTTTCGCGTCTCCTTCGATTAATTGCATACGAAACCTTTTAAAGTTTTCGCTTTTCTAGTTTTTGCTGCCAGTTTCCATTTGTTAATTTGCAAACTAGACTCTCGCATGTGGTGTGTGTGTTTATTCAATTCAGGGATTTTTTTTTGTATTGCTGTTGTTGCTGCGGTGGTTCTCTGTTTTGATTGCCAAATTAGTGGATAATTCTTCGAAGCGCTCTTTCGCTCGCTTTTATGTATGCTTTTATGCTTCCATGCATTTTATTTTGTTTACGCAGTCGCACACGTCGCCTGTCGGAACTGCCGCAAATTGCGGCTGTTTAAGCCCCATAAATTAAGCGTTGTCTATTCAAGCACTCGAAACACTCACTTCGATGCGAGTGTGCACAACTATTTTTAGCTCTTTTGCGTTGCGATCATTGAATTGCGCATAAATAAAACGCAAAGTAACGTTTTTCGCTCAGACTAATTGTATTTAATTATTTTCAATTTAGAGCCGAACTAAAGCACTGTTTAATTTCGCATGTTTGTCGCACGCCTCCGCACAATGTTTGTATCTCGCTATCGTCGCAGATGTATCTGTATCTCGCAGATACACATGCAATCAATAACCTAATGGACACCGTCGTCGTATGCGTAGGTGTGTCTCTCTCTCTCTCCCACTCTCTCCCTTTCCCTCTCTCTCTCTCTGGCGGTGTGTGAAAAAAGTTTTGTCAGCAGCCGGAAATGGGTAAAAATATGATTAGAGAGAACCCGGCAAATTTCCAACGAATTTCCCGCAAATTGAATTTGTTTTATTAACTGCCTACGGTTGTTTTCACAGCAGCAGCCTCCATCATGGCAAATCTAATAAGTTAATTGTCATTTGTAATTTTGCTGTTTATCAGTTTTGTCCATTATTATTTGCCCATATATCCGGACTCATCTGCGAACAACAATTGAATTTCGCTATCCCTGAGCTTAAAGGCCGTTGCACAGATGATCTATCTATAAGATATTTGACAAATTAAGTTAGCTTTACAAATGTTGCCCAATTAATGTGAAAAGTAGATGGGGGCCTGACTATGCTGAGTATATATATTAGCTGCGCTTCCAGATGTTCTTCTGAACATCGTGACAAGTGTAAAATATATACTTTTTCTAAACGATTAGCTTATGCAAGTGCTGAGATGGTTATCTGTAAGTATATAAATTAATTAATTCGTTGACAATTCTTGGGAATTGAATTGATATGCGATCGAATTCATTGAACTTGGCGCAAGCTATAAATAAATCAATTCCTATTACTCAATTGACACATTTGTCTGTTCGCCCGTCTGTCCGGCAGTTAGTTAATATGCTGGATCACGACGCTTCCTGGTAGAGACAACGAACCGAAAACACAATCAAATCCAAATCCAAAACCAAATCCAAAACCCTAACCTTAACCGTAGATTGAAAGAGTGCATCAACGTCGTCGGTGAACATGCGACGTGCCAAACTCAGTGTAATGAAGCAAATGACCTCAATGAACATTTTTTACGTTTACGTTTTTTACGCTACTGAGTTCAACGCACGTTTTTTGTTGTGTTTTCTACTTGGGTGACATTGATAGCATTACTATAATAAATAGTAAAAGCAGCTGTTGACAGTCGCTGTAAACAGTTGGCGCTGAATGCTAATTAATTGCTTATCGCACTCGCGATATTCCTACGGCGAATAACTCTCTCTATGACCATGAAAGACTCTCGACCAAGATTAAATCAAAACAGCAAAAAGTGGAACGCATTGTTCTAGATCTAGATCAGCTCAAGTTTGCGATGGATTACGTCGAAGTGCGCGATATTGTAATTCACTTTCAATGGCTTCTCATTCAATAATTGCGAAGAGCAGTCAAAACTGCAATTCATTATGAAAGCTTATTTAAAACAATAATATAATAATATAAGGCAAATAAACTAGCTAGTTAATCATTATAATTTATGCGCATATTCATCTTAAATTAATTAATATTTTGTGCCCATTCGAACATTTGACTCTAAATATACATTTAAAAATCCTATTCATAAATTTATAAAATTTGAAGTATTGTGAAAAATGTAAACAGATTAACGAAATATAAAAACTATATTTTTTTAAGTTACATAGATTTTGAGACAATCCAAGTTAACAACTTAAATAGAAATAATAATTTAAAACTTATAATTGTTATTTACCAAGAAGAAGGGGTTTGCCAATTTACGAATAATAAATTACAAATTTCTTTTGAAAATTAAATACAAATAAATAAAAATTAAAATTTACATCTACAAATTTAAACATTTGAGAATCGCCAAGAAAAAAGTTAAGAATTTATCAGTATATTCAAAATAAAAGAAATAATATAAATTTATAATTAAATTTTACAATTCGAATTTTCGAATAAACAATTTGTGAATTGTCACAAGTAAATTCACATAAAAAACAAAACAAAACAAAAATTACAAAAATATTGAAAAATAAAATTAAAAATAAATCTTACATTTCAAATGAAGTTAGCAATTTAAAATCAATTAATAAAAAGTGAATAGTAATAATTTGATTTGATTTTAAGTATTTTGAATATATTCTTAATTGAAACATAATTCTTAATTACCGTGACGCTCCCCGCAATAAACTCGTTTAGTCTTGTTTTCATTTTTAGTATCAATCAGGTAGGATTTTTTGTAAGGGGTTTAATACTGTTTTTTTTTTTTGAAACGTAAATCACCGGCAAAAATATTTGGCGAATTGAAAATTTCAACTGCAATTAAAGGCAATTAAAAGAGCTATTTGCGAGCAGACGAAAAACGAAAAACGAAATACTAAACGTACGACTTGTTCAAGTATTTAAGAACCTAACAAAGCATGATAATGAACTTTATCATATACGATATATACGATGTACGATATTGTATATGCGATACAATTGCGTGCGCATGTGTGTGTGTGTGTGAGTGTCCAAATAGATAGACGCTATAGCTATAATTAACTCAAGCTTCAACTGTCTTTTGGGCGGCAGAATGAGAATCAGAAGCAGCGACGTCAACGTCGACAGCGACAGCGACAGCGACAGCGACGTCGACGTCAGTTGCGTTGACGGAAGTTGAAGATTAAAGCGGCCAGCGATGCACTTTATGGGTCGTTCAATAGGTGTGAGTGTGACTGTGTGTGTATGCGTGTGTGTGTGAGTGTGTGCGTGTGTGTGTATATGACTGTCAAGGTCAATTAGCTTTGCTTAATTTCTGTCACTTTTAATGGATGCCACACAAACAAAATAACGCAAAACAAAAACAGAATTAAACAAAACAAAAAATCAAGAAAAGAAAAATGAGTTTGTCGCTAAGAATATGTGTTCAGTTATACTCAGATTTATGGCCACTCTTGAGAAATAATAAAATATAATGTACTCGCATTTGTACTTTCACAAACCCAAATGACATATATACTATATATATATGTACGTATGTCTACAATTTATATCCAATTAGTGGTTACTCATCCCGTGTTGTTACTTACTTTTATATGCGTTCAGTTGAAAACTATAAATACAAAACGAACCTACAATTTTGTTGTTGTATAAGAACTCAAACTGCGGAATTTTCATGACAATAGATGCGAGACAAGTAAAGTACTTCTATCAATTTTTCAACTATTGAAATTTAATAGTTGTAATTACCAGATTGTAGATAGGCCGATTAAATAAACTATTTTGTAGTTCCCCCTGCACAATTTGCCGATCGGGCCTCTCGGTATAAATAGATCAACTATCTGATACTTAAAGTTCATGACGGTGAATCTTTCACGACATTAATTGAGCTTTTAAAACTATGCCTAAAAACAGGCTGCGGAAATTTTAAACTCGAGTACAAAATATAATCCAATTTAAAAATATTTCGATTTTTATAAAATCATTTAAATTAAATCTTTATGCTGGATGAAAATCATAAGACTAATAATGTAATCATTAAAATTTACCTGCTAATATGTGTATAATAATAACATATTAAATATAAATATCTACAACTATACATAATATTACGAAATCGGACTTAACTGTGACCAAAACTCGTTTTGTCTGATTTTTGTTTCCCCATTTGAAACGCTCTTCAAATCTTCCTCATAGTCTGGACGTGAGGCGGTTCCAAATCGCAAATCACCGGAGTTCAAAGTCTTTAGCGACAAAAACAGTTTAAAAATATTGCACGAGAGTTAAAACGAAACCTTTGACTTTATTTATTGTACACATGCTAAAATGTGAACACTTCAAATTGTAGGGGGTTTCTGTAATAAAAGAGAAACAATAATTACCCAATTTACTATTGTATATTTTGCACGTACAGAATGTTAAACTGCAATAACAGTGATAATAAAGAAAGCAAAAACATTTCGGGAAATTCCATAAAGATAGGAATACACATTGGGTTTCCAGCCAAACATGGACACAAATGTAATTATATTTTCCAATTGTCGTAATTCGATGAAAATGCGTTATGTTCTACGCGATGTTCTGTCAGGTGACACAAATATAAAGCAGAGCAAATGTGAACAACGCAAACAAGCTTCATTAAGTATTGAGAAACAGCTGCTGCTGAAGTGCCACAGTGGGCCGTTCACATTCATTTGTCGCCACTCTTGGGCCCTCATAAATAGTGTATTGACGGGCCATTAAAAGAACATTCACTTCACATAAAAATAATATGCTTAAATTCAAATGTTACTATTTTTATGCTGCATCCATAATGTATTTTTTATGTTTATTCGTTTTAATTGATTGTGATGGAATGGATTATTGTCAAGTGTGCTTTGCAGAATATTCTATCTTTAGCACTATTAAGTTTCCGTCTGTCTGTCGCTTTTAGTTTTTATTACAGATCTATTATTGTTTTTTTTTTTATTTATCAGTTTAAATGTGTGACTATATATTTATTATTTCAAAAGGAATCACAATGAAACTTTTAGCAAGATATTTTATTTGCTGTCTTGATTCTTAAATCAATTTCATATGCTGTCAAAATTAAACCCAGCCTATAAATTCTAAATAAGAATTTTTTAATTAATAAATTTGTTAAAAATAATAAAATAAAATGATCTAATCTTATAGATTGAAATATTGTCAAAGTCTAGTATTATATTCTTGTTGGCATTAAAATAATCATTCAAAATTTATGTTTTGTGCTCTTGAGTTTGCAACAAATTGAATAGTTAGTGTATTTAATTTTCGGTTGGATAGAAATAGTATTTCTATTTTGAGTCTATTCACTTTGGGTATGTCGATCCCACCGTGCATCGTAAAGGTTGATCGAGAGTATGGCGAAGTAGCACAATGAAGTAATGCCCTGATACTGCAGAGTAACTGACAATGATAATTGATAATGATAAGCGCTGCACAGCAGCCGCCTACGCTGTCACCGTTAACGTCAACGTCAGCGTCAACGTCAACGTCAGCATCAGCGCTGACGTCGACGGCGGCGTCACGCTTGATTGACACTCGAGTTCCGCTTATAGAGGAGGAGCAGCCCAAAACAAAAGCGAAACGCGAAGCCCCGAAACGGAATACAAAGCGAAATACTTTCGCTGGCGATTGCCACAAAAGCGAATAATCCAATCAGAACAAGTGGGAGATGCGCACAAAAATAGAAAAATAGAATGACAACAAAACTGTCACAAAGCGGAAAGCGAATCTTCAATGGCCATGCCATGATTAATACTCGAGCACCCGCGACCAACTGGAGATCGCAAATGGTTGCGGAATGATTGATTTCGATCTGTCATCATCATCGTCATCGTCATCATCATGCGATGATGGATCCACGGAATGCAGATTAATGCAAGGTGTGCGATTAGACGATATTGAGTGAGGTTGCCGTCAAGCGGAATCCACACTGAACATCAATTATGGAATGCCATCTAACAACACAACATCGGAATTCGCCTTGCTTCTCAATGGCATAAATATTTTTTTAATTTGCCATTTGATAGATACTGTATCTTATTTCGCATGCCAGCTTCAAAAATTCCTATAATTCGGAATTTTGAGTTTGTAGAATTAATTATGGAACGACAACGCAAGGACGTGAAGGACTAAAAAGAATGATTTATATACTTTTAAATTATAAGTGCAGTGTTGTTTAATTTTAACAATATAATTCAAATCCTTTCGACAAATGCATTTCCAGTAGATTCTTTTATTGACTAAGCTTCAATTATTAAGCTGCCTGTAGAATCATTTTTTTTGCTTATTGTTGAGCTGCAAATTCAACTTCTCTTAATAGAAAATATTTAACATATTTATTCAACGAAGAACACTAAACATACTTTATTGTTCCTTTTACAAACTAAAAGCAGGAGTTGTACTTCTTATTTAAAATCAATATTTGAATAAGAAGAATTGTAAATTTTTTATAAATAATAACAACTGAATATACAAATTAATTTGATATTTTGTAATAAAAATTATTTTTTTAAATTTGAAAATATTACAAATGATTCCTGTGCAATTAATTATAATTAAAATACCGAGTAAGAAATAATAATTTTCTAAAATTCAAAATTTTCTATAAATAATAGAAATTAAGAATAATAGTATTTTACTTTGTATAAAAATAATTTGTATACAACTAATTATTATAATTAAAATACCAATTGAGAAATATTAATTTTTCAAAATTAAATAATTTGTAACTCTTAAATTAAAAATAGATAAAACAATAAAAAAACATTTTGCGTTATTTTAAAAATAGAACATTGAAGGTATTTCGAAATTGTGTAATTTAATTACTAAGCAAAATTAATTTTGAACTTTCATTCATAAAAATTGAAGCTGAAAGTTATTTTTCAACTTTTTATTATTAGAACAAAATCAGCTAGATACTATAGTCTATCTGTCTATATACATATATTATCTATTCATCATCTTGAGAAACGCACAATAATGAGAGTGTTTGATTGAGGGTTAAACAAAAAGAGAACAATGTTCCAAATATAGTCGAAAACTGAATTAAATGAAGTTATCTCCAATTTTTCAACAGCCCCCAAGATGTCACCCAAGGAGGGCGGCGGCATGGACCTGTCCAAGCACAACAACAAATACACGCTGAACCACGCCGCGGCGCTGGGCAGCCCCGCCCAGCTGGGCAGCCCGGAGAAGGCGGATGCGAGCGGGACAAAGACGCCAGCGACGCGCACGTGGCGCGAGAAGCTGCGTCTGGTGGCCAACAACATCACCGTGGAGCCCATCCTGGCCGCCTACATAATGCCCAGCGTGCTCTCGAACCTGGCCACACAGAACCTGAACCTGGAGAAGGCGTGTCGCGTCAACATGGCCTACGGCGATGAGATCTGCGATGCGCTCACCCGCCGCCAGACGGCCAACTACACGCTGTGAGTTCAGAGTTCATCCTCTCCAGAATATGCATCCCTAATGTACAAATTGTGTTCGCAGCGAGGAGGAGACTGTGCAACAGATGGTCGCCAGGATGGCTGCGTGGAAGACGGTGATCCAGTCGCTGTTCCCCTGCCTACTGATTCTGTTCTGGGGCTCGTGGAGCGATCGCCATCGTCGACGCAAGCCCTGCATCCTCATTCCCGTGGTGGGCGAGTTTCTCGGCGTCGTCGGCCTCATGCTCTGCGTCTACTTCGAGAACGCGCCCATGGAGGCGGCCGCCCTCACCGAGGCCATCTTCCCCTCGCTCAGCGGCGGCTGGTTCACCATGCTGATGGGCGTCTTCAGCTACATCGCGGACATCACCACCGAGGAGGAGCGCACCCTGCGCATCGGCATCCTCAACGTCTGCTTCTCGGTGGGCGTGCCCATTGGCATGGCATTCAGCGGTGTCCTGCTCAAGTAAGTCGCACTCCTTCAACTCAATCGATTAGTCTTTCCGATTCCCAAAACATCATTAATTTTCTCGCAATTTTGCATCTTCCACTTATCCAGTTTCTTCGATCTCCAAACAAGTTCTTAAAAGCTCCAATTAATTAATTTGTCTTTCTTATTTCTAACATAATTCGCCAATTCTCTATTCTAATAAATCACGAATTATTTGCATCTCTAAATAAATATTCTATACAAACATTTCTATATCTTACTCAACTGCTTGAATTTTCTGTCTAATTCAATTTATATTATACATCTTTTTCAATAATTTTAATCTGTAAACGAATTTTTATAGTTTTAAGGTACTTGCACTTTTCTGTCTAATTTAATTCGTATTATTCCCATGTCCTAATTAATCGCTAATCGAATTCTGTCATAATTGTTCTAATCTCTAATTGTTTTCAAATGTTTAATTTGATTTTCACAATTCATTTCAACCTGTAAAATCTCTTATCAAATTTATTAAACAGTTTATGGAATTCTTCTTATTGGCAATCGAATTTTTCTGATATGCAATTAAAAAATAAAATGCAGATCCTTGAATATAATGATGATAATTACATGCTGACGAGTGCAATAAAATTAAAAGCTTTTTTAATTTACTTAATGAAACGTTATACTATAATTGAATTCTTTCAACATCTAATCATTTAATAATTGAATATTGAATAATTGAATTCTATCAACATCTTAACTTATAATCTCTTTGCCCAAATTGATGTAAATATATTTTTGTCCAACTTTCCCATCTTTTAATATTTATATTTATTTTTGTATAATATTTTCAATCAAATTCTGTCAAATCTTCATCGAGTACTTCAAATGTTTATGTTTATATATTTATTCTCTATCGAAAGCTTCTAATCTGTAAACCAATTCTTGCAGGCAAATTGGCTTCTACGGCGTCTTCTCCATCTCGGCAGCCTTCTACGTGCTGGCCTTCGTCTACGGATTCTTCTTCCTCGAGGAGCCCGTCGCGAGGCCCGAGAAGACGGCGCCGCAGAAGAGTCTGCTCGCCGACTTCTTCGACAAGGAGCACGTGGTGCAGACGTTCCGAGTGGCGTTCAAGAAGGGCGAGAACCAGCGACGCCAACGCGTCATTCTGCTGATGATCGTGGTGATGGTGATCATTGGACCGCTGCACGGCGAGATGGCGGTCACGTATCTCTTCACCCGCTTCCGCTTCAACTGGTCCGAGGTGGAGTTCAGCTTCTTCTCCACATACGCGATGTTCACGGGCCTCATCGGCGTCATCTTCTGCGTGGGCATTCTGTCGCACAAGCTGGAGATCGATGATGCTCTCGTCGGTGTCCTGTCGAGCACCTCCAAGATCCTGTCGTCCTTTGTCTACGCCTTTGCCACGCTGCCGTGGCACATGTACTTGGGCGGACTCGTCGAGATCTTCAACGGCACCGCCTTCATTGCGATGCGCTCGATCGCCACCAAGCTCGTCTCCAAGGACGAGCTCGGCAAGGTGAACTCCCTGTTCGGCGTGGCCGAAGCCCTCATGCCCATGGTCTTTGCCCCCATGTACACCACACTCTACGCCGCCACACTCCGCGTCCTGCCGGGCGCCTTCTTCCTGCTGGGCGGCGGCCTCACCATGTTCTCCGTCGGCATCTTTCTGTGAGTACAATTCATATTTCATACATATTTTATAGTAACTATAAATAATGATTATCGCGTTGTTCTTATCCATCCATCCATTAACTCTATTAATTCAGACAATTTTAATTTGTTTGATTACAGGCACAATAACAAAATCATTTTGATTTTCTTATATTCTTTTTTAAATTTTTTTAGGAGGAATACTAGTTTTATTTATTTATGTAACTTCATTAGCTTCAAATGAAATATTTAATCTATCAACAAATCATTAACTTGTTGCTCTTTGATAGCGAGAGCTATAACATTTATTCTTTAAGTTTATGTTGTGCAAAATCAACAAGATTTGCGGATTCATAACTCATATAATCATCATTATTATTAATAGAACCATTATTTTTGAGCAAAAAAAATTAAAAATCAAGAATAAGTGATTAATTTAATATTTATATAACGGAGAACGTAGAATAATTATTTATTTTTGAGCTATATTTTAGTACTCAGCGAACAAGCATTATTTTTTGAGCAAACAAATATAATCAAGAAAAAGTGGTTAATTTATTTATATATCGCACATCTTAGAATAACTATTATTTTTTTAACTATATTTTAGTACTCAGCAAACTCCAGAAATAATTATTATTTTTAGCGTTGTTATTTTCATTTTACTGTTAAGAATAAGAACTCAAATCAAATTAATTCATAGTCTGAGACTTAAAACCAATCACTACAGACTATAATCGTATACAACAAAATTAGTTTGTATTAATAATAATAATAATCTTTATTTGTTGATTTTGATTTTATTTGCTCAATATGGAATGATTATTGATCAAGTGACACATCCAAAAATGATTATTCTTTTCAATTTTCTTAAAGTAATTCATGATTATTATGAACATCTCTTTGCAGCTGGATGTATCGCTTCCAGGTGAAGCAGCGGCGCAAACAGGTGCGGCCGGATACGGAGCAGGGCTCGTTCCGGGAGACCAACGGCAGCATTAATGCCGTCGAGGCCTTGGCGCTGGCCAGCGAGGCCAAGGGTCAGCTGAACGGCATCATTGCGAATGTGATACACGAGTCCTTGGAGCACACGGAGCCAGCAGCAACAACAACAACGGCAACAACGGCAACAACGCGGCAAAATGGCGTCGAGAATCGTGGATTCGTGCAGGACACGCTGGATGGCAAGGCCAAGGATGCCTAGGATTGGATTGATGCCGTGTTATATGTTGTATAATTATTATGTACCTACTTATGTTGACCTCGAGGCCCGGGTCGCGTATTATCTGTACCTAAGTATCGTACGATCTGTAAATTGTTTAGCCCTAAGTTGGATTTCGATTGAATTTGCCGAGTGCTGCAGTGTGTGTTTTTTTTCTCTTATTTTTACATCCTTTTTTTTTTTTGTGCTTAGCTTTAAGACTGTCAAAGTATTGAATAAATTTAATAACGTCCACAATCGGTGTTTGACCTTTTGGGGCGGCCAGCCGCAGGATGTGCCGGACGAGGCATCGACTATTTGACTATTGAACACTGTAATCAGTTTTTGTGGCCCCAGCGTAGCGGCAATTACACACACAAATAACCCGGGCCGACTTGCACAGTCCTGTCCAGTCCTGTCCAGTCCTGTCCTATCGTGTCCTGCGCTGCGCTCGTCGGCTGGCCTATCGCACACTTCCTGCTGCAATGTGGACAACGGCCACACAATTGGTTTGCTCATGTCGCTGATAATTGTCGTTTGCGTTGCACAAAACGGATGCGTGCCGTTTTCCTTTTTCCACCCTGCCCTCGGGGCATATCAGCTATCACTTGAACCTTGACAAAGTTCGCTCTTCATTTTCAACGGAAATCGGAAGGTTAGTCAACTAAATTTAATAATATTCATTATAATCCTAATTCAAAATTGAATTCTAGATTTATTTAAACGAGAGAATTTCATCTATTTGATAAGACTACTGAAAATCCAGATAATTTATTCATGGTAATCGTAGTTTCGATTTAAATTCTATATTAAATTATATTCATTTATAATGCAAAATTAGGCACACATCCTATTTATTAGTATCTTAGTTCAGAATTAAATTTTGAGTAAGTTCGCTTTTCATTTTCAATGGAAATCGGAAGGTTAGTCAATTCATAATGGATAAATTTAATAATATTCATTATAATCCTAATTCAAAATTGAATTCTATATTTATTTAAACAAGTGAATTTCATCTCTTTGATCAGACTACTGAAAATCCAGATATTTTATTCATAATAATTGTAGTTTAGATTTAAATTCTATATTTAATTATATTCATTTCATATTCATTGAAGCACACATCCTATTTATTAGTATCTTAGTTCAGAACTAAATTTTATATTTAAATTCTTATCAAAGAAAAGTTGATCAATTAAATAGGACTTGAGAAATATTTGATTTATGATAGTTGTAGTTCGGACATAAATTCATTAATATGAAATAATCTCATAATAACCAGGGCCTTCAGTATGAGATGCTCATATGCATATAAAGAAGCTACGCGTCAAATTAACTTAGCTTTTATTTTCTATACCAGGTAAACTTTAATCACGAGCTCTATTCGGAATTGATTAGAGATCGATAAGACAACGGAATTAAACAGCAGTTCTTTCACTATAAGTAGCTATATATGCTTTATTTCAATTTAATTTGGAACATGAAATTACTGTCTGTTATTATATAATATTGATAAAACAGGAAAGTCCTTCCTATGTTTCATACACAAGGATCTTTCGACATTTTGACTACAACCTATAACTGCAAATTTAAATGGATTTTAATTTTTTTTTAGTTCTTAATCAATGAGTAAGAAAATTCAAACATTTTGTAATTTACGTAAACTTAAAAAATTTGAATTGAAAATTAAGAAAAATTGTAAATTATATTAACTGCAAGCGATAATACGTGAATTGAATAAACTCGATAGTATTAGGATTTGTCTGGCATCACTATCGATAGTCGCTAAATAATCGATAGCAAAGTGCAGAACATCCAGAGGTCGTTGCGTTCACAGAATGGCATCGCTAGGCGTCCGTTGTTGCCATTTGGCGACCGCATGTGGCACGTACTGCACTTGACAGGTTTCGGTGGACGAAAGGTTTTTGGAGGTGGCTGCAGGAGGAACCGCCGCTGGGCGTGGCACTCGCAACGTCCCACCAAAAGCGAAAAACACAAAACGAAAAAAAAAAAAAAACAAAATTATTGCCGAACGTCGCTCGCTGCCTTTAATTACTTTTTCGATATTGAGTGCTCAGTTGGGTACGAACGCCCACCTGGCCACGCCCACGCACCCAAACGCTGCGGCTGCGGCGCCCACTCGATCGGATCAACGATGCCAGCAGATTGCAACAACAGCAACAACAACAACAACAACACCTTGGCTCCAAATTCACCAAAACACACAGCATCCACAGCGACAGCATGTTGCTGGCAACATGCTGCGAAGCGTTGGCAACATTTGGTAAATGTTGCACTGGACTGCACTGAAATTTGATAGCTTTTCTCAGATAATTTTTGACCCATAAATAATTGGAGTAAACAATGAGCGACGCGACAAGGCAAATGACTTGGAATTCGTATTGGAATCGAAATTGGATTTGGTTGTGGTTTGTGGTTTTGTGGACAACGAACATGGCTCATAAATCTATGGGAAGCCGCATTTAATCTGGCTTAAACACGCATTTTCTTGACAATTTCACAGTAAAACTGTGTTGTTGGGAATGAATTGAGCCTGCAGCGAAATGACAGGCCGACAACGAGTCGTATAATTAATATGCGATATTTCTCGTTCGTTCGTTGGTTCGCTCCAAATGGCCACTGAGCCACTATAAATTCACAAATGATAACACTAAATCAAATTCAAATGCAAACACACACAGCGAGCCAACGTTATTAGCCATGGCCAAGGGCTCTGGGCCCTGTTCGTGGCAGGAGGAAATTGTGTGTGAGCGGGGGGGGGGGGGGGGGAAGTTTATAAATGAAGCCGAGGCCGAGGAACTGTTGGGCATCAAACGAGTTAATGAAGCGTAAGACACCCAAATAGCCAAAGCGATGAGCGAAGAAAAAGAAAAAGAAAAGCCAGCGTTAACCTCGAGAGTCGCATTCTTGTGGCATGCAGAACGTGGCGTAAAAAGTCAAGCGATTTGACCGTTAAATTCCGTTACAAGTGCTAAGGATAAATGCGGAAGCGAGTGCAGGAGGAATGGCAGCCGGAAGCCTGGCAACTCCCATCTAAGTGGGTCTATAGCAGATGTGGCCAACACACACGCACGCACACACACACACGCACACACACACGTTCGCACACACATGCCACAGGCAGGAAGCTTATTTTGTCTCTTGACCTCATTCCTAGCTTTCTCTTTCCGTTTCCGCCTCCATCAGCGTCTCCATCTCCGACCCGATGCCAAAAGCCAAATGCTAAGTAGTTTCGCTTTTAGTGCAAAATACTCCAATCTATTGTTGTTGCTTTGACTTTGATATTTGCTCAGAGGCAAAAGAAGCAACGGAATAAAAATGTCATTGAGTTGCTTTCTTTCATATTTTTAAATGTGCCACTGGGAGTTGTTGCTGTCAGACTATTTGAAAAGTACCCAATGGGGGAGTTTTAGTTTTATTGCTAGTTTTATATACCCTATAAAGGGTACAAGCTGTGGGAATAATAAACCCAGCCCAGTCCCATCAAGTATTTATCTAACAGCAGACGAACAATTTGTTTGCCACATGAACAGCACAGAGCACAAAGTATTCAAATATGTTTATTCATTCATTCACTCGCCCGCTGATGCATTTACCAATAATGAATACGTGCTGAGAGACTGAGAATATGAATATAAACATGACGTATCCAGAATGCAATGTGAACAACGTTCCAGCTCACAATAAAGAACGAGAAAAGACACAAAGAAATGTTAACGGACAAATGCACAACACAACTGAAAATCAATTTAATTAAGGTAAAATATTTTCAAATTTTAATTGTATGTATATTTAGAAATTATTGTGATTCTATTAATTACTCTACACAAATGTTATAAGCATTGATATTAGTATAACAGCAGCTGTTGATATAATTAGCTTATTATTGGATACATTAAATATTATTATCTATCGTTGTAATTGAGAATAGATACAAAAATATGGTAAAAGTTTTTAAAAGCAGCCAATATATAAAAATAATTAACTACTTTTGTTTTCCCTATTATTAAATATTTATTTGCAAAATATTCTCATTATTTTAGGTACTTAAAGTGAGTCAATACATTTTAATAGAACTACAATTATTTGACATTTTTTTAAATATTCGTTTGGAAATTATTTTAATTATTCATAATAAAGTTTAAGATTTCATAGACAACAATAAAACACAATGACATTTTTTAAAATATTAATTTTTAAATTATTTGAATTAGTCATAATAAAGTCAAACATTTAATAGATAAATATACAATAGAATAATATAAAAATGTAATAAAAAATGTTGCCATATTTTTATAGAAATTATGTTAATTATTAACAATTGGACAATTCTTTTAAATAAAAATATAATGAAATATCTAATTTCTAAGCTACAGCGCTCGCAATATTATATTTTCACTGACTTTTATTTTATTTGAATGTTTCCGAACGTCTATTTCTGTGTATTGAGTAAATTGGAAATGCATGGAAAAAAATCAATAAAGAATTTGTTGGCATGTTTGATTTGATGATATGTATTTTTGTTTACCTAAATAAAAAATTGTATCAGCTACAAAGTACTTGGAAAATTGAATGTAAAACAGAATAAGGAAATAAATAGAGCCTACTAATTATTTTTTCGAAATAAACAAACTTGAATTTAATAAATCATTATGTGTATTTCTACATAAATATGTGTGTATAAGTAAAAATAATTTTCTAATACTAATATAAAAGTGCGCTTCAAAATATATTTGTTTTAATATTTCATTATGTGTGCTTTTGCTTACGTAAATGATAAACATTGCGAATAAAGAAATTCATGGAATTTGCTAATTATGAATATATTAAAAAATATGTTTGCATGCCTCGAACTTAATGTTTAATTATGTGTATTTTTGACAACATAATAATAATACATAATACACAATAAACGTAGAAAAGGGTTTGAACATTGCGAATAAAGGCATTCATAGAGTTTACTAATTATGAATATAATAAAAAAGTTCGTTTCAAAACTTAATATTTCATTATGTGTATTTTTGTCTACATAATAATAATACGTAATACACAATAAACGTAGAAAAGGGTTTGAACATGGCGAATAAAGAAATTGATAGAGTTAACTAATTATGAATAAAAAGTTCGCTGCAAAATAAATATGTTTGCATGCTCAGAATCAATTGAGGATTCCAAACAGAATTCCACTTTGGGGAGGGACGAGGGGAAATGGTAAATTAAATAGTTTTGCTTGCAACCTCAGAGAGTCATTATAAATATTTATTAGTGATATACTCGAACTCCAACTTCTGCTTGTGGGAAGTTGTTTTTTTTTTGTTGTTATACTTTTGTTGTGTGGCATAACTTGTGTGTTTACGTACGTACATATATTTTACGAGTACATTTCATATTTTGGATGTTGGGTTTCGCTTGAATTTCTCTATTTTGTTGATGCGGTCAGTATTTTGGCCATTTTACCATTTACCATTTGCCATTTACCATTTGCGGAGAATGCCTTTTGGCTTATTTATTTGCCGTGTTTGCATTTTAGTTTCAATTAATTCCCAGCAAACATTTTTCAATGTTTCTGCATTGTTTCGCCGCTTTGCAAGCACAACACAAATTTTCGGCTCTTTGATGCTCGACAGCAATTTTTTGCAGCCCGATGAGTTGAGTTTCCGGAGTGTGTGTGTGTGCGAGTGTGTGAGTGTGCGAGTGTGTGTGTGAGGGTATGAGTGTGTTATGTATTTCTAATGAGCCCTGTGGCTGCCACAAAACCCTCCCTTCAACCTTCAACAGTAGCCCTCAGTGCGTGTGTGTTTGTGTGTAATTTATTTCATTTAAATGATTTATTTATTTTGCCCATTGCCTTTTGCAACTGCGTTGGCCGTTGGACTCCTTCTGCCTTCTGCCTGCTGCTTCTCGTATCCTTTGCGAGGACTCGTCTCCGGCGTCGTTGTTGTTGTTGTTGTTGTTAAATTGCTTCTGGCATTTGATTTGTACATCATTTTTAACGAAGCATAAACTTTTCTATATAGCCAACAGGACAACAGCAGCAACATATTCTCGCTTCTCGTTGTCCTTGCTCCTCTTGACTTTGTGTGTGTGTGTGTGTGTGTGTGTGTGCGAGTGTGCGTGTGTGTGTGTGTGGGCTTCTCTTAATGAACAAAAAAGTGGCATGCAGATATTTTCTCGTTTATTTCATGCCGCAACATGCTTTGCTGTCGTCCTGCTGCTGACAGGCTATCAACTAGGCATTTCCATTTGCAGGAAATATTAAATCAACAAATTACAAAATTACCAAAATTACAAAACGCAAGCGAGCGAGATGGCAACATGTCTCCGTCTCTGTCTCCGTCTCTTTCTCCACTGCTGTGTCGTTTCCCATGTCAAGTGGCTGCTGCATCGTCATCATCGAGGCTGCATCTCAAGTGTATCATCGACGAGGCTTTCGGAAAATCACGTAATGGGCACGTAGGCCAAATATTTACTTAAGACCGCAGCGTGAACACTGCAGAGTGCGGGGGCGGGAGGCGGGAGGGGCAGGGGGAGTGGCATTAATGTTGTGGTGGCAAACCAATTGACTTGACAAGCGACGATGCCACACGATGCTCGCCAAGGAGTCGAAAGGCAATGGGGCGACAACTTCCTGCAGCAATTGTTTGACTTAATTGCCTCACCGACTGCTGCAACTGCTGCAACGTCGTCTGTAAACAGAAACCGTGGCGGCAAATAAGCAAACTGACTTTGACTTTCGGCAGCCACACACACACAAACACACACACACACACACACACACACACGCACACACAACAATCAGTTGCTGTGTCTTGCTGCAGATTGGCTGGCTGTCGATGCTCGTTGCATGCACCCCGCGGTGTTGGGAGTCGCCACAGCAACTACTGTTGCTCGCTGCTCGCTGCTGTGCCTGCCAGCGATTGAGGCACGCAGACCGTTCGACGTTGCAGCTCCAGCTCCAGTTGCAGTTGCAATTGAGCAGCAGCTAAAGCTTATCCAATTCCCAAGTCCCATGACTAATCACGCATTAAGAGCACAGCACCGTTTTATACACTGCAACAAAACGTGTACAGCGAACAGTGAGAAAATATGCTGCCAAAAACTGGCAGCTCTTCGATTTTATAGACTTCTAAAACCTGTAATATTATCTTATTATTTATTCAGAAGAATATGTTCTTTTTTAATTTTTCAATTAATTAGAAAATTAATATCGTTACAATTGCATTTACTTTTGATTTTATTTAGATAGATATTCATAATTTATAATGTAGAACACGATTTTCAAAACTTCTTCAATAATTATTAAATTAATATCGTAATAATTGTATTTCACTATTATTTGATTCATATTTTTTTATTATTTATTATGTAGAATACTATATTATAAACTTTTCAATGAACTAGTAAATTAATATCGTAACAATTGCATTTATACATTTATGCACAATGCACAGCCCAAACGTTAGTTTTTAGAACATTTTCGTTCCATTTTTTTTTCTATTGCAAATATTTGAATGTAAAATCCCAGTAGGTTGCAATTCTTACACAGCAATAAAAGGATGTTATATTATTATTATGAAATTAATTCATTGATAAACAAAATTAAAGAATCGGTTTCAATAATCAAAATGAGAATTGCATTTTCTTTACATTATTATATCTACAATACGTAATTATTATAGATAGCGGAGACAATTAATTTCCAAATACAGAAAAGAGCAATCGATAGTTCTTAATAAAATTCTTAATACAATAAGAGTTTCATTTCGTCTATCATTTGAAACGCTATAAATTTAATTACCCATTAATGCATTATTTCGTGCATTTCTAAACTTAAAATTTGGTAGCTAAATCCTACTTTTCTATAATTACTTTAAAATTAGATTAAACCTTTTCGTAACACAAAATATAATCTTCATTATTATAATTACTTGTATTAAAACGTAATGAAATGCTTCAGGAGAGGGTTTTCCAATAACTATATATATTCTCCGTCCGTCCGGCATTACTCACGCTTGCTGTTGAAGACGCCACGTCGCTGCGAATTTGCGTTGCCAAATCCATGCCACTTGCGCTCCAGAAGATGCAGTCGCTCCTTGTCCAGCTGCTGGGCAAGCTGCTGCCTCTCGACGGGATCCGCATCTCTGGCCATCGAAGTCGTGCGTTTCTGCTTCGGCTTCTTGCGTTTCTTTCGCTTCTTCCCGATTTCCGTCTGTCGGAATTCACTGCGATCCAAGAAGGACAAGTTACCGGCCATCGTCATCTTGGCCACTTGCCGTTCGGGACTCTTCTTTAACGCTTTGCGCTTCTTCTGGTCTTCAACTGGCTGAGGAACGATTTCATCGCCTCCAAGCTGTCGCAGCATCGTCGCAGACTCCCGCTGACTGGGGAGATCAGGCATAGACTCCTTTGGAGTGACTTTGGCTGCCACAAACTTGTTCGACTTGTCCCTGGACCCGATGATGATGACTTTCTCCGCATCGCAGAGGCGATACTGCACAATAATGCGACTGTCCGCGTTCCAGACACAAACTCCCTTGGCGGGCTTGTGGCGCAGCACGTCGAAGATTTGATCCTTGATCGGCGTCTTCATGAACAGATCCTCCAGATCGACGTAGCCCGAGCAGCAGATCAGCGCATAGTTGTCCAGATTGTGCTGCCGCTCGAGCACCTCGCGCTCCTCGGCCGTGATTATGGTGACGCCCAAATGCAGCTGCGTTGCCACCTCAAAGCCGTGCAACACCAGCTCATCGCTCTGGCGTCGCACCTGCGCCGTGGGCGTGATCAGGAGCAGCAGATGACGCAGGTCGAGGACGCCGAACAGACGCTGAAGGATGCGCTCGGTGTCGGGCCGGAAGTGGCCATCGCTGCCCATCTGTGGCTTGAGGAAGCGCTTCGACACCTTGAGCGGAGCGACGCGATTCACGCTGACCACGCAACGACCGCCGAAGATCAGCGCATTATCCTGGCTGAAGTCCATCTCGTGGCTGCTGAACAACGTTGGCAGCTGGAAACTCTTCTTGGTCTGATTCGTTGGGTTGTGGATCATGTTGAGCAGCTCGAGAGCCCGGTTCCTGGCCAGCATGTGCTCTTGGTCATTCATCTTAAATTACAGAACTATTTGAAGTGTAGAAACAATAATTTTTGTAAGTATGTATAAAATCGTGCTTGCGGTCGGTAGAAGGCTAAAAATTGTTGTGAAAATGTTACAAATTTTTTGTGGTACTTTTGAAAAAGTCGTGGACGACTCAATTGAATTTTATTTCGGTTCCCCAGTGGCTTTAAAATAAATTCCGACTGACTTTAAAAGCTGACTTTTTGAAAAAGAAAAAATATTTAATAAAGCGATTAAAGTTCAAACTTAATTCTACCGTCAATACTGTAAATGTGATTTGAAATTAAAATAGTTTTTAAAGTTTCAAAATTGTGGTAAAAAAATTGCTGAATTTCTATTTATTTTAAGATAACAAAAATAATCAAATGATTTACGTTTTAAGCTCTAGATTTCCACTGAGTTGTTTAGACAATAATAAATGTGAAAAAATGCAAAAATATGGCGAAATTTTCGAAATATTTACAAAATAAAAAAATAATTAACTGCTTTAAGTTTGAAGCTCCAGATTCCAACTGAATTGTTTACACGATACTAAATGTGAATTTGAATGCAAATAGTATTTAAAGCTGGGCCATAAAAATAGCTGCATTTCTATTGAACTTAGTTACGTTTTAAGCTCTAGATTTCAACTGAATTGTTAATTCAATACTAAATGTGAAAATAGTTTTTTTTTAGCTCGGCTATAAAAATTGGAGAATTTCTATTTATTTTAAGAATAAAAAAATAATGAACTGATTTAAGTTTGAAGCTAAAGATTTCAACAGAATTGTTCATGCGATACTAAATGTGAATTGAAATGTAATTAGTTTTAAGCGCGGCTTGCACTTGATTTTTATGAGAATTGCATAGAGAGGCGTTCGACATATTGTCCGGTAACTGGCTCTATGAAAAAATATGCGCAGTTAACGGTTGTTTCTGATTTGGCAAACGGCTCCAAACGCTGGCCAACTGGTCAACTGCCACGCCCCTCAAATTCAAGGCGAATTTCACTAGCTGTGGATGGGCGACGTGGACGCGGTCTTGACAGCGAGTATCATAAGCATAATCATCAGTCAAGTGCAGCGCTCGAGTGCCACGCCCACCACAAAGTCGCCGGTTGCAGGTTGCAAGTTTGCATCTAGCGGCACCATCTCGGAGCTGGCGTCATAATTAGACGTTGCAGCAGCTGCGGCTCCCGTTGCACTTTAGTTTGTGGCCCGCAGCCGTCGAAGCGGCGATTTTGCCAATTTTGCCAGCTCGTAAACGAGGCCAAAACGCTGACTATGAGGCTGATGGTTTTTGGTCCGTTGCAAGATGGCCGTTGAAACGGAAAGTTGTGTCGGGCATCTCTCTCGACTGGAGCAGCAGGCAAATGAAATGAAAATTCCTCTCGGCAAGTCCGAAATTCGAACCCAACTCAAAAGTCACAGGCAGCACAGGTCAAATATGCTTCATATTTGGGCAGGAGACGCTGATGATACTGACAGCAGCCGGTGGGAGCGAGAGAGGGAGAGAGCGAGGGGGAGAGAGAGAGCGAGCGAGTTCTCGTAAATATTTATAAACAAACAAGTAAGAAGGCTACAGTGGAGAGTGCTCGACTGCGAGATACCCGCTATCCTTAACACTTATTCAAGTATTTCAAATTCTTTATACTTTTAAATTTTACTTATTTCTATTCCGATATAGATATATAACAAGTTTGCCACTCGATCTTTGCAACTTCAAACACGAAATTAACCTTAGGTCGAAATAACATAAATTAACATATTTATACTATATGCTAAACTAAATATGCTAATAATTGAAATATTCTGTGAACCACGCAACAAATGTAAAAAATCAAATCCATTTTACCACAAACTAAATATACCGAAAAGTGTATTTGGCGTGGAATATAGTAATACGTTGAAAATAAACCAAATCTGTACCAAACCTGGTCACACTGTCAACTAAGCGAACCAATCACATGAAGCTGTAACTGATTTTAGCCATTTCAATTTATTTCTTGATTAACTGATCACCTGATCACAATCAATTTTTTATTATTACTATTAAATTCATATTAATATTGTTGTAATATTATTTTTAAATTTTAAGAGGCGTATCAAAAGTCTAAAACAAATCAGGAATATATATATGCTTTACTTCCTTTCGTTTGCTGTTGCCACTAACTTATAACACCCTTCTATCCCTTTGGGTAGCGGGTATTGAAAAAAGCCATGACAAAGCCGAAGGCAGCTACAAATCCGTTATAAATAAAACATAACGAGCCGAATTGTTGCCAACCACTTGAAACGCAACTGAAACCAAGAAATGAGCGCAGACGACGCACAAAATGTCAAAAACAATAAATCAAAAAGGGACCCAAAAAAACAACAACAACAGCGAACAAACGGTCAGGAGCAAGTGATTCGCCTCGACGCGGCGGGGGGAGAACGCGGGGCAGAGGGGATGGGGAAAAACCGTTGGCCAGTCAAACGGAAGCTTTGCGCAGAGTATTTTTTTGGGCACGTTCCCAGCTTACGAAAGGTAACAAGCGATAAATGAATGCGAGGCAGAAGGCGAAGAGGGCAAGCAAGGGGTAAGGGGCGAGAGGAAGAGAGGAAGAGAGGGAGAGAGGGGGACAACGCGTAATGCGGCCTTACAAATTGCAGATGACACCACGAAGACGAAGATCACGAAAGAGAGAGTGAGTGGAGAGAGAGCGGGAGAGAGAGGGAGCCTTAGTGGAGCATGCCGTTGGATCGACGGCAGGCATTAGCAGGAAACACAGAAACAAGAACTGCGCAGGCGTCGCTGCGTCTGCGCCTGCGCCTGCGTCTGCGTCAATGTCTGACTGAGCATATTTGTTGGCGTTTTGCATTGTGAATGAAATGTATTGAAATCATGACAGCGGAAGTTTTGATTTCGACTCGCGAATTGAGGTTATGGCAAAGACTCGCGCATAAATGGACTGCCATTGTCTTCCCCTTATGTGTATGCCTCAAATCTGCCATATAGAAATATATATGAATACATTGTGGATTGCTAAAAACGACTTTGTATTTCCTGTGCCACACGCAACTCATTTAAAGTGCTGTGCTGGGGCGTCAGGTTTTGGGCAGGTTGCTAAACGCCTTACGAAATGTTGGGCCACAAATGTTGCCGCCGGCAACATGCTGCCCAGCAACCACTTTGTCATTCACCTAATGTTGCCAAGCGGCAGCATCCACAAAACCTACATCCACACAGTGCGCACAGTGGAACGCAGCATTTCATATTTTAACATTGTGTTAAAAATGTATTGCATTTTTATCAATTGCACTTATAGAAAATGAAATGTTTGGAGTGATATAAATTCAAGATGAATGAATCTAATCTAATAAATTATTAATATAAAATGAATGCAGCCAAAACTGAATCTTAGTTAGAATTAAATCTCTGGCATTAATAATATAAAGATAAAGCCATATCTTTCTGTAACTTTGTGCATCATAAAATGAATAAGAATAATGACGATGCATTTGCGTGTGACATTGCCCACGGTACAGTTCATTGGAGCGATAACAACACACAGTGCACAAAACTAAGCCAGTGAGAGCGAGAGGGCGACAGAGAGAGAGAGCGCGAGTTACAGCCCACAAGCAACGGACGAAAGCAACAGCGACAGCAGCAGCAGCAGCAGCAGCAACAGCAACAGCAACATCAGCCGGCAAGCGACCGGCACGAGATGCTGCGGCTGTTTAGTAACGGACAAACGTTTGCCAGGTGAACAACGAAGCCGACGCAAAGCGTGCAAAACGAACGAACGACAAAATATATACGATACGAAACGAAACGAAACGAGTGCGACTGAATCTCTCTGTGTGTGTGTGTGTCTGTGTGAGTGTGTTGGTTAGCTTACTGTTCGTGCTCGTGCTCGTGTGTTCGGCACTCAGCAGCCCACGCGCGCCTGCAATTGTGTGTGTGTGTGAGTGTGCCGAACGAAATTTTGTTGGCATATCAGTGTATTTGTTTTTTTTTTCGGTGTTTCGGTGTTTCGGGTGTAGCAACATTTGCGGGCAGCAGCCGCAGTCGCTGGCAGCCAGCCTCCGTCCGCAACATGCAGTGGTGAATTTTGGTGCGAGAGACACGAACGAACTCAACTCAACACTCAACTCAACTCAACACTCAACTCAACACACAGCAGTGAGCAGTTAGTTGTCGTCCGTCGCCTGTTGTTTGTTGTTGTCGCAGGATACGCGGCGCACGAGGACGTCGAACGTGAAGCGTGGAACGTGAAACGGAAAACGTAAAACGAGCGTGAACAGAACAACGCTGGCCGTTGACCGAGTTGCAACGCCAATCGCATCGCATCGACACAACACAACACAACCGAACACACAATACCATAGAGAGCGCAGAGAGTGAGCGAGCGAGAGCAAGCGGTAACCAAAGCGGCAGCTGTTGCATGTGGCCGCCGTGCCAGACTCAGTGACGCCGCCGCCGCCGCCGCCGCCGTCGTCGCGCGTGTCGCGTGTGTTTTTGTTGTTTTTGTTTAAGTGTGCAACGAACGTCGCTTGATCCTCGCGAGTGTGACAGAGACACCAACCCAAACAAAATCCCATTTGAGAAATGAATTCCAAGATGAGGCAGCTCGTCCTGCCGCTGCTGCTGCTGCTGGCCACAGTGGCGCTGACGGGCGGCATCAGCATCAACGCCAACGATCCGTGCTACTTTGAGGGCAAGCCGCGCAAATGCCTGCCGAGCTTCGTGAATGCCGCCTACGGCAATCCGGTGCAGGCGTCGAGCGTCTGCGGCGCCCAGCAGCCGGAGCGCTTCTGTGAGCTGCAGCGCGATGGGACGGCGGGCGAGTGTCGCGTCTGCGACAAGCTGGAGCATCGCTATGGCGCCGCCGCCCTCACCGATCTCAACAATCCCAGCAACGTGACGTGCTGGCGGTCGGGCAGCGTGAATGTGCCCCACGATCCGGACACCGCTCCGCCGGACAACGTCACGCTCACCCTCTCGCTGGGCAAGAAGTACGAGCTGACCTACATCTCGCTGTCGTTCTGCCCCAAGGCGCCGCGCCCCGACTCCCTGGCCATCTACAAGAGCTCCGACTTCGGCCAGACCTGGCAGCCCTTCCAGTTCTACAGCTCGCAGTGCCAGAAGTTCTACGGCCGCGCCGATCGCGCCAAGATCAGCAAGTTCAACGAGCAGGAGGCGCGTTGCATGAACTCGCAGCACGACGGGAGCGCGGGCGGCGGCGGCGGCGCCGCCCAGAGGTTCGCCTTCAATACGCTGGAGGGTCGGCCGTCGGCCAACGATCTGGATGCGTCGCTGGTGCTGCAGGATTGGGTGACGGCCACCGACATCCGGGTGGTCTTCCATCGGCTCGAGCTGCCGCCCCAGCTGCTGCTGAGTCGCGAGCGCGCCAAGGGCAAGGGCAAGGGCAAGGGGAACGCGAACAGCTTCAGCGACGAGATGACCGCCAGCCAGGAGGACGACGACGACGACGACGGCGAGGAGCTCGACGGCCACGAGCTGGAGGAGCAGGACGAGTACGATTACAACTTGCACGACAACGACAGCGCCGGCTACGACCACGAGGAGTACGAGGAGCCCAAAAAGCATCTCGAGCTCGACGACGAACTGCATCTGGACTATGCCAACGACGGCGAGGCCAAGCGCCAGTCCAAGCACAAGAGCAGCGCATACGACAAGCACTACCAGGGCAAGCTTACGGCCAGCACGCCCGCTCCACCTGCGAGTGTGCCGCTCAAGGCATCGCCGCCCACCAAGGTTGCCCCCTCAACCGCCCCTGAACTTGGCTCCGCTTCCGGGTCCGTCTCCATTCAGCAGCTGCTGTCCGTGTCGCAGCATTACGCCGTCTCGGACTTTGCCGTCGGCGGGCGCTGCAAGTGCAACGGCCACGCCTCCGAGTGCGTGGCGACCACGAGCGGCGTCAGTTCGCTCCATGCCAACGCCAATGCCAACGCCAACGACGACGATGGCCAGGACGACGACATGACCACCGCCCTCCACTCGCACTTCGGACGCACCAGCAGCAGCAGTAGCAGCAACGGCGGCAGCGGCGGCAGCTCCGCCGCCCTCCAGCTGAACGCCAAGCTGGCCATGACGTGCGCCTGCAAGCACAACACCGCCGGACCGGAGTGCGAGCGCTGCAAGCCCTTCTACTTCGACCGGCCCTGGGGACGTGCCACCGACAACGACGCCAACGAGTGCAAGAGTGAGTACCCCTTATACTATATTGTACCCCACATAAACCGCTCCTAGACGCGATAACCTTCTAGGCGCGAGGGCAGCTCAAAGAGTCCCGAAAGTTCCCTTCTCAGAGCAAATCATTTCCATGATAAGCAAAAAAATCTATATCTTTTAAAAACTTCGATTCGTAGAAAGAATTGAGAACCGAAGTTGATATTTAATTACAAGGAATCCCTTCAATATATAAATAATTATCTAAATTGAGAGACTTCAGAGTCATTTCACTAAACTAACATTTATACAAATATTAATTAAATGTTAATTGTTTAATGGATTGAAATAATTTAAGATTGTTTCATTTTGCTATTTTATTTTTCTGTACAAGAAATAATATTTTCAACAATTTATTCTTGAATTAGTAATTTCATTATTTATTGATAATAAATATAGAACTAGAAAAGGCAATTCTACTATTGTTTATTTATACATTGATAATTATATTTTTTTAAAAACAAATAGTTATTTAATTTCTAGTTCCATGTCAATGGTGAGAAATTCGAAAAATGATTATTTGTCTTTTGCTCTTCCACTTTTCAAATGAATGAAATAAATTGAATTTATTTATATTGCTGTCATATATTTCTGTATGAGAAATAATATCTGCAATATTAAATTGGTGAATATATGAATACTGAATTATTTAGCAATGATTCTATTCTATTAAAACACAAAGTTGTATTTCAATGCAATCGTTGAAGCGTCCCTCGCCGAGCCAGATAACTGATAACTGAGAACTGAGAACGTTGCTGGCATAAACGGCATTTGGTCGGACAGTCGGATGCACTGTTGGCCTGCCCCATCGAGTGGCGTTTTCAATTGCGGCCATTGTGTGGCACACTCCTCGCTGGTCGATGCTCGATGCTCGATGGTCGATGGTCGATGCTTGATGGTCGAGGAGTGTCGAGATGGTCGAGATGGAGCGCAATGAACTCGCCAGCAATGCATTGCCATCTAGCATTCGATTGCCATGCCCAATGCCATTCCCATTCCCAATCCCAATCCCATTCCCAATGCCAATGCCAATGCCAGCGACAACGACGACGACGACGACGACGTCATCGACATTCTTCTCTTTGCATTTTTGGTGTTTTATTCAACACTTGGACGGCGCATTTGAATGCCTCGAGTGAATCGAAATCGACATCGACATCGATGGAAATGGTAAATGGTAAATGGCGAATGGGAAATGGAGTTGGAGCTGGAAAAGGACTAGAGCAAGGCAATCCAATCGATTGCACTCCAATCGATCTCGCTCTCTCTCTCTCTCTCTGTCCATTTGGCATATTTGTTGTCAAAGTCAGCGGGTCATTTATGCAATCATCATCATCTCCGTCTCCGTCTCCATCTCTGTCTCGCTGGCAAACAAACCAATTATTTGTGTTCTTGGCTGTTAGCTCAGCATTGTCCGCACCTTGCGAATACTCGCACGCTCCTCACGGGCTGTCACCTCAGCTCCATCTCCATCTCCATCTCCAGCTCCAGCTCGAACTGCAGCTTCCATAGAGAGTCATAAATTACTGACGATTAACTTTTTGTGGGCCGTCGCCCGTCCAGAATTAATCAAAGAAACAAATGCGCAGCGGGCGACGCTTCAGGTTCAGCTTCATCTCTTCGTCTCTCTCATCTCTAGCGTCTTCGGGTCAACCCCATAAATGGTAACGGGCCCAGCGCAAACAGCGGTCGAAGGTCAACGTTGCCGCAGTCTCAGCTAATTTATGGCTTATGGACAAATCTCCTGGGCAATTGCCGGGGGAGCTGACCTGGAAGTTGTCTCTCGTCTGTCGTCTGGGGTGGCAATGTTTCTAGTTGCAAACTGATTCTCTGGAGCATTGATTTAACATAACGCGCGGCAATTGTTTCGCCACTCGCCACTCGCCTCTCAATCAATTTCAATTTCAACTTTTATTGCGGATGGACGTCCAGCCAGCGTCTTCTATCCAGCAACTAGCTGAAGAGGCGAAGACTTCTTAAATCCAAAATTAATTTAACGCATAAGTCGCCGCGCTTTTGTGCCGAGCTTAAGGGCTTTAATTTGAATTAGTTTTGGGCGCCTAGAGGAGTGTGGAGTGAGGAGGGTTGACAGCCACTTGGCCAGTGAATCCACATCCTCATCCGCATCCGCATCCGGATCCGTTCTTTCATTTCAAATGCATGGCCACAACAACAGCAACAGCAACAGCAACAAAAAAAAAAAAGAGATACAAAAAAGACGCGAAACGGAAACAAACAAACTTCAAGCGCCGCGGCCGAAAGGCAAGTGATAAAAATATTTATGTTGTACAAAATTCCAAGCGACGTCTCGCTGTCCGTCCGTCCGTCCTTCCCTCTGTCTGCTCACAGTCATCCATTACCCGCTCCCAGTTGCAAACTGACCGAGCCAAAAAAGAGTAAATATTGAAAAAGGAATTGGAAATCCACACGGGGGCAGCCTCGTCCCTTGCCCCTTGCCACTTGCCCCGCTCACCTGCCTCTGCATCCGTCTGGCTTATCTCGAGGCCTACCCCAAAAAAACAAGAGCCCAACTCAACTGAATCCAACCCAAGCCCCTAAATGCGATGCGATGCGACGCGATGCGATGCGACGCGACCCGCTTCCAACTCATTGAGTCGCACATTAATATTTAGATTTGCTTTATTCGCCAGCAATTTGTTTCGATTTCGATTTCGGCTACGGTGACCCGTTCACTTCAATGGGATCGGCAAAGGGAATAGGAAAGGGAATGGCAACGAGAATTGTCGCACAGTGGTGCCAGATTCTCAAATTAATTTGCAAAACGTTTTCAACTGAAGATTGGACACGGATTATTTATTTTACTCTGTTTGCACTTCATATTCTCGTTTGTATCTGAATGCTGAATTTGTTAATTTGTATGTATTCATCAATTGCATCGCCACAAGCTAAAGCTTATATTAGTTTATTTAACAAACTTCTAATATAACAAAAAATCATTTAAAACAGATGGTTTGAATCATATTTATTTACAAGAAAAATATGCATTTCAATTTCAGTATGCTGAGAGATTCGAAAATTGATTTCTGTTAATAGAAATTATTGAAAGTCATCAACAATATCAATAAATTATTCAAGTTGAATGCTGTTTTTAATAATTGTTTGCCAAAACTATACTGCAAAAAATATGTATATTAACAAAAATGGGCATAAGCAATTTGCAACTTCTCGTGTGACATTTTTGCATATAAAAAAAGTGTTTATTTTTAATTCAAACGTACCAAGAATATATATTATACATACTCTCTGCAAAGAGTAATTGAAGATTGAGACCACTCGAAAGTAGATTACATATTTATATTTTGTTCTTCTCTCACTTATTGTTGATTTGAATGAATTTAATATAATTGATCTGCTTCACAAGTTGTGTTCTCTATTGCTTTCTATTGACACTATATATAATATTTATATAAAGTATTTAATTCGCAGTGACTTCTGCTTTAAGCTTGTGTCCTGTTTTGAACGAGTTCAATTTGTTTAGCACACATTCATTTTGCTTTACTTTATCGCTGGTTGCCGCTCACCTGGATTTGGTCGCAGCTGAATCGCTTCTGGTCCACTGCCTGCCCCGTGAGCGAAGGGCTTTGGGGAGTGTGTGTGTGTGGCAAGCAGACACACAGAGACACACACAGAGATACAGAGAGACAGCTTGGGGTACGTTTGTCGCAGTGGCTCGCGGGTCTCTTGGTCGCCTGGTTTGCTTGGCTGCTTGGCTCTGGTCTCTGGTCTCTGGGGCCGAGTGAAGCGCATCTAATGCGCACCATCTGTTTAATTTTCAGTTCGAGTTGAGTTTTTGGCAGCAGCATCAACGGCTGCAATCGCAATCGCACTGGCGACTGGCGACTGGAGTTGGAGATGGCCAAAGGCCATTGTTTGTCTCCGGCCATTGAGAGTTTTATTTCTTTATTACATTTATTTGTGTGTGATTTCCCATGTACACGGGGGTGGAAGGCGTTTAAGGACGAGGGTGCGGGCGGCTGAGGGTATTTTTGTTGTTGGCCGGACTAATTCGCTGCGTTTACATTGCAATCTCTCGCTTAATCCCGACAGCTGTGCGCATTTTGCATGCTCGCCAGGACGAAGGACAGACAGAAGTTTTTGTTGTCCGCCTGACTTGCAACAAATTGCGCGAACTAACGGCGGCCATTGCTCAGCAACAGAAACTGTTACAATGGCTATCAGGCAGCGAGCGGCAGTTAAGTTGTTGCACATATGCAACAAGAATCATTGCGGCTCATATGTCTGCCCCAAGTGTGGGGCAGAGACAGGCAGACGAGGGACGAGGGGCAAGGTTGGTGGCATCGAGTTGCGAGCGAATCGCTTGGAACAGAAAACAAAATGCAACACTTTATTCCACAACCGCAACAATGTGGTTTCAAAGGGGCAGGCGATAGCGATGTGAAAAAATGTTGGCGGCGAGCTGTGTGGCAGGAACGGGGCGTGGCGACGGCGGGATGGGATGGGAAGTGCCACACTTTGTTGGCGGCGCGCCTGAAAGTATGCAAAAAAGTTGCTTATTTAAAAAATAGCTAAAAAACACTACTCAGAGAGTGAGAGAGAGCGAGAGCGAGAAATTGAGATTGGGAATGCATAATGAGTGTCCTTTGTGCAGAGCGCACAGGACTCGACTTAATTCAACTCCAGTCTGAACTCGACTCGATGGAGACTGTACTTAATTTGCGTTTTGTTGTGCTCGGAATGCCGAGGGAATTGCGAAGGGATATGATTATGGATGTGATTTGTTTTTGTTATACTTGTATGGCCGGGAATGCAAGGAATTCAAGTTGAAAGCACAGCTATGCGATGCCGCAAATGCCAACTACAAAAGCAATTTTAATTAAAGAACGCCTTCTCAGCCTTCTTTGGCTTTTTGGCGTGGGCTAAACTGAGAGAGTCCAAGGAGAAGGGGCAGTGGAAGTGGAAGTGGATGGAGAAGTAGCAGCGCAAGTTGTAAGTTAACTATGAACAAGACCTACAATTTATGCAGACCAAAATATTTATATATTTATTTATTATGAACATTTCTATTACGACTCTCAGCCTAAAGGCAATGAATGATGACAAATATTATGCATTAATACTCATAATAAAACCATTAAGAAACAATTGAATTTACAATTAACAAATTTACAAATTCACTAAATAAGTGAAAAGAAACAGAAGGAAGGAAGAAAATAATATGTGCTAGTAAAAATATATTGCCTATTATTGGTATTCAATAACTTAATTGAAAAGTCGAATGCATTTGACGATGTTTTTTTAAATTTATTGCAATTTGCACTGCAAATAAGTGTTAAGCATTTCATAATAATTGAATTATGAATTTTGAACTCTTATTCAATTGAATATTTATTAGCTTCCGATTTTAATTTAAATGTTTGATTATGACACTAATTTTTGATTTTTGAAACAAAATCACAAATGTTGCATGTTTAATAATAACTATGATCGTTGCAGGGACAGCAAAAATATTAAAAACAATTTTTGAAAAATTAAAATTATATTATCAATATTATAAATAGTATATAAATTATATTCCATTTTTAATAGTCTAATTTTGCAGGGAAATTCTGAACATTTTTGTTGCAATGAATTAAAAAAGAAGTTGCAACTTAAGTAAGCTCACGAAATTGCTGTGGTTTTTGGCTAAGAGTTTTGAATAAACTCTTTAAAAAAAGGGAAGTTCAAAGTTGTCGTCTGTCTTTCCGATCGCTCTCTATCTCACTCTCTCGCTCTCTCTCTCTCTCTCTCACTCTCTGGTTGCGGCTTGTAGTTTGCGATGTTCCCACGTTGCCTTTTGCCACCAACATTATTTGATGCAGTGCAGTGCAGTGCAGTGGCATAAAAACCACGCAATTTGCTACACTTTTAACACTTGCACGGCTCAATGAAGTGCAACGACACCCAACACCCGGCATCGCCGTCTCTCTCGCACGCCATCACTCCGTCTCTGTCTGTGTCACTCGGAAAAGCCCAAGTCAAAGCAAATCGTAAAAACCCCAAAGCGCTGCAAAAAAAGAAAAAAAAAAACAAAAGAAAAACGTGAAACAAAAACTGAAAATAAAACTGAAACGGAAACGGAATCTGCAAAAGCTTTGCTGCCGTTGTTGTTGCAAGTTGCAAGTTGCAAGTTGTTGGTGTTGCTGTTGCTGCTGCAACCGCATGATTTTGCGGTTGCTGCCCGGCTCGATACCTGCTCTTAAGCACTCCGCTCTCAGTGTAATCGAATCTGTGCCACAGTCCCTCCCCCCCCAGGCCGCCCTCCTCCTCCTGCTCCAGTCTGTGCAGCACTTTGGCCCTTTTTGGCCGCCTTTTATTTGCGTGGCTTTTCATTCGCAGTCATCGCTACGCTTTCGCGCGTCCATTGCCAATGGCTACGTGCCGCAGTTTTTAACTGCCTTTTAGCTTGGCAATCTGGCAATCTAGCAACCTGCCACATGCCCCTTCAGTTCTCTATTCGGCTGACCCACAGCTGACCACACGCAATTCAAATGGCTTCAAATTGCAAAGCGCAACATAAAAGCAGCAGCTGCCACACTGTGGCGCCCCTTCTCCCCGCCCGTCTCGTGCCATCACACCATCAACGACGACGCCTTAATCCCCGCCAGCGTTCGCAGCATAAAGTGTTTTGTTAAAAGAGCCCATCAATTTGTCGCCCATTAAAAATGGGCATGCCAAATTATAAACTAACCAAAATTCCAATTGGAAGTAATTAACACTCTTCTTACATGTGTGTGCCTGTGCGTGTGTGTGTGTGTGAGTGTGTGAGTGTGTGTGAGTGCGTGTTGGGGTCGAGGAACAGACAGGCGACAAATCGCAGCAACTTATTAACAAGCAACGCATAGCCGGAGAGTGGGCAAAATACGGCTAAAGGCAGCCAGAAAAAGGCCATCAAAGCGAGCACAACGCACACTCTGATTCGCCTCCCCTCCCCTCCACCCCTCCCCTGCTGCCCTTGCTTGGCACCCCGCTGCTGCTTCGAATACAGTAGCTTACACACACTCACACCCATTCACACACTCGCACTCGCACTCGCACTCACACTCATATTCACACACTCGCAGAGACATAAAATGTTTTAAGCACATTTCGGCTGCTGTTGCTCACCTCAAACACTCATCTATTTTTCTTCATTAACCAACACACTCACACACTCACACTCACACACTCACACTCACACACTCACACTCACACACTCACTCACACACTCACTTGCTAAGGGCACGACAAACGCTTTAATAGTTTTTCCGTGCCTTTAATTTATGTGAATTTGAAAACATTTTGTGGCTGCCAAGCATCCAGGGCGAGAGGGGAGAGTTGAAGGGGGATAGGGGGGAAGGGGGCAGAAGTGTGGGGCAAGAGACTAGGCTAGACACACTGCAAGTTATGCTAAAAGGCAAGCGAAGGTTCAACATCGTAAACGAGCTTTCGATTTGTAGTAGTTACCTTCCTCACCTCCGCCCTCTTTTGGGCCCTTGCCTCCACTGTAAAGCAATGAAAATTGCTTTTAAATGAGGTTTTTGCTGCGGCAGCCGAAACAAAAATAAACTGCCCAACTAACTAACCAACGAGACAGCGAGACAGCGAGACAACCATGCAACAAGCTGAGCAACGTGCAACATACACTCGATACTCTTTTCTTTGACTCCGTGTAATCACAGTTGTCGTTCTTGCCACAATCGGCATAGAACAAAGCTGCAATTAAAATGCCGCCACTTGCTGCAAATAGTTTAAACCAAAGGGTATACTAACTAGGTGTAAAACTACTCGGCTGGCAATCCAATATGCAGTAGGAATTTTTTAAATAAATACTACGAACAATAAACAGCATAATTGCAACTGCATTTAGTTGCACATCCAAGATAAATGCATACGATATTTTATGTATATCGCCAAGTGCAATTTATTTGTAATTATAAATTTACACATTTCGGATTATTGTGTCAATTAAATGCACAGATTTTGTTCCCCTTCGGATCAGCAATAATATTGTTCGATCGGGGAAAATTAAATAACAAAATATTATTATTTTATTTGAACCTTGCAGATAATTTGGAAATCGTTTTGTTATTTAAGTGCACATTGCCGATACTTGCAGAATATTTTTATTTCAATTGCAAATTGCACATAACTGCATAACATTTCTATTATTAAATGCACATTGCTGATAATTGAATAATTTCCTTATTTAAGTTGCACATTGCAGATAATTAATTAATTTGAGTGTTTATATTGCATGAGCAATTATCGATGTTAGACTGTAACTCAAGGAAATAAGTTTGTGCGAAAACACATATTTTTGAAACTATATATTTATGTGATTATTGTAGTAATTGTTACTATAAAAAAAACAATTTATCTTCAAACTTCCATTTTATGCCATTTTAAGCAATAAGATTTCATATTTAAATAATGATGATAAAGAAATATTTTTCAATTGCCAACGTATTAGAATTCACGAATATTTTTCAATTGCCAATAATTAATTTAATAATTGATATTGCTCTCGTGCTTCATTAAAACTGCTTATTTATGTATTTAAAAAGGCTGCTTTTATTAACTCAGTTAGTACAGGGTTGCTCGCAGTCGCGCACACTTTGCCACATTTTTTTGCTGTACTTGTTTCGATGTGGCTTTGACTTGGCCGTCGGTTAAGGATTGAGATTGAGATTTGGCATTGGTTTTAAGTCGCCGGCTGCAATTGCCAGACAATTGGTAAAGCTCTTCGCTTAGCTGTCTTCCTCCCTTGTTCGCTCTTTGTCTCTCTGTTTTGTTTTTTTTTTTTTTTTTGGGACTCTTTTGTTGTCCTTTCTCTATTCGGCTGGATGACCAAGTGCTTTGGAGTTAGTTAACTGCACTTGGTTGCAACCTCAAATGCCTTTTTATGGACACGTTGCAGCGATGGCGTCGAAAAGCAACAACAACAACAAGAACAAGAACAATAATTACTACAACAAGAGCAACGAAAGCAACAGCAATTACAAGCGTGGGGCACAAATGTGGCAGAGAAGGGATGAGAAGCGCAGAGAAGGGCAGGGCAGGGAGGAAGAGAAACGACATTGGGGGAGGGAGATGAACACAAAACTGGTGCACGATGACTTCAACATAAGTCAACACTAATTGCAATTTGCAGCTAAGCACACACACACACACACACACACGCACACTCACATGCACACTCACATGCACTCACGAATACACTCACAAGCAGAATCACACAAATGGCTGGGGTACAAGGCATAAGTAAAAGGATAGCGCACAATGAAACAAAACCAACAAAAACAACTGCAATCTGTGTGTGAATGTGTTAGTGTGAGTATGTGAGTGTGAGTATGTGAGTAAGTGAGTATGTGAGTGTGAGTGCATAGTTGTTGTTGTTGTCGGTTGTTGGTTCTTGGTTGCTGCGTCGTTTGCATGGATTTTAGATGCGATGAATGAAAACAGTGAGTGCAAGTGAGTAAATGGGTGTGAGTGCGAGTGCGAGTATGAGTGTGTGAGTGCAAGACACATTTGCAATTTAATTTGCACAGCTCAATGCAAACAGACAAAAACAAAACGAAAAAAGTGAAATATAAAAAGAGAGGAGGCGAAACCAACAACTACAAGCGAATACAAGGAGGAAAATGTAAAATGCGAGTGGGGCAAACACAACGAATAGGCGAATACACTCACAGCATCGACACACACACTTCGATTTATGAATAATTATGAGTGCAGGCAGCTGTAACGAGAGTGTTGAGTTGTAAACGCATGAATATTTTGTCAGGCCAAAGAATATCAATGAATATGCTTTTGCATTTGGATATTCACACTATGAATACTAATTGGCCGTCAATAATTAGATAAATAAAATATAATTTATTTATTAATTTTGAACATCGAATTAATTCAAATATTATTTAATCAAGCGCCAATAAATGTCAGATTAATTTGCATATATTTAATATGTGTATTTATGAATATTTAAATATTTAAAATATTATTGAATACAGTAATAGATGCGCTTCATTAAATATTTAAATGTGTGAATATATTCGATAATACTAAAATTATTAATATATGATATTTTTATAATTTATGAATATTAAATTTTCAATTAATAGCAGTTGCGTTTCAATATATTCACATATGTATTTGTGAATATTAAATTGATTAAAATATAACTTAATTCATATATTTGATTATTAAATTCATTAAATTATTTCATGAGTGCATTAAATGAATTAAAATATAGTTTATTTCATATATTTGATTATTAAATTCATTAAAATATTATTTAACAGAGGGCCAATACATGGCAGATGAATTTGAATTTATTCATATGTGTATTTCTGAATATTGAATTAATTAAAATATGCACTCCACTCACGAATACACCCATGAGTGTCAGAACGAAAGACCCGGCACGTAAATAAACATATGAGGAACAAGAAAACAAATACGCCACACTCATGAATATGAATGAATACTGCGAGTGCACTCAAGAGTGTCGAAGATCCGAGAGTGTTGAGTAAACACACGAACGCAAATGCCTTTGAAAGTTATGTGGCATGCCCCAAAAACGTAGTCACATAAATTGCAGTCACATTGACTGCCTGAGCACCTGCCGCCCGAGTGGCGGGAGAGCATTAAAAAGTCGGTCAGACAGCGAAATCGTTGCAACCTCATTCAGAAGTGCCACGGGCGGCGCATCGTTCCTTTGAGGCGCCTCGGCAAAGACACAACCGAAACAAGGGAAACAAGGCGAACCGACAAAACAGAAGTAAAACAAAACAATGCCAAATAAAAACAACAACAAAAAAACCGAAAAGGAAAACAAACAAAACAAAAGCAAACGCTAAAGCAGAAACAGAGGCAAAAATGTTTGGCCAGCAACAGAGACAAAAATATGGCAACGAAATGCCTGAAAACCAAACAAATCGCTGGAGAACAAAACTTATTTTTTTTTGTTGCCTTCTCTTCGAGAATAACAAAATAAAAAGAATTTAATTTAAATATACTCTCGCACACAGTGGGGATGGGGATGGGGGGGAGTGTAAAAATTCCTGAGGCTGCCCCAAGCCATATAAAAAGCATAGAAATTCGAATATGTTAAATCTCATTTTGGCCATGGCAGCAAAACTAATAAATTAGCCCGCAGAAGAAGTCAAAGAAGCCATCAGACGACGCTCAAGTGTGTGTTTTGTTGTGTTGTGGCAACAACATTTGGTCGCAATCGTAAAATTACAATTTGAATTTGAACAAGAAAACATTTGGCAACTAATTGGAGCAACCTCAACGACGATGACGACAAACCCCAAAGAGCCCAAAAAGGCGAAACGCTTTGAACTTTTTTGGCCTGGCCATAACTGAAAACTGGATCAGGGGCTAATGCTGCAAATGTTTGTGGATTGAGAGAGACGGAGATGGAGATGAAGGTGGAGATGAAGTCTGTGCCGCAGCTGTTGTCGGACAAATTATAAAGCCAAAAGAGCCATAAAACATGACTAAGTAGACGACTGCGGTGACTTCCCATATACTCGCATGAATACTCGTCGAATGCCGCCAAAAATAAAATAAATGAATAAAGCGTGGGGGCCACCTTCAGGCGGGTTTACTGTAGTTGTTGAAACCCAAGCTGTTTCTGTTGCTGCTGTTAAGCGGCTTGTGGTCAGCAAACGCAGACAAGATCGAAAATGCCAAAAAAAAAAAGAAGAGAAGAGAAGAAAAACGAGCAAGAAGCTGTCTGAGAAGCGAATTGAAACAACCAAAGTTGTGTTGGGGCGTAAGACGAGTAGCTAAAAGGGGGGCGTGGCAAATGACGTTGCCACCGCTTCTGTTGCTGCTGCTGCTGCTGCCGTCGTCGTGATGCGCCGCAGTTGGGGCGCAAATTAAATAGTAATTGCTTGAGAAAGTCAGAAACAGAAATATGCAACAGCAGCAGCGGCAACTTGGCAACTAAAAGGCAGAGAGTCATCAGCGCATTGTGTATAGTATTTGGCAATCGGCGAGTCGAGCTGCTTTAGTTTGGCCAGAGAGGAAAGCTCTTGTTAAGTAATTAGACAAACAATGGCAGCCAACAAGATGTTGCCTGATGCAACAAAATGAAACAACAAAACTTGTCGTTGTTGTTGTGCAGTTCAGGCGAGTTCAGAAATATTATTAATAATATTGCAGTGTAATTAGTGATTGGCCCGGACAATGGCAAACTAATTGACGAGTTCATTAACTGCCAAATGAATATGTTAACAACCGGGCGAGAGAACAGCAACAAAAGGCCGGCAATTTAATTTTAAACCGTCGCTAATAACTTTTACCAGGCGCACGGCCGATAAACTAATGAAGGCTTAAATGATGTATTGTTGCGGCCATTTATTGAGTGCATGACAACTAATGAGTTCCGCCCACCAACAGCACCAACAGCAGCAGCAGCAGCAGCAGCCGCGGTGGGCAATAAAATGCAGCTAATTAAAATGTGTAAAAAACACTCACACACACACACACAGTTTAAGTGTTAAATATTTAACACAAAATGTAAATGCAATTTTCGAGCGTTTCCAGCATAATTTATGACCACAAAAGGCAACCAAAAACAACAAGTTCCAATTGAAATAAAAACGAGCTGAAAAATTGAATAAATAATAATGCAATAATCATGCGTGAAAAAATGCAACATTAAAAAGCATAATAATAATAAACAATAAAATGCACTAATAAAAGCCCACGCATTCTGACTTCATTAAAATGCTTCACAGCTGATTTGTTGTAGGTGCAACAAATTGCATAACTTTTAAAGAGACAGAGAGAGAGAGGGGAAAGAAAACATTTATGTGAACAGGAAATTTTGCGTGCTGCTTTTAATTGTTGGCATCTCTTTGTCGTTTACTATTATTGTTATTACCATTATTGTTATTCAACTATTGCATTGCATTGCATTGCATTGCACATTTGTTGCTAAATTGTTGGCTGCCATTTGTTTTGTGTGATTTCAAATTTCATGCAAATTGGCCGACGACAAAGTGAGAGAACAGTTGACAGAAAACCCAAAAGCCACAATGCCAAAACGTGACCAGGTTTAAATTCAACGTCAGTCCTCTGACAGTTGATCCGAAATAGATACGCCGACTTTAAACTGCGAGTATATTGTAAATTTGCCAACAATTGCGCGTATTAAAGAGTGCGGGTTTTATGCACAATGTCAATCGGTCACACACAGAGCCTAAATTGTAACTCAAACAAACAACTGAATAATCAATGAGTCCAACCAGACTAAATGCTGACATGCATAAATAAATGATAGTCTGACCATTTGATAGTGCAATCTCGTGTTTTGTCACAGAAATTAGTAGCAGCATTTTGTTGTAATATTTTTTTATTAAATCATCGCCAAGAAATTGCCTTTTAAATTGCTGCAATTCTTGCCTCAATCAATCGAAGCAAATCAAATCAATTGAAGGCAAATTTGACATTTGAATTGTGTGACTTTTGCACTTGTTTTTAAAGTTCGAGTTCGAGTTCGAGTTTACGAATTGACAGACTAAACTGTTGGTCATCAATTACTCAATGCTGCCATCAATGTTAAAGTGCTCAACAAAAATAGGAAACACAAAACACATTACATTCGAGTCTGGTTTTGTGGCAATGCCACACAATTAACTGCAGCAGCGGCAACACGATGTGGCATGCCCTTGTTGTTGCCACTGCTGCTGCTGCTGCTGATTGGCAGCTTGGGCTTGTGGCACGACTGAAATTTATACGCGATAATTAAATCGAATTCACTTTTAAGCTGCGCACAAATTTGTGTGCAATCAATTTGAGCGTCAACTTAATTATGTGCGCATTTTTCTGCTGCTCGTTTGTTTGTTCTCACACAACACCGCCAACACTGCGTATACGCGATATTGAGCACTGAATAGTTTTGAAGGCAGCAGCTTGGGCGACAGCTTCTCCAATCTAAAAGCTGCCATCTCCAATCTCCCGTTTCTGCCGCTCGTTATCACAATTGAAATTCATATTGTCAATGCGAGTGCGTCCGATGAATTGATGCAGAAATTCATTTACATTTGAGCAGACAGACAGACAGACAGACAGACGGACGGACGGACGGTTCGCAGTTGACATCAATAGCCGCGCTTTGATTACAGTTCAGTTTCAATTTCCACCCGCTGGCCGAAAAAAAAAACAGAAAACAAAACAAATGAAATTGCGGTTGGGCGGCGAAATAAAAAAATAGAAAACAGCGAAAATAGAGAGAGAGGCTGAAAAAAACCCGGCCAAAAAAAAATAGCAAGTATCGTGAAGAGGGCGACGCGTGACGCTGGCGTTTTGGAGTCCGCCGGAAATGAATAAATTATTTTTCAAAATTAAATATTTGAAATGGCAAAGTTAACATAAAAAGCGAATTATGCGAGGCGGAGCCAAGTGGAGGAGGGCGGCGCCGGCGGCGGAAGTGGCGACCGTTAAAACACTCGCAATGAACTGTCGGAAACAAGCAAGTGAGAGAGAGAGGGAGAGTGTAGGAGAGAGAGGGTCAGTCAGTGGCTCGATATTAATTTTATGCAAAGTGTGCAGCATTCGGAAGATGTCCCGAAGTGGAAGTGAAGACGCAGCCAGCGAGCTGGACATAATACGGCTAGGGTCAAGAGCGAGACAGCGAGACAGCGAGACAGAGACAGAGAGAGAGAGATAGAAATGATACTTGGCATAGGCAGAGAAGGAGCCGCAGGCTGAGCGGAGCAATGTCAACAGCCAAGTTGCAACATGCAGCCAACTGTAGGCCGTGTGGCAAGTACGTGCAAATGATACTACAGCGTGCGCTGTACTTGACTCTGCCTCTCGGCGATGCGTTGTATTTATTACACGTTCGCCAATGACAGCGACAGCGACAGCGACAACAGCCTCCACCTTAAAGCTGTTTGCCTTTAGCCCAGCTTTGTTTTCTATTTTATTTTGGTTTTGGGGCCAAAGGCCAAGGTAAGGCAAAGACAGCGACAGACAGACAGACGGACGGACAAAGCCGTAACAAGCAACAACTTACAATGTTGCCAGCGTTGTCGGGGCACGCGCGTTTCGCCTGCTCTCGTATTTGCCTCTGCATTTCCGGCTGTGGTTGTGCCTCGAGTCGCGTCGCGTCGCGTCGAGTCGAGTTGAGTTGGGGACTGTCTCCAAAGCTGTGTCTCGCTGTCTTGCTGTGTGTATCGGCATGCAGACAACAACGGCAACAGCAACGGCAACAATCGAGGCATGGGAATGAAGGGCGCACATTTTTATGCGCTTTAATGAAAATCCTCTTATGCCGCCGTTGGTGCCGTTGCTGCCGTTGCTGCCACTGCTGATGGGGCAAATTTGAATGATGGAGAGTCACGAGCGAAGACAGGAAGTCGCCTTTGAATCGTAGTTACATTCAATTCAATGATTCGCAGCCAAACAGATTTATGCTGATGAAGTCACAGTTTCGAGCAGCAGTCACAGTCACAGCCAACTTTGCATCTCCAACCAACGAACAGCAGCTTTCAGCCAAGTTCTGTTTAAAGTTTGCTGTTGCTTTTGCTGTTGCTGTTACTGTTGCTGTTGCATGTGTCTGTGGCAGTGGCAACAACTTGAAGCAGCAAACAATGCGCACAGACAACCTGAAGAGTTGTCGTCTATTTGCCTTTGAGTTAGTTAAACTCGTCGCTGCCTGCGTGCATATTTTTTCTAATTTAGATTAACCCGCAGCCAAGCAGAGCAACATTTAAAAATAAAAATACAAAACAAAATAGAGAGAGAGAGAGAGAAGCGGAAAGCGGAAAGCGGAAAAGAAAAAGGAAAATTCTATCGCATTGTGCACATGAGCACGTACGTGGCAAGCATCCAACCAGTTGGCTGGCAATTTAAGATTATGAACCACACGCAGACACAGACAGCGAGGAGAGCGAGGGGAGCGAAGAGGGGGCTAAAGTTTGAGCCTAGAGTCCAGAATCAAGTCTAGGCCTGGCCATATGCTGTAGACTGCAGACTGCTGACAGTTGGCGAGTTTTTGGTTACCTTCGTTTGCTCTGGCAGTTGGCCAGCGCTCTGATGGCATCCGAGTCGACTCCACGCCATGGACTACTGCAGCTGCAGGTGCTTTTACCTGGGAGGTCTCTGTCCAGGCCAGGCCAGGCCAGAGCAGAGCAGAGCAGCAGACCGGGTCTAGTCTTGTCTGGACGGGCTCTTGATTGCTTGCCAGCAAATTGTAATTGTGGGAATTAGCAGACGAGGGCAGAGACGCCTCGCCTCGCCTCGCCTCGCTGCACCTTGCCACACAGCCAACAACAACAACAACAGCAACAACTGTCGCTGAGCAACTTCATTGCATATTGTAATTGAAAAGTTTAATCAAATTATAAGCTCAAATTTCATGTAATTGCAATTGAGTTGAGCGCGTTTCTTCATCGCTCACACCGCCAACATCGGCAACTCCCACCCAAAATATATACATATGTACATATGTACATATGTCTTAGATACTACGTGCCTGGGTCTGAGGCGGTGCCAGCTGGAGGGGGCGTGGCAGCGCACTGTCGCTGCACTGTGTGCGGTCAATAAATATGCAGCCTCGAGGGGATGGGCGGCGCTGGGCAGCCAAGCAACGGCCATTAGCAGTCAGGGAGTGTCTGGCTTTTGGCTTCATTAGCTCTGCACTTCGATATGTTATCGATAGCTAGTGCTGCTCTGGCATCAGCGTTATCGAATAACCTCATCGACAACATGGAACACATTTGAAATTATAATGATGAAAATAAAATATTAATATAATAGCAATATTAATAGCGAAAATAATAATTAGACTAATAATAAAACTAATTATAATAATACAAAAAATAAAATTAATTACAATAATACTGAGAATAATAAAAAGTAGGGTTAATAATAAGAACTGGGAAAATAGTAGTTGGAATAATAATTTAAAAAAATAATGATTATAAATGAATAATAATAATATGATGACAGCAATAATGAGTAAGGGAGTAATACAAATAATGGCAATAATAATGGTAATAAAATAAACAATGAAAGTAATGATATTAATTATAATTGCAATTACTTTCTCAACACAATATATTTCTGGATAAATAAGTTTTTGATATTTTTATGTATTTCCAACTGATAGTAATAAGAACATTCAAAATAATTAAGTGATATTTGAGCCATCGGCAGCACATTTTTATAGCCAACAATGTTTGCTTCGGATTTCCCTTCGAAGCGAAAGGCGTTATTTAATTCACACTGTTTCTTATATGTAAATAGATAGTAGTAAGTGAATGACATGAGTTTGCAAAGGAATAGGTGACTTCAATGTAAATGCCGAATCCCAATTTAGGCGTGCTCGTTGCGCAGATCGATGACCTCGATCGAGGACTGAGAATCCATTCGAATGTGCTCCGCCTTCATGGCCAGCGGTGCAGTATTCTTGTGGATGTGGAAGCCACCGCCTTGGCACCTGCCAATGAAATCGAGACCATAGTCGGGGGTGAGCACAAAGAAGATGTCCTGCCGGTGCCTGGGGGCACAGACGATGGCAATGGCCTCGGGCATCATGCGCTGATAGGAATAGTGGGTGTGCAGGTCCACCGAGGACATGAAGGCGTTCTGCGTGGGATGCGTATGAATCCAGCCGAGAGTGATCAGCTGCCGCATGGACTGTACCTCGCAGAGCTGCTCCTCGTGCAACGCGCTGCAAGTGGACTCGGTGCCCATCTGTTGTGGCACTATAATGTGCGTCACATGCAACTCATTGCCGGCCAGATGTCCGGTGAGCACTCCGATGGTCTCGATGGGCTTGGCGGTGTTGGACTGCGCCAGCTGCAGGAACACCTTGACAGTGTCCTCGGGCACGTGGACGATGCGCAGTCCCCCGATGGGATCCTCAGCGAGCGGCGGCATCGATGACTGACCAACAGCAACAGCATTGGCACACGACGCCGTCTTCAGATACTCGGCATACTCGACCTCATACTGTTTGAACAGACATTCGCCGAGGGTAACTATCAGGGGCAGAATATTTTGGATGATGTTGCTCCGAATCTGAAGCACAGTATCCTCGATGCGTCTGTAGTCGTGATGCTGGTGGATGCTCTGGAGGAACAGCATCACATATCGACTGAAGAGTAAGAATGCGTTCTCGTTGTCCTTGTGCCGCTGAAACTCAAACGCCAGTCGCAGCATCTCGACGCCGCAGTCGATGTACTTCGAACCCGACTCGGATTGCAGATCCCGCAGATGGACGCAATTTTGCTGCGCCATCAGACGCCTCATGCGCTCCTTGGGCTTCATGGCGTTTTTCTCGTCGATCGGTTGCGACATTTTCTCCATAGCGAACTCTTGCACTTTTGGCAATGCCGTTTTCCATGTGCTTTCCAAGAAGGTGACATTTGGCAGCAGTGTTGCGAAAGCTTCCACTCACATCGATACTATCGAGTACTTTTTGTCAACACTCCAATACATCTAAATTAATTTCATAAATATTTTACTTAACATTCTTTCGAAGTAGATTAATCAAGAATTTAGGTGAGACAATAATTTGCATCTAGTTGTGTTTTATAGTTGTGATCTTCGATTATATTTTTTTTTTCGAATTTTCAGCCACAATTATGTTATAGTTGTAATTATTAGTAGATTTATGGAGTTGAAAATATTCTCGTAACAAACTTGGTATATCGATAACTTTGATGATGGAACGATTGTGAACGATTGATGAGCAGTGCTGCCAACACGTTGACAGAGTTTGAAAATAGCGAGAATTGCAAAATATTTTTTTCTTCTCACAAAATATTTTTTTATCAGCATTTCAAACTCTATATTTAAATATTCTTTTGGTATTTATCTAGCACGCCGCTTATTCACACAACAATTATGGGTTGAGATGCGTGTATGTGTTTATTGTCATCACTATTCGATATGTGTGGTCGGGCTTAGTCGGCATATTTATATTTAGAGATGTGTTATTGCGAACAATCTTTACAGAAATTAAATGTCGCAAATTATGCAGCAAATTTTAAAAATTCCTGACTATTTTTGAGTAATAGCCTGTCTGCTTAATGGAAGTATTTGCAGTAATTGACGTTTTAACGTAGCCAGATTTGATGTGAAACCAGCAAAATTGGCATCACAGCTGATGAGTAATGAAAGAAACTTGCGCTATTTATATCGATTTGTGTGGTTATTGAATGGCTCGGTCTCTACACTCAAATAATTAATAGATATGTATGTATATAAATGAGAAATGTGCAACGACAGATGTTATCGATTTGTATAACGTACTATTTACGTATCGATTGCGACTATCGATAACGCGTTCGTCCAGGCCACGCAGCGTGCAGTGAAAACGGTTGCCTCCGAGGCCAACTCATTAGCACGGAAACAAGTGTGTGTAGTTGTTGCATCGCCGTTGCCACTGCATACGCTTTGACAATTTATGCGCTCCACATATGCAACTTCTGTCCGTCTGTCCGTCCGTCCGTCTGTCTGACTGACTGACAACTGAAAGTGAGATTGCAATGGCAAGCGCCAGTTGTGCTCTGCTCTGCTGTGCTTTGCACCTGCCCCCAGCTTTTTCACTCTTCACTCGCTCCACTTGCAACTTGCTGCTATCTCGTGCCTCTTGTCGCTCCGCTCTTTTGGCTTCTGTCTCCCTGGCCCCCGGGGGCCAGTTCGGCAACGTCAGTAGCTGCAAGTTGACTTTGTGCGCCTTGTCTTGTTGTGTGTTCTGATCTGTTTGCGTCTCCGTCTCTCAGTTCCCAGTTCCCAGTTGCCAGTTGCCAGTTCAGTTATGAAACATTAAACACTTTGCATGCTTCTGCTGGGGGCGGCATGTGTTACAGGGAGGCGTGGCAGGCGAGGGCAACATGCCGGCACAAATCATTAGCAGACATTAATTTTGCTGCTCGATCCGTGAGTGGGAGATGCCGGGGAACGAACGGGGGACGAGGGAACGAGTCTCCTCGTCTCGTAGTTTCTGCCTCTAGGGCGCACTGTTATCGCTGGCACACATCAGACTCGCATCGACTCTTCTGACTCTGACTCTGTGGCTGCCTCTGTGGCTGCCTCTGCCTCTGCCTCTGTTGCCGTTGTGGCGGCAACGTCAACACGCACACAAAATGTTTGCCGACATCTTAGATTGCCAAAACGTAGCCAGCGGGTTACACAGTCGCAACGAACGAACGGACAGACAGACGGACGGACAGACGGACGGACGGACGGGGGAGAACGTTGTTAATTGTTATCTATGTAACTGCTGCGTTGTCCTTCGCTGTGTGTGCGCATTGTTTCTACGCCCACACAACAGAAGCAGCACCCAAAGCAACCAGAGCTCCAAGAGCAGCGACAGCAGCAACAACAGCTAACGGCTTGTGGAGGCAGCTCGGCGGCTCATAAACATGACAGTTTGCTGCACAGTGGCGCAAAAACGTACATTACATTGTCACGGTAATCATAATTTTGCTACTTTGCTGGCGATAACTGCGTTCGGCTTTTTGCCACAAATAATAAATTACACTTTCAATTTCTTGAAATAACATTTACTAAATGAATAGCAAATAAGAAATATGAAGCCTACTTTTTTAAATAATTTTTAAACTCTTATTTTCTGTTTATACGAATTGAAAATAAAACACTTAACATATTAACTAAAAAGTAGATAAAATATATAGTTATTTGATATGACCAAAAACAATTAAATAAATGGATCCGTTTGATTGAACTAATTTCGAAAGTGAATTGAAATCATTATGGAATTTCAGTTTATATATCAAACTTGCATTATAACTCTTATTTTTAATTAATGAAAATAAAATAAGTAATTATTTAATTTGTATATTACAAATTGAAAATTCTTGCCAATATATTTTTGTGGAAGCCAAACACAAAAATAAAACCATATATAGTATTATTGCATTCTTGCGAGCTATATAAATAGTATCTTTAAATACTACAAATAAAGTTTCATTATTGTTGTACAAGTGTTTGAAGCTGCCATAGCATTCATTTACTGTAGAATATTAGACACAATAGAAAGATAAATCAATGAATATTAATTACATTATTTTACAATTATTTATACAATGCAAAAATAATTGTTTATCTTTGTAATCTCTGCATTCTTCTCTTAACATCTTCGGTTGCTCAATAGTCGAGTGAGATCCACTGTGTTTGTTGTTGTTGTTGCTGTCGCATGATAACAACGCTGTGTCGTCGTCGTCGTCGTCGTCGTCGTCGTCTTGTTGTTTGAGGCCAAATCACAGTTCAGCTGCAAACGCGGCGTATACGTAACGTAACGTAACATAACGAAATGAAAAACAAAACGAAACGCAGCCGGCAAGTCAGAAATCTGTCCATGGCCAGGGCTGGCGAATTGCCAGTCTGTATGGCAGTCTGACAGTCTGGCAGTCTGGCAGTTTGGCAGTCTGACAGTCTGCTGCTCTGTGCGCTTTTTGAGTTAATTGCGTTTTGCTCAATTTAATATTGAATTTAATTAGGGGCGCATTTTTCTCGGTAAGCAAGCAGCTCGCTAGGTAGCACCATCATCATCATCATCGTCCTTCGCCTGCTCATTCCCATCAGGATGCCACCTTCCCTTGCCCCATCGCGCATCTCTTCGACTTCAGCTATTTCGACTATGCGGCCAGCGGCACAGAAGTTTTGGAGGGGAAAAGCGATGGCGATGGCGATGCCATTGCCACCCAAGACACATTAAAAGCTTTTAGGGCAAATGAGCAAATTAAATTTGATATGCGATGCGATGCGATGCGATGCGATGTGGCATGCCACATCTCTGCTCGCAGCTGCGGCCGTTGCTTCTGCTTGCTTAGTTGGCGTCCTATCGCCGCACCCCAACGACGCATAATCCCCATAAAATTAATGCGTTTAATTGAAAGTGTTAAGCATTTTTGCCGCTGGCGACAACAACAACAACGCACGCGAGAATTGGGAAGACAAAAAGCAGAGCGAAGCATTTGTTTAATTGCGGCTTCATTGAGCGAAGTTGCCACTTGGTGTTGGCATTGGCATTGGCATTGAATGAACTCGACTTGCCTCGTTGCGAGAGTGAAAAGTGTGGCAAAACAATTGACAAACTAATTGACAAATTGACGCGCCAAAGTAGGCAATGAAGCGAAGGGAGCAAAGGGAGCGAGGTGCCCAAAGAGAAGGGGAAGCTGCAGTGCAGTGCATTGCAATCAATTGCTCATTAAAATGCTGTAACGTAAATTGCACACGAGCAGAGACTGCGGCATTGTGGCACTGTGCAGCAACTGCAGCAGGACGACTCAGCGAGTGAGTGAGTGAGTGAGTGGCAGGACTCGTTCGCCATGTTGCATGCCACAAAATCATCAACACGTTAATTGAATTGTTGACTGACACACACAGAGCATAGAAAGCAGCAGCAGCAACATGCAACGGCCAACTGGCAACTGGCAACGAGACAGCAGGAGGCCAACGTGCGAATGTGGTGCACCGCTCCAAACGAGTGGCAAGGGGCGGGGCTGGGGCGGGGGCAGAGAGAAAGCTATTCGCTTAGTTGATGGGAATGCGTTTGCTTTCATGCTTCGCTTGGCTGCTGGCATGCAATGACCAACAGTAAGAGCAGCAGCAGCAACAACAGCAACAAGGGGTGAAGTCACGTCAGCGCCATTTTCAAAAGCCTCCATTGGAAAATGGCTGCAAGTGGCAACAGCAATATCTGGCCAAATGTCCGAGTGTGCGTGCGTGTGTGTGTGCGTCTGTCTGGTAATTAATGAAATTGCAACGCATTTGAATTTTAATTAAAACAAAGCGCGCAAATTACGCACACAAAGCGAGACAGACAGAGACGGAATGTTTTCTAACTGGCACGGCTTAAAGTCATAATAAATGTATCGATAAATTCGCCACTCAAAAATAGAGGAGGAGAAAGAGATCTCGCTGCGCATTCAGCAATGCCCGTCTAATTAATAACCATTCGGACATGCGATTATATTGCTGCTCTTTGATACATTTGCAACAATTCCAAACAAAACACAAAAACATTTATGGACAGCCAATTTGGCATGCAGACTGCACAGCACGAAATGCGACTTATTTTTATTTATTTATCTATTATTAGAGTTTGCGTTGAGCAACTTATTGATTGATGATGCAAAACTACCGACTGTACAAAAGCCAGCGCTCATTAACATAATTAAATAATTAAAAGTGTATCAATCAGTGACTTTAAATAATGATTGGTTGTGTATTTTTTACTGAATAATATTGCTGCCCTAAGTTGATAATAAGTATCCCCCAATAATCCTTTTCAGACAATCCTTTCGTGTCTGTTGAGATTGAATAATATTGATTTTCTTGAAAGATATTGGTAAAGTTTAAGTGCATTTATTGACTCCATGCCAAAATCGTTGTATTCGAGCAAAACAATATAAATTGAAAATAATGCTTATTGTGAGTTTCGCTTTGATGTTTTTAAATTTAATTTGTATTTCTGCTGTCGCATGTTTGTCTAAATACACTTTATGAGGACATGCTATAATATTTGGTGTAATTTAAGAGCAAAAAACTCTACCATTATTTTGTATCTATATTTGTTTAGTCGATATAAAGTTTTATTGAAATTAATATGTCATAAGACGATCATAATTGTTTCTGATACCAATAACAATATAAATATCACAAGCAATCATTATTTGCGATTTAAATTTATTGCAATTCCAATTAACTCTAAGCAAATCTTATCATGTAATTTTGTAATAGAATTTCTAATAATTATTGGTTCCTGATGTCAATAGAAATATTAGAAATAATATTATTTTTACTTTCCTTTCAAAGAAACACATAGAAATCAAAATATTATCATGGGAATGTAATTTTGTGATATAATGATTATGAACTCTGAAATGCATTTCCAAGTTCGCAGAGTATCTCACAGTTACTTTTCATATTTCTACTTTTGCTCTTCATTTTTTGATGGACGCATTTGTCTAGTCATCGCATTAAAGTGATCGATTTATCCAGTTGGCCTTTAATGTCGTTGTCGTTGTTGTTGTTGTCGTTGCAAGGATTGCCCTTCTGTCGCCGCCATGGGGATTTCCCGATGCCAATAGATTTTCAATCGCTGTCTGGCCCGGCGCTCCCACTGGGAGCCGGGAGTGCTGAACAGGGAGACTCTTTGGCGAGTCTTTTTAGCAACTAAATTGCTCGCTTCCGTTAAGTTGCCCAGCGGGCCGCAGCAACGAGGGCGGGGAGAAAACTTTGGCTACCTGTGAACCGTTGAGAGACAAAAGCTCCGGCAGTCCAAGTACCTGCCTATTATTAGTTAGACTCTCGCTCTGTCTGTGTGTGTGTGTGTGTGTGTGTGTGTGTGTGTGTGTGTGAGTGAGAGTATTGAATGTGCCACAATGACCATGCCCCATGGGGCTGCCGACTGTTCCTAGTCCAGCCTGGCTGCCTGCCTGCCTGCCAATTGCTTTTGTTTCGCTGCAAACAAAAAACACATTTTCGCCCGGCAATCGCCAGTCGAGAGTCGAGAGCCGGTTGACTAAAGCGAGGAGTGGGGAAGGGGAAGGGGAAGGGGGCAAGGGGAACTGGTCCCAGCTGCCCCAGTTCCCAACCGATTCCCTTGCCGTGTAATTGCGTTTGTGATATTAGCCTGAAGTACACTTGATGATGATTTTTTCTCCGCTCTGCTCTGTGTATTTTTGTTTTATTCCATTTGTTGTTGTTCGGGCCCATTGAAGTTTTTGCCTCTGTTGCAGTTTTCAAGCACATGGCCACAGAACCAAACGATGGAGCCAAATGGAGGCAGAAGTTGGCTCGTTCTTTGGCTCTGCCCCTCTGGTGACTGCTCTGCCCATGGCCATGTTTAATTTGAATTGTTTTCATTTACAGTTGCCATTTATTCATTCATTGACTGAACGAGCAGCAGTTGATTGGCAAAAAGACGAGCAGCATTCGATGTGGCGATGTGGCGATTGCCCAAGCAGCAGATGGGCAGCGAGGGGAATTTTAATATGATTTTTGGACTGCCTTTTGATATACATAAATTGATTTCCATATGTTACATTCGATGTGTCTGTGCGGCGGCAATTCAAAAGGATAAATCGACACACCGCAATTGAACATTTTGTCGCACCGTCTGTTCAGCTGTTCATGTGTTCATGAATACCAACTGGACGATTGAATGAATCAATGATGCAATCAGTGTGCGCTCTCTCTGTCTCTCTGTCTCTATCAGATGTCTTTGCATAAAGTGCAATCACTCAAAGAGCTGCCAGCTTGACTTCACAAAGCACAACAGTCTCAGTTTGAATTCAACTCTTTAAAGCATTGCTTAATGGCCAGCAGGTAATCATAATACCAGCAGGAAATTGTTGACAATCAGAAAAAAGTAACATTTTTTATACTTACTTATTGTCTGGCAACTTTAAGAAATTATTTCTATTATGGTTTCAGATCTGCAATAAATGCATTGTTTTTTTTTATTTAATCATTTACAATTCATTCACTACAATTATTTACAAGTTTAGTATTTATATATACTGATTACTACTGTATTATAGTAATAATCCTTACGATTACTGATCAGAGCTGCACCTCGAATTTGGTCTCATCGATTGTCTCGTGAGTCACGCGTGAAACACTTTTTTGCTGTGCGATATCAGCAGCTGGCGAAATTTCAGTGTTGTGCCCCAATTAACAGCGATAATTCACGTGAGTCACGGGTGATTTAAACGAGCTGCGACAGTTTGTCGTGTCTTAACTCACAGCTTATCAGCGCACCATAGACTCACGCGTGAGTCACGCGTGAGCTGCGCTTGGCGTCTTTTGTTGGTTATGCAGACAAAAAGTTGATTTCTTGAGTGTTGAATTAAGCATTTCAATTAATAAGACCCTTTCTTTTTTTTTTTTGTTTGTTGTTTTGTGACTTGAGTGCAGCTCAGTGAATCACGCGTGACACGACAGGGGGCAGGCGGACAGCAAGGGGGGAGGGAGGACGCTTGGCTTTTGTCTACACAATTTGAAAGGTATTCGGCAGGCAGCGCAGCTGCGTCGGCGCCCACGTCAACGACAATGACAAAATGTCAGCTACAACAACAACAGCTACAACAGCAACGGCAACAACAGCAACAACAGCAACAATAACTGCCAGCAACATGTGGAGGAAGAAGAAGAAGCAGCAGCGGCAGCAACTCAAGCAGCTGCAGCATAAATCATAATTTGTCAGCATGAAATTTCGGTTGACGTTGTGCTGCTGTTGTTGTTGTTGTTTTTAGTGTTGCTGCGGTTGCTTTTGTATGAAAAATAATAATAATAATAATAATGATGAAAATGTGAAAGAAGCAGAGGAAAATACCTAAAATTTGCCGCTGCTCCCCCCCGTCGCCCTCCCCGTCTCCCCATTGTCCCCAGGGCAGCTGTTGCGTCTCCCGCTGATTTTGTCTCTCGCTTTTGTCATTCACTTTTTAGCTGCTTTTTTCATTAAAGTGTTTTGCTTTTGTTTCTGTTTTCTTCAATTTAGCTGCGCTTGTTTACACACCCCCCCTCTCCATCCCATCTCTTTGCCGCTCCCTTGGCACTTTTGTTTTATTGCCCGCATGGCGTGGCGCATTTTTCTTCATTTAATTTGCATTCTTCTTACAATTCTTTCGCTCTCTCTCACACTCACACTCACTCTCACTCTATCTGTTCCTTCGCCTTTGCTGTCGCTCTTTTTTAATTAGCCGAAAATGCGCTTAACAACAAATGACAACAGCAGAAGCAGCGCCGCCAGAAGCAGCGGCAACAAAGAGAAATTATAATTTATATGCTAACCCCGAAGTGGGTCAACGTGTCGTATGCGCAATACGGGCAATGCACATTCAACGCAGCCTTCTAGCCAACCAACCAGTGTGCCCATAATTAGCCGCCAAATACGCATGGCTTCACACACACACACACACACACACACTCGCACACACAGACAGACAGTCACGCGTGACGAAGTTTGAAATGCTCACGCGTGACTTGTCACGTGAATCACGTTCAACGCCATTCAACTGATCTCACTCAGCACAGCATCAACTGTTCCCGCACACCAACTGCTCTTGAAGGGCTTCAACTGTTCTCAGCGCAGCAATAATTGTTTTTGTGCAATAATTGCAGTTGTCATTACTGCATTGACTGTTCTCAACGCTGCCTTCACGCTTTGCTTAAAGCATCAGCTGTTCCCAACACAGCAACAATTGTCAACGTAAAGTGAATATCAAAACTATCAGACGCTTCAATAACTAGCATTCTTTACCTCCAAAATTGTTCTAGTTTGAAATATAAGCAAACAAATATGCAGATGGAAAGAACAAATCACATGCAATGAAACGTTTGTTTTATGTTTTGCATACCACGAAAATGAAAAGAATGTGGAATTATTTAGTCTTATCAATTGATATGTTGTTGTTAAAGGCATCAAGCTACTCAGCATCAGCTTTTCTTTAGTGTTGTCAACGTAGCATTGACTGTTCTCATCACAACATTCACTGCATAGCTCAAGTTGTTCTTGAATGATAGCTACTTTAATGATTGTCCACACTGCACAAACTGTTCTCACTTTGTTCTCGCATTGTATTTGTGCTTCATCCATTTCAAATTGTTCTAATTACCTTTTCGGCAGTTCTCAACATCAACTGTTCCCAGCACACCTTCAACTGTGCTCTGCAGAGCAAGAACTGTTCTTTGAAGTTCGCTTTTTATGTGCAGTCTGCAGCCGCAGTGAAAATCTGGCCGATGGCATCAGGCAAAATATGCATAGTAGAGAATGCTAAGCTAGTAAACTGGTAAAAGACTTGACGCTTCAATTATTTGGCTGCTAACCCAGAGAGAGGGGAAAACCGATGCAAATAGAGACAGCGACAGAGACAGGGAAAGAAACAGAGACAGAGACAGCGACAGAGACATTGCCAGCGGCGATCGTTAAACGCAACAAACGTTGGCAATTGCTGTGCTGTGTGCTGTGTGCTGTGGTTGCCACAGTCATCGCACGCAGTCTCAATCCCAATCGCAATCCCAGTTCTCAATGCTCAACAACTTGCTGTCCGTCCGTCCGTCCGTCTCTGTTGTCTGCTGTCTGGCTGACTGGAGTTTACAGTTGACAACTGTGCACTGCATGGCCTATGGCAGCATCAGCAGCAGCAGCAGCATCAAATATCTTCCCAGACAGCTGCTGTTGCTGCTGCTGTTGCAGGTTGGCATGTGAATCAGCAGACAACGCCCCCTGGCGTTAAGAAGCGCAGAGAGAGAATGCGATTTGGTCAATTTGGTCCGTCTGTCTGTCCGTCTGTCTGTCTGTCCTTCTGTCTGTCTGGCATTTGCATGCGAATACATTTTTCAAGCAGCGGCAGCAACAACTGGACGTGTCATTGTGCCCCTCATGCCCCCCACATCCTTGCTGTGTCCTGCCACTTAACTCGGCATTCAACACACACTTTTGCCGCCGGTCGCTGATTGTGAAATCTTGTTTGTTTTGCCGTTTGTCGTTTGTCGTTTTGCCTGGCCACGTCCACACACTCAACTGATGCGACATGAGCATTGTCCACTCGTTAAGCTGCCTCTTCTGCCCCCCCCCCCCCCCAGCTCATTTGTATGCTGGGCTCGCCTTTGAACTTTTCGCACAAGTTTATTAGAAGATTGCAAATTGCTTCGAGATGCAATCAATTGATGTGATGGCTTCCGTTATTGGGCCGCTAGGTGTCGCTGTCGATGTTGCTGTTGTGCGATCGATCGCGTGTCGGGGAAACGCCTCCGAAAACAACTTGCAACGCCACACGAAACGTGCGTCGCATGGAAACCAACATTGGGCGCGTCAAAACTAATTAAATAACCCGTTTCTTCTGGCCAACTCTCCGACTGCCGAGATTTTCACTACGTTGCTGCCGCTGCTTCTGCTGCTGCTGCTGCTTCCCCTGTTCATGTTCGGCTGTCCAAAGCAATTAATTTTCAATTATCTTTCAAAAATTATACGTAAAAGTCAGAGTCAGAGTTGGAGTTGGAGTTGAAGTTGAAGTTGGAGTCGCAGACTGTGCGAGAGCCCTTCAAATTGTAATCAAATGAAATATCTCTCTGTCCCCTCTTGGCGGTGTCAAAGTAAACAAAACACAACGCAACCGAAAAACAACAAAACTGAAATACGCGCGACGTCAAATTGGCCAATTAAAGGGCCAAAAGTGTTGACCACAAACGGATATACTTGTGTGTGTGTGTGAGACAGACAGACAGACAGAGAGAGAGAGAGAGAGAGAGAGGCCATGAGGTCTCTTCAACTCCAACAGACCACATCAAAGCCAAGATGGCCTAATGCGTAATTATAACATTTTTCGAAATCTATTTGCTTGACGCGACTCTTCGTCACCCAGTCTCCCAGTCTCCGTCTTCTGTCCCCTCCGCTTTTCGAGATGGAATCGCCATAACAATGAGCTCAAAATGCTTTTTACTATCAAAAGGAATTACGATTAACAAGTGGATTGCAGCTGGAGCCAAAGCTCATTAGTTGCCATAGAAGACGAGAGTCGTGGAGCAACATTAACTTCGCAGTGCTTCTCATAGTTTCGCTAAGCGCTTTAACTATTCTTGAAATGATTGCGGATTTCAACAGAAAATTATTTGATTACTGCCATTAGATGGAGATTCATTAATTAAAATTAATTTATACCAACTATAAGCCACTTTCATTATTGTAAAATAATTTTAAACAGAGCTTCGCTTTTTATTCTAAATAACCGAATCCATCCTTCCAGCTTACTATTTACATTACTTCTTTGATATCTATTTTTAAAGTTGAAACTTCTTTAAAAAAAGTATTAATATTTATTGCTTTCTATATATCAAATATTGCATTTCAATATAGTTAAATAAACTGCTCTTAATATTCTAGAAATATCATATAGAATAAATTTAAAATTGTGATTTTCATCTAAAAATTCTTTGTTCCCATCGCTTTAAAGAATTTTAACTCTTCGCTGCATATAAATGTTATAATCAAAGCATAATTATGATTTTATTAACAACTCAATATTAACCTAAACAGAATTCTCAATGTTTTCAATTAACAAAATTTGAAATTAAATAGTTTTACACTTTGAAATTGAAAGTATCTAATGATGACTTTCAATATATTATATTGATGGGTCTTGAAATTGAAATTGATGAAAGGCTTAAATCATTATACTGCTGATGGGAAAATAAATAGATGTGTGAAAATTGCAGCTGTTTTGCATATATCTATATTTTAATCACAACAATAATCAATTATCACAATTTAGCGCTTAATATGCACATGAGATATAATTAAATGCAGGCGAAATACGCAGATAAATTGAAATGTGCATAATTATTGAGAGATTTCGAAAAGCGAGACAATTGATAATTAAGTAACTAGCATATAATTTATGCAAAACTTCACTCTGAATACTTTGATTAGGTGTGTGAGTTAGTTGAGCTACCCGTTGGCAGGGTAGAAATATCTCAAAAGAAAAATATGAAAAAAAAAACATTTCGCTTTTCTTGGCGTCAACTTGGCCGACGCCTTGAAACAATGCGATTCAATTAAATTCAAATGCAAATGCAAATGCAATTTGAGTTGAAGCGACGCTAACTTGGCTCTGACTGAAGCTGAGGCTGAAGTTGACCGCAGTCGCTTTAGGTTTACCTAAGGTCGATGGCAACAGCTTGGCAGCATCTGCGGCATCTTCTTGGACTTTGTGCCACAGCATCGTCTTGCGCCGTTTTGTCTGCCTCGCCGCGATGTCATTTAAAAATAGTTTTGCGTACGATGCTCAGAGTGGGATGCAAAAGGGGCAGCTAAAAATATGACAGCAGCAGCATCGTCGTGTTAACCGGTTCAGAATTTAACTCAAGTGCTGACCGCTGTTGCTGCATTGCTAAAGCGATTAACTTATTTGACTAGCAGCCAAGCAGCGAGAGCAACATCATCATCGCCATCATCGTCATCATCATCTGCATGGCGAGAGCATCTTTTTCTTTGCTGTTTGCGTTGAGTCTTTTGCGTAAAGTGTAAATATTATTTCAAGATACTTAACCAATGTTGTCGTTGGCTGCTGCTGAAATTCAGTTGGGGATTAGCTTGTTCCTGCTGTCTGTCCGTCTGTCTGTCTGTCTGCTGCTGTTGTTGTGACGGGGCGACAGCAACGTCCTTGTCCTTGTTGCCTTGTTTGACTTGTCAGCGCGTGAATGACTCACTGATAGATTGCCTCAATGACTGAATGACTGCCTGACTGCCTGACTGCTTCGTTTGTTTATATTGTCACAGCAAACAGCAACAGCAATGGCAACAACTGCGCCACTTCGACTCAATTGACAGGCAAACGGATATAAAAGTCTGGCTGGCCAATTAATGAGGCCGCTAATGACATTGAATGATGACGGATATAATGCAGTGGCAGTTGCAGTTGCCGTGGCAGTTGCAGTTGCAGTTGATGCTGCTCATTTTGCTAATATTTAAAGGCCTCATCAAGCTGCCTTTTTCGCCTATTTGTTGCTATCGTTTGGCTATTAAGCGACGTCATCAGCAGCTAGGCAGACGGAAACTCATTAGTGAAACTGTGTCTTGGCTGCCAGCGATCTCCTCCTGATGCGAGTTGCGAGCTGCGAGTTGCGAATATGCAACCTTCCGCCGTGCCACCGGGTTGCCGCTGCGTCACCTGCCAGCATCGTTGTGGGGCGTCTCGAATTCGTGTGGCACCGCGGGTGCCCTAACAAATGGAGTAACTGAACCTTTTGAATACATTTGACAACTTCACTCCAAATTCAAAATAAACGGCAAGAATTAATGTTGGAATTTATTTTCTTACTTGGTGTTAAATATTGAATTTTAGAAATATTTTTTTATTAGTTACTATTTTCGATTTCGAATACTGAATTTAAATTTGGGCTTTTGTCTTTGTCTCCATAAAATTTAATTAAATACAAGTTTATGCTCTTTATTGTTACTAATATTCTATTTAAAATTGCCGCTTTTGGAAGAGATATTTTCACGAGCTTCTATTTTCAATTTGGAATAATAACTTCAATCTTAGGATACATTTTTATTAGAAATTAAATTAAAGTAAATGCAAGGTTAAAGGTTCTCACTTATTTTTTATTTTTCTGCTTATTTTTATTAGTTTAAATTTTCGATTTCACATATTGTAATTAATTTCAGTATTTGTTTCTACAAATTAAATCTCTTGATTCCTACTCGTCTTTGCGAAGATTGGTTTTTGTTAGTTTATATTTTTGCATATAATTTATCAATTTTAAAAAGTTGTACAAAGCTTTTTGATCCAATTTATGTTTCATTTAATGTTGCTGCTCTTGGAAAATATATTTTCATGAGTTTATATTTTTCTTTTTGAATATTGCAATTTAATTGTAATGTATCAAACAATTTTCTGCAAACTTTGGAAATGAACGAATTAATATATGTATTCAATGCAGATTAAGATTTGTGTTTCTAACAAGATAATTGAGTGTATTCAGAGTGCGTTGTTTGATGCTTTCGGGTCTGCCATGCAACGCCCTCAACGTTGTTGGCGTCGCATTGTTGCCGCTTCTTGCTCTGCGGCTTCTCTCCTGCAACTTCTTCCTGCCACATGCCGTGTTGTTGCTGTTGCTGTTTGTTTTTTATGTATAAAAATTTTTATGACGACAGGTTGGCTGGCAGGCAGGCAGGCAGGCAGGTTGGTAGCTCGGTTGCCTGGTTGATTCTCTGTTGGGCTGGCAAAGCGATTTCACGCTTGACGTCGTCGCCATGCGGCCGCCGTGGCGCCACCTAGCGGCTCATCCTGCCAGCGTCTGTGGGTGCAACAACTGCCGCTGCCTCTGCCGCTGCTGCTGTTGATGACGTGCCCGGCGCAGGCAACTGAATGAATGAATGACTGCAAAACGAGCAGCCAGCGCTGCAGCTGGGAGAGGGGAGAGGCGAGAGGCGAGAGGAGAGGAGAGCTGGAGCCCGAGATGAGTGGTTGACATGTAGCCGCCATTAGCGGTAAGATGACAAGCGTTGAAAGCGCGCCCCGGGAATTAAAACGGGCAAAAAAGGAAGGCAAAAAAAATACGAACGAACGACGGCAAAGGCGACCAAAGAATAGCTGGCGATAGTTCCTCTCTCTCTCTCTCTCTCTCTCTCTCTCTCTCGCGCTCAGTGTGCGTTTTTTATGATGACAGCAATAGAGCAGAAAAAGCCACGGCGCAAAAAAGAGGTGCAAAAATCATCAGCATGCTGACAGCGATACCCGGCTGCTGCTGCTGCTTCTTCTTACCCTTACCCTTACCCTTACCCTTGTCCTTACCCTTCTCTCCTCGCCCCCCCACTTCGCCTCTTGCCCACGCTCTATTCAAACGCTGTCCGCCTGTCACATTAAAGTATCATTTGCAGTCACTCAGCTCGGCTTTTCAATCCGGTCGAGCTTTTGTGTGTGCCGCCCACATTGACACGCCCACTCGCCCACTCACCCACCTGCGATTAAAGTCAACGGCCGCCCTCAACCCCCGCACCCCTCCCTTCGCCGTCATTTGCTGTATTGATTTCACAAATCGTGGAAACATAATTTATGAGCGCGCGCGTTTTGCGTGCGACTTGCGCGCGTTTTTAGTCGCTCCGCCTAATGGCAGACAGTTGGAGTGTGAATGAAGGGAAGGGGGAGGGAAAGTCACTGCCACTGATTAGCGTTAATTTATTTGCAACGCTTTTTCTCCTTCAATGCCAGCCACTTTTTTGGGGCTGGCGCCAGAAAGGGGCGTGGCCGTGGTCCGGAAACTACACGACAATGAATTGTAATGAAGATATTAACATTAATAATTGCCCGAGTGGCAACTTTGCTGCCGTTTTGCCAGCGTGGCCCGGAAGTTGCATGCCTCAAATTTATGCAGCGTCCCGTTAAGTGGCTGCAACATTGAAGCACAGCCACAGGCTATCGAAGAGCATTCGAGAGTGTGCTGCAATTATCTCGTGATAATGTGATTTTAAATGTGTTAACTCAAATCGAGTCGAACAAAAGTAAATGTTACTTCGAATATAATTAAATTGTAATAAGGTTAGGCATTGAAAAGGAGTTGAATAAACGCTTTGAAGAACTTTTGACTGAAAATTGTTAAAAAGTAATGCATATAGTAATTATTAATTGCTATAACCTCTAGTAAAATATTAAGGATTCTGAAACTGTCAAGTTATAAATTGGCAATAAAACGAGTTGCTGATTTTGAGTAAATGTTATGGAGAACAGTTTATTGCTGCATTTTCGCTCACAATAATATATATAAATAGTAATCTATAACAAAACGTGAGCAAACTTTTATTAATTTCATAAATTAGCAAAACAAAAAGTTCTTAAACTATGTTTGTTTTTATAATGTTACCGAGAACAATTTATTGGAAATTATTTGCTGACAAAACTAAAATAAACAAATATAAACAACAACATATTAGTGTACACACATCAAATTCGTAAATGGCCAATAAAATAATCTGTCGGTTTTGAGTTGCTTTTATGTAACTAAATTTTATAAATAATATTTAGAACAGTTTATTGCAGATTATCACACATGAACGGCACTTTGCTGACAATAGTTATATTACAAAAAAATCGATCAGAAAATATTAGCGATTTGAAAACTGTCAAGTCTTAATTGGATTGCATTTATAAAATTCATAAATTAGTAAAAGAAACAAACTGATGATTTTCTTGTACTTAAAAATTAATTTTTAAAATATATATATATTTTTAAATATCTTCGGGAACAGTTTAAAACATTTTATCACAAAAGAGCGTCACTTTGTAGACAATCATTATAATAAGTCAGTCTTAATAAGTTCTATAAATTAGAAATAACACTTGCTGTCGATTTAAAGTAATTTTTGGGTTAAGTTTTTAGAATTTTTATTGAGAACCGTTTAGTTTCGATTTTCACACATGAACGGCACTTTGCTGACAAGTTGGTGTGGAAAATGCATTGGCATTGCCGGAGCATTGATGCCAGAGCAGTTGACCTGTTTTTGTGAGGCAATCGATAATTGTTGGCCAGAAGGAATATCTGGTAGTATTTATTAACATGAGCATCGGCGAGTCGGCGAGGCTGGATGTCAATTATGTGAAATGAAAAAGGCTTTTAAAGCCCGAAGATGCCTGTTCAGCTGCCAATCGAATATAAGTTGAATCGAAACGAATCGAATCGAGTTGAATCGATGTGAATCAAGTGAATGCATGAGCACTTTTTAAATTGTCAGGCGAATGGATGTTGGCCTTTAAATTGTGCTGCACTTGCAGCTGCTTTGAGTGGGCAACTGCGAGGTGTGCAACAAGAGTTTGTGAGCGTTCTGGAACCGGAAGTTGATGAGTGGCGGATGTTGTGTTGAAGCTGTGCGTTTGTTTAACCGCAAGTTATTGCCGCATAAACCTCCACTAAACAAATGCAGGCAGCGAGAAATAAGAAAAAGGAATTCCAAACGAAAGTCATTTCGAATGCCAGAGACAAAAGGTGTCCACAATGAAGTCAAGTGCTGATGGACAAGGCGTTGATGCTGGCCAAATTGTCGACGAAATTCCAGCACATTTTTTATTGAGCAACTTCGATTGAGCAATGTGACCCCAGTCGACCCAACAACCCCTCCGTTCCCTCCACTTCCGATAACTTGCTCTGCTTGCTGTCTGGAAGTGCGTAAAAGCTAAATAAACTCAATACGAAAATCCTTTTTAAAGGCTCTTCAATGTCAATGTACAATGTGTACATATAGTATGCCCGACGTGGGAGGGTGGCAATAAAAAGCGCAAACGACAGCGCAACTCTGGCTCGCTGTCGGAAGGAAATGTCGTCATTACTGTGCAGCTCAATGAGCGACAGGCCAACAACAATATCGCATAAAAAACAAGTCCAAGTCCAAGTCGATGTCGAAGTCGAATGGAATTTCAGCGTTTCCACACTTGACACCAGGCAGGCGGAGTCAGCATGCAATATAAAAATAGAGACAGTACCAGGAATGGGATTGCGATTGCGACTGGGGGTTGGGGTTGGGGTTGGAGATGGACCGAGGAGGGGAGAGGAGGTGTGAGGAGGAGGGCAGCTGTTGGGATTCCTCTCGCTTACGCAATATGCAAATGTGTTAAGAATCTTACAAATTTGTTAAGCAAATCGAAGACGCAGCCGAAACGAAGTGAAGCACGAAAAACCCGACACACACACACACAGAGACACACACATTTATCATCAGCCAGTTGAGAGGGGCAGGGGGCGGGAGAAGGGGGTGCGGGAGACGGGGGACGGGGGACTGTGGTGTGAAGGCTTTGATTTATTCATGTGCCAGGTAACACGTTGAGGTTAATAGGCGGCTCAATGGGGCTTCGGTTTGTGAGCTGCTTGAGGTTTATGAGCTGCCAAACGCGCCCAATAAAACATTTGTTTTTTTCCCCTCCCCTCCCCTCCCCCACTCTCCTCTGCTCTACACTTTTCTCTTCTCACTCTGCTGGCAAATGCGAAATGCGATGGGCGAAACAAGGCCGCAGTTTTGCATACATCCCATAAACGGGTCATAAATCAGCTGGGACAGCGGCTGCGGAAGTGGCGCCATCTACCGCACATCCACAGCACTGCCTGTCTGTGTGTGTGTGTGTGTGTGTGTGTGTGTGTGTGTGGCATGCAAATCTTATCTAATTGTACTTATCGATTACACGCGTACTTGGTCAGTGGCAACAAAGCCCCAGCGAATTCTGTTCCATTTATATTCAAATTTGTCTTTCGACTCTCGCTCGATTTTAATATGCAAATAAACTCTGCGCAGCCTGTCAGCATTTTTCTAATCATTTTTGAATTTACAGCAGCCAGAAGTATTTCACGAATTATTTAAAATCATTTTTATATGAATTTAAAAGCATTGCGATTTCTTGGTTATTTAAATATTTGTTGATGCATTGAAAATATTCTTATGAAGTCCAAAGACATCTTGTATTAGTAATACTAATCAATTATGTTAGTTCATTAATCAATATGAGTAGCTAGAAATTGTATTCTAGGGGATAATTAGACATTTGTTGGTATATAGAATAAATATTTATGCCCTTCGTATACATTTTAAAATTGATTTGAAAGCATCTGCACCAAAGACATTTGGTATTAATAATATCAATCAATATACACACATGTGTACTTTTTCTTTATTCAATAATTTAATTAATATATATTTATAACTTTATATTTCCATAAGCAACTATTCAAAATTCAAAGTTCTATATTTTATCATTATTTAAAAGTATCTGCGTAATACGATTTTGGGGATAATTAAATTTATGTCTTTCCAGTAATTTATAAATGAAGTGAAAAGCATATGCTCAAGACCAAAGACGCTTTGAATTAAATTTAATATATTAATGACTTTAGTAAACAATTTCAACATTGAATTCGTCAATTAAAATTTGCTAACGACTATAGATTTTAATAAGCAATAATTCAACCTTTTTTAAATTTATTTTCGAATAACACAATTTAATCTCTGAAAATATTCAGCAACAAAGCGCATTAAATATTTCTGCTTGCTTTTCAAAAATAATGTGATTGACAGCAATTGCATTTAACACGTTGAATAATGTTTATTGGTAGCTCTTGATAATGGATAAACTCCTCGTTCGCGACCTGCAAAGATAAATTGTTGCGAAAGTCGCCGCTAAGCTCTAAGGAGATTTTCGCGAAATAATGTAGAAATAATCGCGTCGTTATTGTCGAGGACATCAATGAGCTGCTGGCACGGAAATGGAAAACGCAAATTTAACGTTTGTTTGGTTTGGTTTTTCTTGCGGTGCTTCAATCGCCGCCTCTTTGATCGATAAGCAGACTGAAGCGCCTTCAATCTCCAACCTCTTAAGCGATTTTGCAAGCGCTTTTTGTTTGCCTTTCTTGGCAATTTGCTACAAGGCCGGCGTTTTGGCATTTCGGCATTTTTGGGGCCATAAATCCTTACGGTGGCGCCATCTAGCGAGCGCTAATTTCGCATTTTCGTTGTTGCTTCTTGTGTTGTTAAACGCACGAATAAATAAAAATAATTTGGCAGCGTCTCTGCCCCAGAAACGCCAGCCAGAAACACTTCAAACAGTTTTTTTTTTGTTTTTTTTTTTTTTGTGTTTTTTCGGCCCTGCCACCTGAGTGGCGTCGTCGACGGCGGTGTCTGAAGCGGTGGTGTGGCAAGGGTGGCAAGGGTGGCAAGGACAACAACAACTTGGTGGCGCGCTTCGCTGCGTTCTGTTGGATTCCTGTTGCTCTTGCTCTTGCTCGCTGGGCGCTGGGCGCTCGTCCATGAAATGCGGCAAGCGGCGGATTTAAATTTGATTTCAGTGCCGCCATCTGAGCCTAAAGTAAACAAAAGTTGCCTGCATGCAAATTCAATTTGAATGCTCTTCAATGAGCTTTTGAAGACGACTGTCGAGGGGGGCGGGGTGGGGGCGGGATGCTCGGTTATCAATGCCCGACTGCACTAAGCAGCGATTATCCTGGCACGAGTCGAGGATGGCAAAGTTGCGCCAAGTTTTTGGTAGCCGCTACACATAAATAAGCGACAGACAAACGGTGAAACTGTAAAACGGTAAAACGGGGCAGCCAACATAATTTATTCATATGCGCGTATAAGCTGCATGAAATTTATGCTAATGTTCTGCTGGCACACGCAGTCGCAGTTGGGTCATAATCAAAGAGTCGAGCAGCTTAGACTCGACATTACCTGCCCCAAAAACTCAACTAAACGCTGTCCGTCTCTCGCAGTCTCTCAGTCTGACGCTGCCCTGATGCTGCTGCTGCTGCTGATGTTGCAGAGACGCAGGTGATAAATGTCAGCGCATCCTGTTGCCACATAATTCTTGCTTTCTTTTCGCATTCATTCATTTCATTTTGTTGCACGTCGCGAGGCGACGCGACGCGACGCAACGCGTTGCCTGCCACCAACAGCTGGCTGCCACATTGGGTGGCAAGTAAGGTGGTTGCATGTTCATGGTTGCATGCAGTTATTTAGTGCACCGCATGCAAATGCATGCCACAAATTTATTCGCATCACCATCGCATCACCATCGCATCGCATCGCATCGAGTTGCGTCGTCGCTTTCACCAAAAAAAAAACGAATGAAAGAAAGAGAGGAGAAAAACACTTTGGCAGCACTTTGAATCACATCACACGATTTCTGGATTCAAATGGGACTGGATGTGAGTTCGCAAAGGGACAAACGATTATGTTCTAGATACGCTTATGACGTTGCAAGCAACAGTGCAACTTTAATAACACAAACGCTGCAGATAAATCAAGTCGCCGTTGAACAAGATGAATTGTGGCGCTTGACTTCAACACTTTTGAAGTGTTGCATATTTGATTGTTATTCATTCGCTTTACTTTGGCTTCAATTATGTTTTATTAAACATTTTCTTCACTTTGATTTCTGATATTTATTATTTCGAATATATTTATACTCTATATTTTCTTTGCTTTCAATTCAGTTATTTGACTTCAGATAATTTTCATTCATTTATTTCATTTTACTTTAGCTTTAACTACAACAATTTCTCATTATGAATTTTATTTACATCTTTTTTATTAAACATTTTCTTCACTTTGACTTCTGATATTTCTCATTAACATCCAACATATTTTTACTCTATATTTTCTTAACTTTCAATTAAGTTATTTGACTTCAAATAATTTTCATATAATTATTTCATTCACTTCAACTTCAGACATTTCTTATTATACATTTTGTTTACATTAACTTGCAATAGTTTTTTATTACAAATTTTCCTCACTTTAACTTTAAATAAATTTAATTAAACATTTTCATCACTTCATATTTTTATATGCTTTCTCTTTAAATAATTTGCATTAAACATTTTCTGCACTTTAACTTCTTAAGCCCGTAGTTTTCCGAAGCGTTCTATCGTAATGAAATTTGTTGGAAATTTTCGTGAATTTAATTAAGAATTCTATGACTCGCAGGCTTTGCAGATGTGAGCAAGACAATCTCAAAGTTGGTTTGCTAATTAGCGCTTTCAGTGTTTATTTAGCAATTCAGATTATGTTTGGTGGTGAAATTGCGAATCCAGAAAAAACACTTGAAATTTATGTATTTTAATGAATAGATTCTCATTTGTATTTATATATTTGAATACATTGATGAATTTTCGTTTATTTATTTGTTGTCATATACTTTAATAAACTGCTGAATGAATTTATTAGCTGATAGTTTTTATTTGTTGTCGATAAATATTTAGTGAGTGGATTTGTTTGTGCTGCAAATATTAATTTGATTGCATCAGGCGAATGCGAATGCGAATACGCATATAAATGCGAGTACTCCTAATTGTGAGTGTTTTTGAGGGCAGTTTGCATCGATTTTGGTCAAAGCCGAGATGCTTTTATATTTATGGAGTGCTCTCAATGCCCAGTTCGCTATCTCTGTCGCACTCGTTTATCAATAAGCATAATGCAGGGGGAAAAGAGAGCCAGATAAAGAGGGAGGGAGAGAAGCATCATTTGTAATGCCATTAGACTCCGGGGCAACCAATTTGATTAGCAGGCTGGCAAATCATTAGCAAACATAAGTAAGCTGGCTCAGAAGCGACCAAGGCAAAGTAGAGAGAGAGAGAGAGAGAGGGGGAGAGGGGGAGAATGAGAGAGGGAGATGGAGGGAAGCATGTTAAACATATGCAAACAAGTGCGTGGATGTGTTCGAGCTGTTGCTGCTGAGCAAATAAGCAACAAATTAAATAAGTAACAAAGTCGAAATCACAAGCAGGGCAACAAACAGACAGACAGAGAGAGAAAGAGAGAGAGAGAGAGAAACCGAAACAGACAGATAAACATGCAAACAGATGCGTCAGGGAGATGTGGCAGGGCAAACAGATAAGACAGCTTAGCAGATAACATGAGACAGTCATTTGTGTTGACGAGGATGCCAAGGATGCCAAGGAGGCCAGACACCAGCTCCACATCCACATCCACATCCACATCGCCATCCACATCATCATGACGATGACAATGACGATGCCGATGAAGATGATGACGTTGAAACTAGCAAGTAAATCCCTACGGTCTCAGCCGCTCGCTGGCTTCATTGCCTTCATCTCCAACTCCATCTCCATCTTGAGCTCCATCTCTGTGCCTGCTGACATGTTAGCAGAATTTGGCCAGCCTGAAATTATGCGCATAAGCTTGCAGACCAGAGGCGCTGCCTCTCGTTTTGGCTTTTTAATAAATGATGCCCCTGCTGCCGCCATCGTGCAACGCGGCGTATGCGTGTCGTGTAATTAATGCGCACCAAATGAATGAGCAAGCCAAGCAAACAAACAGGCAAACAGACAAATGATTTCGCTTGGTTAACTGCGAGTGCTGCCAGCATATGTGTGGCACAATTTATAGAAATAAAATTAAGTGAAATAAAAAGACACAGCCGAGGCGTCTCCAGAGGCATCTCCTGTTTTAGTCGCCCCACATTTACCCCACTCTCTGGATGCCACCCACTTGGCGGTGGCGGGGCACGCAAAATTTGTGCGCGTGCTACGCAACCGGCGATAAATTTTAATACCCCAACGCCAACTGCGCTGCCGACGACGGCGACGGCGACGGCGACGTCGACTGAGATCTGCTTGGCAGGCGCATTTTAAAATTTATTGTTATTATGTGAATTTTATAAACGATGTTGCTGCTATCGCTGCGTTGCCGTTCTTACTACTATTTTCTCAGGTTGCCGTTTCTGTTGCCGTTGTTGTTGTTGCACTTAATTAAATTTTATGTGCGCGCCTTGAAGTTCGCTGCAACATCAGCCCCAGAGACTGGCAAGCGAAAGGAAAACGGCGCGATGAAAAAAAAAAAGAAAAAAAAAAGGATTTCCCCAGCCGTCGCAGTAAGTCTTATAAATGCGACGTCCGCACGAAAAATTATAAACAGCGAACCACGGCAGGACTAAGCGCAAATGAGCTAAACGAACAAAATAACAAAATTTAAGCAGCCCAATGAGAGTCACAATTTGCCAAGCAAACGAAACGAAACGAAACGCAACGAAAAGAAGAAAAAGTGGAAAACACTAAAGGACGAAGGAGAAAAACATATACCCAGAGACCAAAGTGATTTTGCTACTTTGCTTGCTTTGCTTTGCTACTTCTCGTTTTCATTTAGTGTTTACGCGCTGTCCTGGGACTAGACTTCATTGTCTGGCCATTTGGTTGGTCCAATATTTGCGGGCCCAACAGATTTCATCTAAGTAAATAAGCCCGAAATTGTAGTACACATTGAGCCAAGCATACGCCAAGAACTATTCCTCATTTAATGGCAGGAGTATTCAAAATTAACCGAGCAGGGCAACAAGACAGTCTGATAAGAAGTGCTCGATTTAAAGCTAATCCATGCGACTAGCGACAACAATTATATGGTAATTGTGGTCCGAAATCTCAAAAGATTTTTCCCTTTTCACTACTGCACAGCGAATAAAGTGGCATTTTAAAAATTAGATTAAAATTCATAACTATTTCTATCTTACGATATAATTCTCAAAAAAAGATTTAAATTACATCCTATATTGTTACAAGAATTTTATAACATTGAACAAAAATTATAAATTATGTATTTTTAAGCATTCAATAATTTTGCATTTTCAAATTGCGAATATTTTTCTTACATAATAAAACTTGAAAAAAATCGTATTTTAGGAATTTCCAATTTAGAATTGTTTTAACATTTTGGATTTGAATAAAGAATTTACCTAATGGACACAATTCTGATATCATATGAGCATGACATGAGAATGTATTCTTGATTCTACTAAGATTTTTTCTCGGCGTACCTTAAAAAAAAATCAATCATAGTTTTATTTAATTTATTTGTATAACAATCGATTAAGCAGCTTGTTTATTGGCTCTTAAAAAGCGTTGGTTATGTATTTATGAGAAATCTGCTATCGCAATCATTATTTCCCCTGCTGCTTGACACTCAAAACAGTCTTTATATTAATTTATAGGACGTGTTTAGTCATGTATCTATTGCTGAACAGCGCATCCTTGCAAGTGGCGCCCAACATGTGGCAATAAAAGTCCTGTTTATCGAACAAAATGCGAAACAATTACTTGCTCATTGATGTGTTCGCTTTGATAGCTGCGCCATCCTTGTGGATATTTGATCAGATTGCCTTTGCGGTGTCCAGTGTCCAGTGTCCAGTGTCCTGTGGCCGACTGCAGCTTGGCTGACTTTACTGGCCCCGATTGATACTTGTAAATATTCGCAGGCTGTTTGCAGTTTCAGGCATCATTGAATGTCGCCCTGCAGCAGCAGTTATCTAAGCTGTCGCATTGCCCTCCGACCAGCTGGCCAGCTGCTGACCCACTTGCCACTTGCCACTTGCCACTTGCTACTTGGTCGTGGAACGCTTGCTTTCTTATTGCCTTGGCGCAGTTTTCGATTAAAATTTATTTGCGCAACTTATGAAAACTTAAATGCCCATAACGAACAGCGGCGGCCCAGTCAAAGTGGAAGTGGAAGTCGAAGTCGAAGGCGAAGTCGATACGGGGTCTCTAGGCAAATGGCGCAGCGTCGGCATCCTGCGCTAAAGTTTCAAATATTTCATAATTTGCAACATATTTTATGGGCCATATTGCAGTTGCAGACCAAGGCTGGCCAACAGACTGTCACGCCCAGCGTCTTGGCCATAAACACACACACACACACACACGCGAAAGCGGAACAACGAAGTGAAAAACTTTTGCGCTGATTTACGAGAAAGTTCGTCGGCCAATTTGCAACAAGAAAAGCGCCGGAGTTGAAGCCGAGGTCGGGGCTACAAATTCAATAGCTTCAACTGGGCGTGCAACAAATCATTTCGATGCTCCATCACTTATCGTCTTCGAGTAAATATGAAATATACACGGTGCGTATGTATATATTTTTGGGCATTGCGCATACGTCACGTTGAACAAGATGTGCGATGTGCGAAGTGCGAAGTGAATGTCGCAGACGCCACAACTGTCTGCCGTCATTTTGTGCTAAATAATTCAAATGACTTCCGACTTTGACTTTGACGCGGGCTTCCAATTCACGACTCACAGTCGAGCTGCCAGCTCCCAGTTGCCAGTTGCCTTGGGGCAAATGAAGCGCATCTGATTTTGGTCTCCTGCTCCGGCTGCAGGTACGCAACGCACTTAAAAAGTAATTTTATTACACAGCTACTTACAGTGGCTGTCAGCGAGGGAGGCGAGCAGGTCAATTGAGGAGCAGGAGCTGCTCTAAAGACGACACACTTTTTAAAGACGCTGCTGCTCAAACGGAAACGGAAAAGCAGAGCGAAAAATTGTTGCTTGTTGTCGTCGGTCGTCGGTCGTCGGTCGTTTGTCGTCGCCCACTGTCACACTACTATTGAAAAGTTTTCGTCCTTCTCGCTCCCCCTCACGTTGTGTTTTGTTTATTGTTTTTGGCTCGTCGTCGTCGTCGTCGTCGTCGCCCCCGTTTTCAACTTTTGCCTCACAACATTTTCTCATTACACTTTTTCCAGCTCTGTTGACTTCTTCTGCTGCTTTAGGGCTGCCTTCAATGCCAGACAAAAGCTGGCAAACTTTCGACTTTCTTCTACTCTTTGCCCTTTTGCGTTTGCCTCAGTCCTTTGCTTTTGCATTCGTCTTTGCATTTGTGTCGCTCTTGCCAAGGTAATTAAATGACTCGACTCTCGACTCGAAACTTCTTCGTTCAGCAAATTATTATGGAGTCGACCGACCGATTGATACACACACGTAAATACTTCGACTCCCATTCAAACTGACAATTCTCTTATATAGATATGCGTTTTTATTATTGATCGTCTGTTGGACTTATTTAAATTGGATTTCCTCTTAGAAGAGTCGTTTAAATTGAATTTGAATCAATGTCCCATTAAAATAGAAAAACATTTCCGGAGTAATACAAAAATTGGATTTTTTAACATACGATAATTTTGCAAAAAGTGGTCAAGATAAATTAATAAAAATTTGTCAATTTTTTAAACGTTGCTATTGTACAAAATTTGCTAAATATTATTTTGATATCGACATTTTTATTTATTTAATTTTCTATATATGTTAAATAATTTACTCAGACTTAACATAGAATAGAGATTGTTAATATGTTGTGCTTTTGCAGCTGCATCCCATAAATAGTCTATTAAAACACTTCAGATTTTTAGCAATTTAATTCAAAATATATTTCTAAAACATTAATATTAGTTTAGATACTATTTAGACATAAAGATTTCTCTAAAATTTCCAATCACTTCAAAGTGCAACATTATGGTCAATTATTTATCGAATTTCCATTCAACTAGAATTCAATTTAGCTACTTTAAAACTATTTAAGCTGTTTACTTTTGGGGCATTCGAGTTTAATGCTCAGTTGGAGAGCGTGCAATATTTATTACTAAAAGGTTTGCTTTGTGTGCTCTCACGCTATCATTAATTACTTAACTTTGATCTGGTTCCATTAAAATTAAAATTCAGAAATGGCATCTTCGCCGTTTTTCATCCACTTTCTTTTGTACTCAGTGTTGTTGCAGTTGCGAAATTTTCTTTTTGCTGTTCGCTGCGCGTGTCGAAAGTTGTTGCCACGCCCCCCCGTCCCTTTGGCTACTTTTTGGCACTATTATTAAGTTTGCGCAACACCGACGCCATTTTGCCTTTTCTATTTTCCTTTTTCAGCTCGCGCTTTTCTTTTTAATATCACTTTTTTTTTCGTGTTGCCGTTGTTGTTGTTGTTGTTACTATTGTTGTTGTTGTTGCTATTTTGTCATGCCGTCGTGGGAAATTCAGGAAGTTGTTGCTGCTGTCGCTGTCGCTGGCATTTCGTTTAATTACTTTTGACATCAGGTAAATTGTCTACATTTTTGGCTGGCCTTTTTCTGTTGTTGTTGTTGCTGTTGTTGTTGCTGTGCTTCTATGGGCAGGTGAGGCAGGTGAGGTACGAGAGGGTGAAGAGGGGGAAGGGGGGGGGATGATGATGATGGGCTTAAGTGGAAAGCGGGGGAAGCTGTTGACAAAAAGTGTGCCAAATATTTGTTTAGGCCCCTTGCCCATATTTGTCAATGGCCAATGGCGCACTCACACACACACTCTCAACACACACACATACACACACTCACACACACACACACATTCGCATTCGCTTCCGTCACATGCTTTTCATATTTGCATTTGACTTCGTTTCGCTTTTGGCTCGCATTTATTTTGATGTATTTCCATTGGGCAAACAAATAACTTTTGAAACCCTTTGAGGGCCGCTCGCCTCAGGGCTGAGCGCTGAGAGGGTTGAGGGGATTGAGGGGGTTGGGGGTTGGGCAGTGGGCTAACGGGGATGGCTGCAAGTTGAGCTCGCTTCTTTTTTTTTCGTTACTTCCGCTCTTGTTTTTCATTAGCAGATAGTTTAGTCAAGGCAAACAAATATTCCTCTGCTTACCAGTTAGCTTCCTCCGCTGTATGTGTCTCTACTTATCATTCATCCCTTTAGCAGTTTGTTTGATCCTTGCGGCCAGGCTCTGCCTGCCGCCCTCATTAGTTAGCTGCTTTTCGTGGCTCTAATCACATGTGCCACTGCAGCATCTTCCTGCCCCATCCAGCATTTGATGTGTTGTGTTTTCGTTGCTTGTTTGCTGCTCAAACTTGGGATTCGTGTTGTTGCTGCTCTTGTTGTTGGTCGCTTCCATTAGGCAATGGGAGCAAGAAGCAGTTTCCAACCAGCAGCAGCAGCAGCAGCAGCAGTTGAGGAGCTGTGCGAACGCTCTTCACTTCAAGTGCTTGGCAGGGCAAATGGAAATGTAAAAATCCACAGCAAACAATGTACCAGAAAACTGCCACAAACAAAAAACAAGAAAAGAAGAAACTTTTGCTCGACAAGAGCAGCAGCAGCAACAACAACTAAGGCAGATTGAGTGTGTTTGTTATACTTTTAATCATATAATCTACATATGTGCATATTAATGAATTTCGTTCATCCATCCCCCCAAGCTCCCATTTCCCCTCCCCTTCCAACGCCCACTCGTATTTTGTCCAGGCTTAAGCCAAGTGTGGCGCCTCCCTTTAAACCAGTGTGTGCGTGTGTGTGTGTGTTTGTGTGTGTGGAATTGGCTGAATGAAAGTTTTGCTTTTCACTCGGGCACGCAGTTTACTGTTTTGTGCTTGCCGTTTTTCCTTTTTGTACCCTGCACTCCCCAAAGAGTTCCAAGAGCGGGTATTTTAATTCTGTATGCAAGACAACCAGAGTAGATAACAAACTAGTTAAAACTAAGAAATGGGAAAAGAAAATTCACAAAGAAAAATAATAAGTATTGTAAAAGAATTAAGTATAAAAATATTATAATCAAATAATTCATGATCTTTTTACTTTTTGCTCCTCAACAATTTATTATAATATATAAATTCCTAAAAAATATTTACTTAATGGGACAGTATTTTTGTAATATTATCTCTTGAAATTTTGTTTTTTTGTAATAAAGTTTTCTACACAAAAAAGTTACAATTTTTAAATCAAGGGAGCAACAAAAATAATATATTCTTATTGTTTATAATATTATCATGAAACTTATTATTATTTTGAATGGAATACAATACAAAATAATAGACACAAATATTATTTAATATATTTTATTAGTTTTTATTACCTTTTTATGATTACCAAAAAAATGATAATGTTGAGTATTCTTTATAGAAAAGAATATTCATTCATTAGTTCAAATTTATTTTGAACTTCAGTAGGATGGGATGGGTATGCAAATCAAATTCAATGAAGTGTTTTTCATACTCTCGATACAACTACAGGGTGTGGCGCTGTCGAGTTGGCTCAACGAAAACAATTGCCACTTATTCGCTTGCCTTTTTTTGTTGAGCTGCTTTTCTGTTTGCTGTTTTCTGTTTGCTGTTTGTGTTTGCGTTTTGCTTTTTGTGTTGTCGCTTCGCTGTGTTACTTTTAAAAGCTTTTTTAAGTAACTCCAACTAAATTAAGTTAAATACATTTCATGTTCTCGTGCGTGTCCGGCGGACGATTCGCCGAGTCGACGAGGCATGTCACACGTGGCGCCTCCGCTGAGGATCTGCGCATTGATCCTGGCCGATGATGGTGATGCTGATGATGATTCTTGTAGTGTAAAAGTATGCAGCATCATTATTCTGTGCCACACATGTGCATGCGACTGTGGCATGCCACCTCGCGTCACCTACATTGCAGGCTTTGTGTGCTATTGTGGCAGCTAGCTTTGCAGTTTGTTGCATGCCCCGGCTGCCCGCTTGGCTTTAGCAATAAATTGCGATATTTATGTTTCTGGGCTAAAGCTGCAGCCGTCGCGCGACAATTGCAGCCAGCTGCCGCCCACGCCCACGCCCTCGCCCATGCCACGCCCCCAAAGTCATCAGGCGTAAGCCATAAGCCGAGAGCGGAGACTGAACTGAACTGAGCTGAACTCGAATGTTTAGGTGCGAAACTTGGTGCTGCTACGCAGCCATAACAATTCTCAGTGCTCAGTCGCTTTGTGCCTTTGTGCCACAGCGTGTTGCAACTATGCAGATGCTGCAGCAAATGGCAAATGTATCTCAGTATATCTCTGGCCGTCCGTCTGTCCGTCCGTCTGTCCGTCTGTCTGTCAGCGTGTCCTTTGCTCTGCACTTTGTTTTCCAAAGGGATTTTCAATGTTTTCCAACAGCTTTTGTTTGCCACACACTCACACACACACACACACACAAACACACACACACACACATCGAGAGCGAGAGCTTTTAGTTTTGCATTTGAAGCACTTGGCTCCGCATTTTTCACAACACGCAAAATCATTCGACAAAATATACAAATCTCTCCGTTATTTACTGTGAGCTGAGTCCGCTGCATGTGTGAGAATCAACGTCAGACAAAGACAAAAGCAACGCACACACACACACACACACACTTGGAAAACTGTCTATAGTATTTGCACGTATTTATTGTAAATATTTCTTAAATTGTGTTCAACTTATTTCTATCCCTTTAACATACTCTCAAGACTTAACGTCCCCTCTCGTATAATATTTAAATATTCGTCAGACTTGGAACTCCTTAAATTCTTCTTAGAATACCATAATGAAATTACTTTTGGAAATATACAGAAATATAGGCATTATTTTATGATCATAGCAACTATCTAATACACTCTACCAAAAATGTATCTTTATTTTATTAGTATTCTTTACACTCATTAAAAGGGTTTGATTCAAAGCTAACAATATAATTTCAATTGATTTCTTTTACATATTTTTAAATACAAAATGAGTAATTCAATAAAAAAAGTAACCAAAAATATTCTAAAGAGTCTATTAGGTTTCATTGAAAACAAAATTAATAATTCAATAAAAAAGTTTACACAAAATATTTATGAGTCTATTAGTTTTTATTGAAAACAAAATTAATAATTCAATAGAAAAGGTTATAAAAATATAAATGAGTCCATTAGTTTTCAAATTTCTCGCATTATTAGCACTTTTCAAAATCAGACCAATTGACATTAAAATTTAAAAAAATGTCAGTAACAGTTTTATCAATAGTTTTCAAATTCACATTCAAGTCAGTTTGATCCATCACTTGATGTATATCAGTGAAAAACTAACTGTAAAGAATTTAACTAGCTAAACATTTTTACAAAAGCCTTACTAAAATTGGTAGGCACTTAAAACACACACAAATTGAGCTATTAAAAGTTTTAAACTTGCGCTTTGATTTTCAATGAGTTATAATATTGCAATTATTTTCAATTTTACTAAGAGTCTTAAAAAAATAATAATAATATGTAGCAAATGAAATCTTTTAGTTATGTGCATAAAGTATTTCAATATGCACAAATATATTGAAACTTGCTGAATTATTAGAGCTCAGCAATAATAGGTGGCAATAAATTTATTGCAACTATTTTAAATAGATGCAGAATTTATTTCAATGTGCATAAAAAATGTTATTATCAAAATACAGCGAATTTCCGCAATTATTAAGTTTAGCAATAATACTATAGCAGTAATTAAGATATTCCATCTTTCTTGATTAGATGCACAATTTAATTCAATGTGCATAAATATATTAATTGGCAATTAAAAGCAAAGTATTTCTGTGAAATCGACAAGCAATTAAATTGCAGCGGAGGGAAATCTCGAAGTCGATGTGATGTGCCGGCGACAGCTGAGTGAAAAGATCTGTTGAGCATAAATTGAATTGGAATTGTCGATGCAGTTAAAGCGGCGATTAATGATCTATTCGAACAGGTTGCCAGTTGTAACGTTTCTATCGGAGATCTCTCGGTCGGCTCTAGTCTAGTCGTTAAGTACCTTGGCCTGAATTGGCCGCCGAAACCTTTCCAAGCCAATCGATAGACTTGTGGCCAACTCACGTCTAGGATGGTTGGCGCATCTGCTTTTAATTGCAATGCGATATGAGCCAAAAACCAAATCGAAACTTGGCCAGCAACCGGTTACCCCACCATCGATCTCAAGTTGCAGTCGCAATTGCAATTTCAGTTGCTGTTGCAGTTGCGGTGGCTGCAGCTCATAAATCGTTCAATCATCGGTGGCACATTGACAACGCCATTGGCCGCATGTCATACGATGCTCTCCCCCCCCTCGACCTTCCCTTGGCAATCTTCTCAATTTTCCTCTTGCCACTTTTAGCTTTTCTTCATTTTTATATTTTTTTGGGGGAAGCGTGCGCGCTTTAGACGTAAAATTAATGCAATTTACTTACAAAATGTGCCATTAAAAGCGCATAACCAGGCTGTAAAAGCAAGCAGACGAAAGGAGGGGCAACATAAAGCAATATGAGCTTGTCGCAGTTGCAGTCGCAGAGTCGCAGAGTCGCCTTGTCTGGCTGCAGCCTCCATGTGAGAGTGTAATTTAATGCCAATGCAGTTCTTTTTTCCTCTTTTTTTTGCATGCTCACTCGCTCCAGTTCAGTGCCAGACTGAGGCTGGTTGGTGTCTGGCATGCCACAAATTACCCAGCCAAGTCCGTAGAGCGCATTTAGCTAAATCGCAGAATTTATGTCTTATGAAAATGCTCCAGCAGCCGCAGCCACAGACTGTAGACTCTAGGCTCTAGACTTCAGACTGCAGACTGCAGACTGCAGCTTACGGCCAAGCCAAGTGACATTGGCACAAAGGCAATGGGTATGGGGTATGGAGAAGGCTGTAATAAAAAGCCGAGAGATCTTTACCGAGAGTAATTAAATCAATATAAATCTGCAATATGCACACGCGCAATAATAATAACAATAACAATAACGGCAACACATAAATTTAAATAATGCGCAACATAAAAATCAATCTCAATAACAAATAGGCACAGCACTAAAATCAATTTCATTGCATACGAGCATATTTATAGCAGCCAGTGTCGAGGTAGCTTGACTGTGGATTTAAAGCTGATTTATTTCCCTGATTATTGTGCCCAGCATCTTTTCCCCGTTTTCTTTGGCCATTCCAGTTGTACGTTATTCCTCGGTGCCACACGCCTTTTTTTTGTGTGTGTGTGCCACAAATTATGCAGCCTCAACTGTTGTGCCATCAATTGGCATGCCAAAAGTGCGGCGAGAAACTTTTCAATTCAATTATCAACGCCCAGGCATGTCGACTATCTATCCATCCATCTATAGACTGAACTTCTGGCCCCTCCCCCTTCCCGCCTTGGCTGCGATTTGACTTCGATTTGGCCTGCAATTTGGCTCAATGCATTTTGGGTAATTTGTTTGCCAAATTCGCGTCGCGTGTTGGCGTCGGAGTCGTCATCACATTTCTGCGGGGGTGTCGATTGTGGCAAGCCAAACATTAACAACACCACCAGCAACAACATCTCGCAGCAATTACATGTACAAAATGCGAACAACAACAACGGCAACAACTTCGACACCCACTATAAATTTTAAGACTTTGGCCAGCATTTCAAGAGAAAGAAACGAATGTTCGGAAACATAAACACTTAGCACTGTACAGTGAGGCCTCGCAGTCAGTGAACTCTCTCTCTTAATGGGAATCAATTGATAATTGAAAATTATTGACTCAGACCACATCAGATATATATTTTTGTATGTATATGCAACCATCTGAAACTTGATGATTATCAATTGGAAATTATTGAAGACACACTGGAATTATTTATTTAGTTTCATTTTAAATTAATATTTCATCAAGATACAATTTTTTTCTTTATTTGATAATTGAAAATTATTGCAGAGCTATAAGCAATATTTATTTAGGCAATATCAGCCACTCTTTTTTTGTTTACTTCTTCAGATAGTTATTTATTTATATATTATCATTATAGTGCATACTGCAAGCTAAAGCTTTTAAATAACAAAGTTTATTGGCAATTGCAAATTATTGAAGAGCCATTTGAATTCTTTATTTAGACAACTTTAGCCACGCTATCTTTATTTCTTTTAAGCAATATTTATCTTTAGATTCTTCTTTATTTATATATTCATCACAATGCTAAAAGCCAAATCCTTTTTATTAATATTTTTATTCGGGAATTGGAAATTATTGCTGAGCCACTGGAAGTACTTTCTAAGTCAACTGTATTTAGTCACACTTTATATTTATTTTTGTATTAAATATCCTTTTTCAGGTCACAGACCATTTTTGGTTATACTAATTAAATTACATTTAAAATATACTGATAATAATCTGCTTGACAGTTTGATTGGTTCGTGTCAGTGGAGTGTTCACTGTAGCCTGTCTATATGCATAGATACTTAGTTGTGAGAGTTGCACTCGAAAGCTAAATATAAAAATATTGGATGCCAGTCAAGCGACAAATATTTTGGCAAGCCAAAAATTGAAGCGGCCACCAAAAATATGCAAGCAAAATGTGCAAGAAGAAGAGCACAAGAGCAGCTGGCAGAGGGATGAAAGGGGAGCGGAAAGGGGAGAGGGAGGGGGAGAACACAAATTGTCAACACATTTTAGAAGTACTGCGAATATGAGTGTGTGTGTGTGTGTGTTTGTGTGTGAGGTGCGAGAGATAAAGTGATAGAAGATGGAGGATGGGGAAGGCTATCATAACAACCTTAGCTCATAAGCAAGCAAAGTGCTTAAGGACGCAGACAGAGCGGGAGCAGCGCGCCAGGGCTGGCGAGGGGGGGGCCAGGGATGGAGAGAAGCCAGTGCCGAAAGTGGGCAGCGAAATTGAAAAATAAATAAAATTATGCGTCGCAACACATTCGAAATCATTGGCCAAAGACATATCGATGATGAGTGCGAGAGTGTGAGTCGGTGTGTGTGTCTGTGTGTGTGTGTGCTGACTCGAGACTCTGGCCTCTAGAGGCAATGCCAATCGTCGAGGCTGTCAGCGCCAACAACATTGAGTTGAGTTGAGTTGAGTTAAGAATTTTTTGGGGCGCAGAAGATGCGTTGGAATGGACTGTGTGGAACGGGCGAAACGAAACGAAATGGAATGAAATGGAATGGGAGGGAGGAGAAGGTTGGGCGATGGGGCGACGACGCGCTTCACGCATCACTTGATTCCTTTCCATTTCGGGCCATCCCAAAATTTATTCGCTCTTCGCTCTGTCTGGAAATGGGCATCATTGAAAATTCAAATCACATCAAATTCTAAAATACACAAACCACGCAAATCGTTCTTTGAGCAAAATAAAAATGCGAGTACATAAAAATAATAATAATAATAAAAAAAAAACCGAAAAAGACAGTCAGACAGACAGAACCTTTTGGCAATGAAGTGCGACTGTAAAGTGAAATTCGTTTCGCCGGCAGGATTTTCAGTTAGCGAAATGGCAAATGTGTGTGTGCGAAAAGGCAAAGGGGGGAAAAGGAGTGAAAATTATGTTGCTGACACGCCCCCAATTGGGTGAAGATGCCCTATTAGGCGCAGCCTCTGCCTTTGGCTTGCCAAATCTTTGTGTTACATCTGAATAGCATTAATTTTTGTGTTCTTACATGGCATTCAGCGTTAGGCGCCCCACTCGCAATTCGATCAGATCTTGCCTCCTCGCCGCTCGCCTGCCCACGCCCCCTTGCCCCAAACGCCTTCTTTTTCATACCCTGTTTCTATTGCAAATGGGAGAAAAGGGTATTATGGTTTTCTTACAGACCATATAAAGTATATATGTGGATCGTAGAAACTTAAAAGTTTCTTTATTTATTGTCAATTTTGGATGACAGGAATCAAGAACGAGTCACATTCCTTGTATGTAAATTGCATTTAACTTGATAACTTCTTAATCTAATAAAGCAGAATTTGGTAACCATCTTTACCATTAATAAAATATTTAGATATTTATTAAATTGATTGTCATTGTTATTTATTTAATTATTTATCTATGTTATATTTATCATAGGGCTACAAGCTAAAGCATATTTATTATTATTTGGAAATTATTGCAGGATATATTTTGATAAATCTGACAGGCAGAAAAAAAGATGTTTATTAAACTATTTGTCGTGACACGTGTTCCCAAGCACATATGTACTTTTAGAGTGTATGTGTATGGAACAGGGTATTTCGTAGTCGAGCACTCTCAACAAGAGCGTTCTTGTGTTGCGTTGTTGGCCATAACTCGCTGCATTGGACTGCGACTCTGCGCCGCCTTCTTTTCTCTTTTTTTTTTCTATATTTTTTTTCTTTTGCATATTGGAAGGAAAAAAAGAAAATAATGTAGAAATTTTGTAGCCAGTTTATAGAGATGCTGCGGCCAGCCTGCCTGCTATTTTTTTCTTTTCATTTTTCCTTTTTTTTTTTTCGCTGGTTTTTTCGCCCATAATTTTTGTGCCGTTTACAACAAACGGCCGCATAACTTGTGAACGGCTCCGGTCGCCGTCGCCGTCGTCGTCGCAGTCCCGATTCCGGTCCCTGTCCCGGCTTATCTGTCGATGCTGTCCCACGGTCTATGGGTATTCACACTCGCACTCGCATTCACACTCGCATTCACATTCACACTCGCACTCTTTCGCATGGTGCCAAATGATTTTCACATGTTATTTTTTTTGTGTTATTTTCTTTCGCACTTTTGCTGGCGATGGAGATGGCGATGGAGATGCCGATGGCTGCTTTGGCTTTGGCTTTGGCATTTAATTAAAAAGGCTGCAAAATTATGAACTTTTCTTTCTTTCTCGCCCGCCTGTAAATTTGTTTGTTTTCCCCAATAGCAACAACAAAAGTCATATATCAAAAATTGCCTGCCAGATGCGCGATGCAAAAATCTTTTGCCAATGATCTGGCGAACTTTTCACAGTTGGCAATAACTTTTGGCTGCCCCATAAGTACAACAAGTCGATGGCTGGATGAGTAATGGGGCAATGTGTTGAGAGGGCCACGAAATAGTTCCCCATCCTCTTCTTGTTGCTGTTACTGTTGCTGTTGCTGTTGATTTTGTTGTGAGCCGGCGCATTGAAAATCAAATGAGCTGTAAAGAAAATTTCGCGTTAAAATGCGTTTTATTGTTTCCAATTAAGCTGATTGAGTGCGTCGCGTGGAATCGACAGAGACTATGTTAGTGTAGACTGCAGACTGCAGACAGCGGAGAGTATAGGCCGATATGCTTGAGTTAATCCCACACATCAACAGACCCAACCCAGAAAAAACAATACAATTTATGTGCTACTTTAGCTAATCATCGAGAGCGTCACATTTGGTTGTTTCGGTTCCCCAATTGTCTGCCAGTGGAATTTATGCCATCAGATATAGCTGGAAATCCGTCTGCCAGCCGAACTCATCAGTTGGCCAAGTCTATATTTAACGAGGCCGCAGAATCATTTACACATTTCCACTTTCACTAGTTTGCTCCACTGTGCGTCAAGTAGATATAAAATTCATTTTAATTTGCTCCACGATGACGATGACGACAATGATGAGGCGGCAGGGAGGACGGGGAGGAGGGGCGTTGACGGATGACTGCTGCACGTTCAACGTTGAACGTTGAATGTTGAACGTTGAACGTTGTGCCGCGCCAGGATAACAGTCGTCGATAAGTATTTCAGGGCGTCGCCTCCGCTTCGAGTCCCTGTCGCATTTGGCCATTGTCGTTGGCCATTGTTGTTATTTGCCAAATAAGCAAACGTTCGCTCCCCACACCGGACGCCGTCTCCATTGTTGTCAGGCTCGACGTCGTCGTCGTCGTCGTCGTCGTTGTCGATGATGCAGACATAAGATATGAAAAATATGAAGCAACAGCCATCGGCAGGCGAGGGACACTATTGGGCTACCCAACCATTCCAATCCAATCCCAATTCCCAGCCTTTCCCTTCGCTTCTTTGCGTTTGCCGTTCCCAATTGATTTCGGTCGCCTGACATTACAGCTGACGTGCGGCCGAAAGTCAGGCCGCAAGCACAGACTTCCCCAGACGTAGCTGTATCTTTTTTTCCACTGATATCAGTCAGTGAAGACATCGGTTGAGAATTTGACAGTTGCCGCATGGCACAAAAATCCATTGGGTTCTCCTCACAAAGCAGGCGCTCAAGCGTCTGTAAGTCAAACTCGCACTGCGTGGGCATCATACGTCTGTCTCTCTGTCTCTCTGTCTGTCTGTCTGTCTGTCTGTCTGTCTGTCTGTCCCTATATGAGTTGCGTTGTATAAATCACGCTTAATGCTTGGCCACTGGGGGCAACAGGCTGCAGAGAATACTCTGCTGTGCTCTGAACATAAATTGCAGTCAAGTGCTGCCAATTAGTTGCTAAAATTATTTTATGATATTGGCCAACTAATTAAACTGACGTTAAGGCTGCCACTCTGACCCCCAACTTGGTCTGAAATCGATAAAAGTCGCAGTCGCCGTCGCCGTCGCCACCTGACTGAGCCAAGTTTTCATCAATCAAGCGCATGAGCTGCGCAATCAATCATCGCACGCTTAGAAAAATATGTATATCTATGATTATTAATTATTTATGAGATGTGCGAGGCGAGAAGCGACTGCCATTAAATGATTAGAAAAGGGAAGAAGTGAAAAGGGTTGCTGCTCATTTATCAGGTCTTAAGTTAAGTGAATTCCGATGACGACACAACAAACTCATAAAACTTTCGCTCTCGCCACATATTTTTTCAGTGTGCCAGTGCAATGGACACGCTCGACGCTGCCGCTTCAACCTGGAGCTGTACAAGCTGTCCGGCCGAGTGTCCGGCGGGGTTTGCTACAACTGTCAGCACGATACGACTGGACGCTATTGCCACTATTGCCGCGAGGGATACTATCGGGATGCCAGCAAGCCACCCAATCATCGCAAGGTCTGCAAGCGTAAGTGAATAGTTCTGCTCTGCTGCTGTCATCAATCAGCGGCCTAGTTAACTGTCAGCCGGACAGATGTCTCTAATGAGTTCGCTTCGCTTCGTTTGTAGGCTGTGACTGTCATCCCGTGGGCTCCACGGGCAAGACGTGCAATCATCTGAGTGGCCAGTGTCCCTGCAAGGAGGGCGTCACCGGGCTGACCTGCAACCGATGTGCCCGCGGCTATCAACAGACTCGCTCCCACGTCGCACCCTGCATAAGTAAGTGTCCCACCTCGACGCCTCCCTTTCCCCTCTCTCACCCACACAATTCTCCTGCAATCAACAGAAGTGCCCACCAACGCGAACATGATCCAGGCGGAGAGCGCCGGCGGAGGCGGCGGCGGCGGCGGCAATGGCGACTACAAGGATGGCGGCGGCTCCCAGGCGGAGGAAATGAAGAAGTGTAAGTGACGAGCGACGGCTGACGAGTAGTGAATTGCAACTGCTGCATATCAATTAACGAGTAGACAAGCTGCAATCGAGTAGGGACAATGAGAATTTGGGAATACCATGCGAATACTTTGATTAACTATTCTTCGCAATCTATAATTAATGTTTAACTAGTAACGAGTAAACAAGCTGCAATCGAATCAGGGATAATGAGAAGCTGAGAATACTATGCGGCTACTATGGCTAACTATTAGTTGCAATCAATAACTAAAAACTTACTAGTAACGAGTAAACAATCTGCAGCCAAATGGTGATAACGAGAAGCAGAGCAACAACGATTAATGATTAGTTGCAATTTATTATTTTATATCAATTTTAGTTGTCGGCTAACGAGTAATTATTGAAAGAGAGACGAGTAATTAAATCTAATGCAAGTTATGATTAAATATTAACAAATTAATGAATAACTTCAGGTTTAATGGAAATGGCCAATAGTAAACAACGTTTAGAAAGTAACGAATTGCAATTAACGAGTACCGAGTTGCAAATTAAAAATAGTAAATTTATTAAATGATAGGGCAAAGTTGCATCGAAGGAGTAAAAATTGAAGAGGTTACGAGTGGTCAATAAATAACAAGCAACGACTAGCAACGAACGAGTAACGAGTTGCAAATTATATAGAGATTAACATATATAACTTTAGCCATGAATAGCAATAGAATACGAGTAAATAGCAAGTAACCTAACGAGTTGAAACTAACGAGTAAAATAAATTAATATGAACGTGGCGTTTCAGTTTGTCACAAATATCAGCGCATTGAGTTGCAACTAGCGAGTAATAATTAAACGTCTTTTAAGTAACGAGTAACTAACTATGTACTAACATTCAAAAAACATTCTGTTGTGATCAAGTGCAACGAATTCAAGTCAACTACAGCTAGTTTCAACTTTATTCCGATATTCACAGATTGCGGCAAGTGCAAGGCCAGTCCCAAGAAGTTGAATTTGAACAAATTCTGCATGGAGGACTACGGTGCGTATGCTTAACACCCAATACACATACATACATACATTTTGTAGCGAGTGAAACTCATCTCGATGGCATCGTTTACTCCTTGAAACAGCTCTGCTGGCAAAGGTGATTGGCCACGATCGCGCCTCGCAGGACATCAGCACCGAGAAGTTCTCGATTGAGCGACAGAACGAGATCTACAAATACGAGATCAACATTCAGACCATCTTCAAGCGGAATCCGATGTCTGGCACCACAAGTTCGCTGCTGGGGCGTGGCAACATGATGTTGCTGGTGCCGCGCAAGAGCATCGAGTGTCAGTGCCCCAAGATCAAGTTAAACAAGTGAGTGTCGTTTCCATCTCCGGCACTGCCGATGACTTGCGAAATTCATTGTTGCAATGGTATCCGTATATTTTGGCATTTCATTTATTGATACGAGTATCTCTTATTTTTATATTTGTCAATATCAATCTGCACAGCAATCTTAAGTATTATCGATGGCTCGCGAAATTCATTTCTGGGAACGAACTTGTTCTCTCTTGTTATTTTAAAGCATTGTTCCCATTCAAAATTGAAAAAAAAAAAAACAATTTTATTGGGTTTGTGGTTTGCAAAATTATTGCAACGACCATATGAAGTATATATGTTTTTTTTGAAAAGCATAATTTAAAATAAAGATTTAGCCATGTCCGTGTCCGTTGATCTTAGACTCTATGGAAGTTCTACTAAGATTCTTGTATTCCCTATACAGATGCATTTTTTTTAAATATGTCTGACGATCATAAATAAATAAATTTTTGAATTTATATTCAAATAAATTAAATGAAAAGTAAAACAAAAATAAGTAATGAAATAGTTTTCGAACAAAAATATTCGTCTTAAGCATTCATTTGTTTTTAATTTGTATTTTGTGTGATGGCATTCAATAATTCAATTACTCTATAAGGGCTGCAGGTTTATTATAATATCAAATAAATGACATCAAGAATATTATTATTTTTATGTAAAGTACTTATTAGGTTTAATTTGAATGTTCGGATTTAGTTTAATTAAAATCCAACAATTCTCATGTAATTTTAAAATTTTCAAAATTACTTTAAAATCGAAAGCAGTTTATTTTGAATATTTAAAAGAAAAAAACAATTTTAAAGTGGTATCTTGTGAAACGATCTTACTCGTTTATGTATTTAATTTATTTGTATTTGCATTTGTTGTGTGCTGTGCTTCACAGATCGTATCTCATACTCGGACGCGACTCGGAGGCAGCGCCGGGATATCTGGCCATTGGACCCAGCTCGGTGGTGTTGGAGTGGAAGGACGAATGGTCGCTGCGCATGAAGCGCTTCCAGCGGCGGGCACGCAAATGCAGTTGAATCGAACCGGAAACGGAATATGTCAGAGCGGATTTCAATTTCATACACTTGGCTAGATATCAGTTTTTGTATAAATTGTACAGTTTACTCAAGTTTCTGACCTTTTTCGGCATCATGCTATAATTAATCACACGCACACAATTACAATTACACACACCCACACACACCTACACCCACATCCACATCCACATCTACAGAGCGGAATCGTTTATTTGCTTACCCAATCAATTCGTAATCTAACAAGTGTTTAGTTAAGCATTCTAGTCTATACTACACTGCACTACACAACTCAGAGACACGCCAAATGCTAATTACACTTCAACCTATGTGTGTGTGTGTGTGTGTGACGGGCCATAAAAAACAGTTATAAATTTGAAACAAGTGCGAAAAGAGTTGAATGTTTAATGTTTGTCGTTGTCGTTGCCGTTGTTGTTGCTGCAACATCGCGTGTCGCGTGTCCGGCCAGACGAACAACAGATGAGCAGGAGACGTGCCACAAACGGTGTGAAGACGGAGCAAGGGGCAAGGGGAAGGGGCAGGGGACTGTGGGTTATGGGTAGACAAACAGGCATATAGTCAACACATAAGTGCAGCCATAAACCAAACCAGGCGGCGGGGCTTTCACGTTGCACAACCTGCCGTAGGGGTATTCAGGAAACGCAAATAAATTGCACTGACAGAAATGCAAATTTCCTCCGATTTCAGCCATATGCAATCAAACTTCTTTCATATATTTATTTTTATTTGTATCGCTCCTAATGCAACTCTTTTTATTTATTGACCGCATTTCCAATATTTTATTTGCTTGATTTGTTTCTGGTTTTTCGCTCTTTCGTCTCGTTATTTTCAATATTCATTTGTTGTTCCGCTTTTATTGCTTTACTGTTGCTTTTAACGGCAGTTTAATATGCAATTTATTGATTTATTCTGCATTTTTTTCCACATCTCGATCTCGCCAGCACTTTTTTCATATATACTTTGGAGGAAATGTATGCAAACAGTTTTGCTGTTAATTATGCAGATGTTTATGCCCATTTGTTAGTCGATTTTCACGCGCTTTTGCATAACAATTTGTTGTTGCAAAAGGGAAACTCAACGGCAGCAACGGCGGCAACAACGGCAGCCGTAAAATTAATTTAAAATACATTTATTTGAATTTAATTTTCAATTTGAATTATGCATGCAAATCAGTTGGAAAAAATCAAGCGGACAAATGTGGAGGGGAAGGGGGCAGAACTTGTTTGTGCCACAATCTCGAAATCTGAGGCACAGTGAAGCCTCAACCGACTGGTGGCTGCTGTCTGGTGTCTGTTGCACGCCAGCGAGGGCTCACTGTGAACGTGCTCCCATTGAAAAGCTTGACATGCATCGCAATGCACAGACAAACAACACGAAACACGTTACACAAATTAAACAACAAAACAAACAGAAGAGCTGAAAAAAAATACTCTGTGGGTGTGAGTGAAATCCCAATTGATTTCGGTCGCCTGACATTATAGCAGACGTGCGGCAGAAAGTCAGGCAGCAAGCACAGATATCTTTTATCTTTTTTCCAATTATGCAACACGGAAATTCATTCAGTTCGTTACGTTAGTGAGGGAATTTAATTCAGTGATCGCATTTGACATTTAGGCTGACCATTTCAGGGGAAAGTTCCGCAGTTTTGTGGCACAACAATCGATTGGGATGTTGGCTCCCCGCTCGCAAGCTTCCCTTTTGTATGCATTTACACAGTTACACATTTTGATACATTTTTCGCTGTTGTATTTGGTTTTTTGTGCTTTGTTTTTATTCAGTTTCATTTGTGTTGTCGAGTGGGGGCCGCGGATTAAACATGTTTGGAGCTCAAAATGTGTGTGTAACATGATATATGACAGGCAAGTGTCGAACTTGATAAATGCTTTAATGAATTTATTTTCATGTTTCGTGTTTCGTGTATTCGTGCCACGCCCACTGTCCGACGCTGCCCATTGCTGGGCTGTTTTGTCATTCACAGTTGGCGACCGTGACCATGATACATATGATAAATCAAAATGGGGCAACAACTCGACAGACAGACAGACGGACAGTTGATCAGCCGGACAGGCTGACAGTTAACATGCAGCGACCTTTCAGCTCAGATTTCTATGTGTGTGTGTGTGTGTTGCATAATTAGCCAGCAGCACAATGGCTCACACACACACACACACATACAGACAGGCAGCCTGTCGAGTGTCCTGCAACAACAGCCAAATAGAGTCACGAAAAAAATGCGAGCAGAAATTCAATTGTGGCTTGGTCTGGCTCTGGCTCTGGCTCTGGCTTCATGCATATTTAAATGAGATTTTGCGTTAACTGAATTTTGTCAACATGACGAGCGCTGAATGGGCTGAGCAACAGAAGGGGGCGTGGCCAGTCGACGCGGGGCATGAAAAACCATATTAATTTATCCACACAACGTTTATATATAGTATAAAACATTTATATATATTTAAATAAATTGGTATTTTTTTTTTTTGCCCGCGCGCTCTCTTATTATTAACAGCGCCGGGGTGGGGGCGGCAGCGGGAGGTGGGCGTGGCATATGTATTTTAAATAACTTGCAGGCGCCATTAGCATATAAATTGATGTGCGCCAGTTGAGCGCGAAAAAGTCAGGCCCAGTCACACACACACACACACACCCACGCACACACAGACATGTGAGCTTTGAAGTAACTACATTTGGCAGACACACACACACACACACACACACACACACACTCACGCACACACACATACACTCAAACACTGGCAGCTAAGAATTCTGTACCCCAAGTTGAAGCTGACAAATTGACTTCCGTTTCCGCGTCAAACATCAAAAACAAAAAACAAAAACATCAAAAAAAAAAAACAACAAAAAAAACAACTACAAAAAAGTACTTAAAACTGAGAGACAAAAACATAAAAAACAAAACATAACCAAATTAGTCATTAGTTGATATGTCAAGCCGTATATATTTATTATTTTCCACAATCTATTTTTTTTTAAATCATTTTTTTTTTAAACTATAATGAAATCAGCAAATTCATTTTTGTTGTCTAATATATATGTATGTATTTAAATCTATATATATACATATATAATATATAGCTAAATACTTAATGTATTTGTATGTTAAACAAGACAGAGAAAAGGCGAAAGAAGAACAGCAAAAGCAACTCACAAAACTCCAACAAAATTGCTCCAATAAAATACATAGAGAAGCGAGAGAGTGAGAGAAAAACACTCGCAAATGAAATGGTAAAAGTCAGTTAAGAGCCTTGGCTTTTGGCCAAGTTGTGTGTGAATATTTGTTGGCAATATTTTGTTGGATTTTTGTGGGTCTGCTTTAGAGTCGAGCGCCTTGTGCATTTTGTGCTGGCAACTACTATTTATGTAGTTAAGTGCAACATCACCACCAACAACAACATCAACAACAACAACACTAATCACATATCCTACACACACACACACACACATGTATACACCCTTGCCAAGTTTAATAGACATTTTTTTGTTTTTTTTTTAAGAAAACTTTATCACTAATACTTAAAATGATTATCTTTGTGTGTGTCGCGAAACGCAAGTTAATAAATAATAATTAAAATAATACAAGACAAATTGAAGAGAATAATCAATTTTATATAATAACATAAACACTATTTAAATGCATATATACGAGTACATCATTATATATACACACACTATATATATAAATATATCCGAGAACTAATTACAAGAAAGAAAATAAAATACAAAAAAAAAACACAAAAAAAAAAGGCAGCAATTTTTTTTCTTAGATTTTTTTGTAAATACTCAAAAAGCAAAGGCCATAAAAACTTAAACAAAAAAAAACCATATATATATATATATATTTATTGCAAATTATTATTATTATGTTGTAATGAAATAGACACATGACAGCAAAGCATCCGTAAAAGGATCAAAAAGCCAAGGCAAATCAAAGGCAAAGAGCTGAAAAAAGGATGCAATAAAGCAAACAACATTGTCTGATATTAAAGTATTGTAGTTGGTATTTACATTAAAACAAACACACATAAACACACACACAAGCAATTATGTACTTATTATTATTACGAGTATAATAAACACACATACTGTCACACTGTCACACTGACACTCACATATAGTACATATGCAAATAAATATGCAATTTTTGTGGCAAACAGAACTAAGTAAATAAACACACACATATATCAAAGACAAGCCGAACAAGAACAACAAGTTATATATATAAATATATATAAAAACAAAAAATAAAAATATATATATATATCATTTATGTGTACTTGAAAGAGTAAAAAAACAGAGAACAGAAAAGCAAATAAAACACAAAGTTTAATCGAATTAAGTGGACAAAATTGCTAATACATAATAACGAAATTAAATGGTTGAGACCGAGTGCTTTTATTTCTGGTTGGTTGGTTTGTTGGTTTGTTGGTCTACGAGCCGAGTCTATGAGTCAACGAGTACTTTATTCGCTCACCACGAGTACCCGCACTGCATTTGCTTGGGGTTTACAGTCTCTCTGGTAACTGGTAAGTATTCTCCCAGCTGCGACTTTGCGCAATGTAATTTAATTTCAGCTTAGCAAATACTTTTTTAACACTTTTATGTTACGACTGCAAGTTTTGCAGTAAAAAGGAGTAAGCTTCGAGTGTTCATTGAATATTTTGTAAGAGCTTAATGCAAAATAAAGAGGATGGATCTGTTTTATTTCAAACAGTTGATCAGCAATTATATTCCGTCCTCTACATTCAATAGAACAGAAAATTTGAGTTCGTTAAATTTCCATATCGAAAATGTATCTACAATTATACAAAATAATAAAATTGAAATTTGATGATTAGATTAGTCAAAAAAAATAGTAAAATCAGTTAAATAATAATAATTATTGTCAAAGACAAAATGAAAAATAAAATATAAATATTGTGTTCAAACGTTGATGGATCCAATAACAAAGGGTTTTCAACTTTAATTTTTCGAATTAATTTCTTAATTGGTATGGTTTTGCATGTTTTACAAAAGATTGATGCATTCCTGAACAGCATCCAGCTCGACTAAGCAAGGACTATCGGCTGGCAAAAACATATTTCGAGTTATACAGGACTTTCACACTTTGCTCACATACTTTTGAGGATCGCAAAACAATTGTTGTCCAAAACATAAAATCGTTCATATCAGGGAAACTACAAGGACAACTTGAATGTCCTATGCTGAGTAGTTAGGTCTGATGAATATCTTTAAGAATAAATATCAATTGTCGGTCAAAAAACTCAACGAAATAAAAAAAACACAAGCAAAAATTTGCAAAAAAATCTACATGGAAAACTGGCCAAAAATTCAAAAATCCATCGTAACTTCGTCATTTGAAGGATCAGGATGTCCTTTGGCATGCATTTGGGGACGGATTCATGATGTACGACTATAAAATCAAAAGCCCAAATATCCTTTAAACAACAGAGTTAGAAGGACTTTTTTGCTGAGAAAAAACATGCTCTATCTTGGCCATATCCTTGCCGATCCTTATGAATCCTCTGGCAATTGACTCGTCTTAACAAGGACTATCAGCTGGCCAAAGGACATTCCGATCGTCATTGTGATTCCCGAGATATTCATGATTTTCTAATTTTGTATCGACTCCTTGCATTTTTTTTCGACTCCGCAATTGAAAATTTGCAAGTCCAAAAATTAAAAACTTTTGCATACTTTTGGCGATGAGATATAAATTTCAGTCCAAAAATTTAAATGTGTTTATCTCAGAAATGATAAATTAAAAACTTTTGCATACTTTTGGGGATGAGATATAAATTTCAGTCCAAAAATTTAAATGTGTTTATCTCAGAAACTACAGCGATAATTTCGATAGCAATTGGCCGGTCGATAGTCTAAATGAATACGTTTCAAAATAACTATCGATTGTCATTAAAAAAATAAAGAATATATTAAAAAAAACAAACAAGAATTTTTCGAAAAAATCTACAAGGGGTAGGCATGGAAAATTTGCAAAAATTTCGAAAATCCTCCGTAACTTCGTCATTTGAAGGACGATCAGGATGCTCTTTGGCATGCATTTGGGGACGGATTCATGATGTACGACTATGAAATCAAAAGCCCAAATATCCTTTAAACAACAGAGTTAGAAGGTTTTTTTTGCTGAGAAAAAACATGCTCTATCTTGGCCATATCCTTGCTAATCCTTATGAATCCTGTGGCAATCAACTCGTCTTAACAAGGACTATCAGCCTGCCAAAGGACATTCCGATCGTCTTTTTGGTTCCCGAGATATTCATGATTTTCTAATTTTGTATCGACTCCTTGCATTTTTTTTCGACTCCGCAATTGAAAATTTGCAAGTCCAAAAATTAAAAACTTTTGCATACTTTTGGCGATGAGATATAAATTTCAGTCCAAAAATTTAAATGTGTTTATCTCAGAAATGATAAATTAAAAACTTTTGCATACTTTTGGGGATGAGATATAAATTTCAGTCCAAAAATTTAAATGTGTTTATCTCAGAAACTACAGCGATAATTTCGATAGCAATTGGCCGGTCGATAGTCTAAATGAATACGTTTCAAAATAACTATCGATTGTCATTAAAAAAATAAAGAATATATTAAAAAAAACAAACAAGAATTTTTCGAAAAAATCTACAAGGGGTAGGCATGGAAAATTTGCAAAAATTTCGAAAATCCTCCGTAACTTCGTCATTTGAAGGACGATCAGGATGCTCTTTGGCATGCATTTGGGGACGGATTCATGATGTACGACTATGAAATCAAAAGCCCAAATATCCTTTAAACAACAGAGTTAGAAGGTTTTTTTTGCTGAGAAAAAACATGCTCTATCTTGGCCATATCCTTGCTAATCCTTATGAATCCTGTGGCAATCAACTCGTCTTAACAAGGACTATCAGCCTGCCAAAGGACATTCCGATCGTCTTTTTGGTTCCCGAGATATTCATGATTTTCTAATTTTGTATCGACTCCTTGCATTTTTTTTCGACTCCGCAATTGAAAATTTGCAAGTCCAAAAATTAAAAACTTTTGCATACTTTTGGCGATGAGATATAAATTTCAGTCCAAAAATTTAAATGTGTTTATCTCAGAAATGATAAATTAAAAACTTTTGCATACTTTTGGGGATGAGATATAAATTTCAGTCCAAAAATTTAAATGTGTTTATCTCAGAAACTACAGCGATAATTTCGATAGCAATTGGCCGGTCGATAGTCTAAATGAATACGTTTCAAAATAACTGTCGATTGTCATTAAAAAAATAAAGAATATATAAAAAAAACAAACAAGAATTTTTCGAAAAAATCTACAAGGGGTAGGCATGGAAAATTTGCAAAAATTTCGAAAATCCACCGTAACTTCGTCATTTGAAGGGCAATCAGGATGTCCTTTGGCATGCATATGGGGACGGATTCATGATGTACGACTATGAAATCAAAAGCCCAAATATCCTTTAAACAACAGAGTTAGAAGGTTTTTTTTGCTGAGAAAAAAAATGCTCTATCTTGGCCATATCCTTGCTAATCCTTATGAATCCTATGGCAATCAACTCGTCTTAACAAGGACTATCAGCCTGCCAAAGGACATTTCGATCGTCTTTTTGGTTCCCGAGATATTCATGATTTTCTAATTTTGTATCGACTCCTTGCATTTTTTTTCGACTCCGCAATTGAAAATTTGCAAGTCCAAAAATTAAAAACTTTTGCATACTTTTGGCGATGAGATATAAATTTCAGTCCAAAAATTTAAATGTGTTTATCTCAGAAATGATAAATTAAAAACTTTTGCATACTTTTGGGGATGAGATATAAATTTCAGTCCAAAAATTTAAATGTGTTTATCTCAGAAACTACAGCGATAATTTCGATAGCAATTGGCCGGTCGATAGTCTAAATGAATACGTTTCAAAATAACAGTCGATTGTCATTAAAAAAATAAAGAATATATAAAAAAAACAAACAAGAATTTTTCGAAAAAATCTACAAGGGGTAGGCATGGAAAATTTGCAAAAATTTCGAAAATCCTCCGTAACTTCGTCATTTGAAGGACGATCAGGATGCCCTTTGGCATGCATTTGGGGACGGATTCATGATGTACGACTATGAAATCAAAAGCCCAAATATCCTTTAAACAACAGAGTTAGAAGGACTTTTTTGCTGAGAAAAAAAATGCTCTATCTTGGCCATATCCTTGCTAATCCTTATGAATCCTATGGCAATCAACTCATCTTAACAAGGACTATCAGCCTGCCAAAGGACATTTCGATCGTCTTTTTGGTTCCCGAGATATTCATGATTTTCTAATTTTGTATCGACTCCTTGCATTTTTTTTCGACTCCGCAATTGAAAATTTGCAAGTCCAAAAATTAAAAACTTTTGCATACTTTTGGCGATGAGATATAAATTTCAGTCCAAAAATTTAAATGTGTTTATCTCAGAAATGATAAATTAAAAACTTTTGCATACTTTTGGGGATGAGATATAAATTTCAGTCCAAAAATTTAAATGTGTTTATCTCAGAAACTACAGCGATAATTTCGATAGCAATTGGCCGGTCGATAGTCTAAATGAATACGTTTCAAAATAACAGTCGATTGTCATTAAAAAAATAAAGAATATATAAAAAAAACAAACAAGAATTTTTCGAAAAAATCTACAAGGGGTAGGCATGGAAAATTTGCAAAAATTTCGAAAATCCTCCGTAACTTCGTCATTTGAAGGGCGATCAGGATGTCCTTTGGCATGCATTTGGGGACGGATTCATGATGTACGACTATGAAATCAAAAGCCCAAATATCCTTTAAACAACAGAGTTAGAAGGACTTTTTTGCTGAGAAAAAACATGCTCTATCTTGGCCATATCCTTGCTAATCCTTATGAATCCTATGGCAATCAACTCGTCTTAACAAGGACTATCAGCTGGCCAAAGGACATTTCGATCGTCTTTTTGGTTCCCGAGATATTCATGATTTTCTAATTTTGTATCGACTCCTTGCATTTTTTTTCGACTCCGCAATTGAAAATTTGCAAGTCCAAAAATTAAAAACTTTTGCATACTTTTGGCGATGAGATATAAATTTCAGTCCAAAAATTTAAATGTGTTTATCTCAGAAATGATAAATTAAAAACTTTTGCATACTTTTGGGGATGAGATATAAATTTCAGTCCAAAAATTTAAATGTGTTTATCTCAGAAACTACAGCGATAATTTCGATAGCAATTGGCCGGTCGATAGTCTAAATGAATACGTTTCAAAATAACTGTCGATTGTCATTAAAAAAATAAAGAATATATAAAAAAAACAAACAAGAATTTTTCGAAAAAACCTACAAGGGGTAGGCATGGAAAATTTGCAAAAATTTCGAAAATCCTCCGTAACTTCGTCATTTGAAGGACGATCAGGATGTCCTTTGGCATGCATATGGGGACGGATTCATGATGTGCGACTATGAAATCAAAAGCCCAAATATCCTTTAAACAACAGAGTTAGAAGGTTTTTTTTGCTGAGAAAAAACATGCTCTATCTTGGCCATATCCTTGCTAATCCTTATGAATCCTATGGCAATCAACTCGTCTTAACAAGGACTATCAGCCTGCCAAAGGACATTTCGATCGTCTTTTTGGTTCCCGAGATATTCATGATTTTCTAATTTTGTATCGACTCCTTGCATTTTTTTTCGACTCCGCAATTGAAAATTTGCAAGTCCAAAAATTAAAAACTTTTGCATACTTTTGGCGATGAGATATAAATTTCAGTCCAAAAATTTAAATGTGTTTATCTCAGAAATGATAAATTAAAAACTTTTGCATACTTTTGGGGATGAGATATAAATTTCAGTCCAAAAATTTAAATGTGTTTATCTCAGAAACTACAGCGATAATTTCGATAGCAATTGGCCGGTCGATAGTCTAAATGAATACGTTTCAAAATAACAGTCGATTGTCATTAAAAAAATAAAGAATATATAAAAAAAACAAACAAGAAATTTTCGAAAAAATCTACAAGGGAAATTTGCAAAAATTTCGAAAATCCTCCGTAACTTCGTCATTTGAAGGGCGATCAGGATGTCCTTTGGCATGCATTTGGGGACGGATTCATGATGTACGACTATGAAATCAAAAGCCCAAATATCCTTTAAACAACAGAGTTAGAAGGACTTTTTTGCTGAGAAAAAACATGCTCTATCTTGGCCATATCCTTGCTAATCCTTATGAATCCTATGGCAATCAACTCGTCTTAACAAGGACTATCAGCCTGCCAAAGGACATTTCGATCGTCTTTTTGGTTCCCGAGATATTCATGATTTTCTAATTTTGTATCGACTCCTTGCATTTTTTTTCGACTCCGCAATTGAAAATTTGCAAGTCCAAAAATTAAAAACTTTTGCATACTTTTGGCGATGAGATATAAATTTCAGTCCAAAAATTTAAATGTGTTTATCTCAGAAATGATAAATTAAAAACTTTTGCATACTTTTGGGGATGAGATATAAATTTCAGTCCAAAAATGTAAATGTGTTTATCTCAGAAACTACAGCGATAATTTCGATAGCAATTGGCCGGTCGATAGTCTAAATGAATACGTTTCAAAATAACTGTCGATTGTCATTAAAAAAATAAAGAATATATAAAAAAAACAAACAAGAATTTTTCGAAAAAATCTACAAGGGGTAGGCATGGAAAATTTGCAAAAATTTCGAAAATCCTCCGTAACTTCGTCATTTGAAGGGCGATCAGGATGTCCTTTGGCATGCATATGGGGACGGATTCATGATGTACGACTATGAAATCAAAAGCCCAAATATCCTTTAAACAACAGAGTTAGAAGGACTTTTTTGCTGAGAAAGAACATGCTCTATCTTGGCCATATCCTTGCTAATCCTTATGAATCCTATGGCAATCAACTCGTCTTAACAAGGACTATCAGCCTGCCAAAGGACATTTCGATCGTCTTTTTGGTTCCCGAGATATTCATGATTTTCTAATTTTGTATCGACTCCTTGCATTTTTTTTCGACTCCGCAATTGAAAATTTGCAAGTCCAAAAATTAAAAACTTTTGCATACTTTTGGCGATGAGATATAAATTTCAGTCCAAAAATTTAAATGTGTTTATCTCAGAAATGATAAATTAAAAACTTTTGCATACTTTTGGGGATGAGATATAAATTTCAGTCCAAAAATTTAAATGTGTTTATCTCAGAAATGATAAATTAAAAACTTTTGCATACTTTTGGGGATGAGATATAAATTTCAGTCCAAAAATTTAAATGTGTTTATCTCAGAAACTACAGCGATAATTTCGATAGCAATTGGCCGGTCGATAGTCTAAATGAATACGTTTCAAAATAACTGTCGATTGTCATTTAAAAAATAAAGAATATATTAAAAAAACAAACAAGAATTTTTCGAAAAAATCTACAAGGGGTAGGCATGGAAAATTTGCAAAAATTTCGAAAATCCTCCGTAACTTCGTCATTTGAAGGACGATCAGGATGCCCTTTGGTATGCATTTGGGGACGGATTCATGATGTACGACTATGAAATCAAAAGCCCAAATATCCTTTAAACAACAGAGTTAGAAGGTTTTTTTTGCTGAGAAAAAACATGCTCTATCTTGGCCATATCCTTGCTAATCCTTATGAATCCTGTGGCAATCAACTCGTCTTAACAAGGACTATCAGCCTGCCAAAGGACATTCCGATCGTCTTTTTGGTTCCCGAGATATTCATGATTTTCTAATTTTGTATCGACTCCTTGCATTTTTTTTCGACTCCGCAATTGAAAATTTGCAAGTCCAAAAATTAAAAACTTTTGCATACTTTTGGCGATGAGATATAAATTTCAGTCCAAAAATTTAAATGTGTTTATCTCAGAAATGATAAATTAAAAACTTTTGCATACTTTTGGGGATGAGATATAAATTTCAGTCCAAAAATTTAAATGTGTTTATCTCAGAAACTACAGCGATAATTTCGATAGCAATTGGCCGGTCGATAGTCTAAATGAATACGTTTCAAAATAACTGTCGATTGTCATTAAAAAAATAAAGAATATATAAAAAAAACAAACAAGAATTTTTCGAAAAAATCTACAAGGGGTAGGCATGGAAAATTTGCAAAAATTTCGAAAATCCACCGTAACTTCGTCATTTGAAGGGCAATCAGGATGTCCTTTGGCATGCATATGGGGACGGATTCATGATGTACGACTATGAAATCAAAAGCCCAAATATCCTTTAAACAACAGAGTTAGAAGGATTTTTTTTGCTGAGAAAAAAAATGCTCTATCTTGGCCATATCCTTGCTAATCCTTATGAATCCTATGGCAATCAACTCGTCTTAACAAGGACTATCAGCCTGCCAAAGGACATTTCGATCGTCTTTTTGGTTCCCGAGATATTCATGATTTTCTAATTTTGTATCGACTCCTTGCATTTTTTTTCGACTCCGCAATTGAAAATTTGCAAGTCCAAAAATTAAAAACTTTTGCATACTTTTGGCGATGAGATATAAATTTCAGTCCAAAAATTTAAATGTGTTTATCTCAGAAATGATAAATTAAAAACTTTTGCATACTTTTGGGGATGAGATATAAATTTCAGTCCAAAAATATAAATGTGTTTATCTCAGAAACTACAGCGATAATTTCGATAGCAATTGGCCGGTCGATAGTCTAAATGAATACGTTTCAAAATAACTGTCGATTGTCATTAAAAAAATAAAGAATATATCAAAAAAACAAACAAGAATTTTTCGAAAAAATCTACAAGGGGTAGGCATGGAAAATTTGCAAAAATTTCGAAAATCCTCCGTAACTTCGTCATTTGAAGGGCGATCAGGATGTCCTTTGGCATGCATATGGGGACGGATTCATGATGTACGACTATGAAATCAAAAGCCCAAATATCCTTTAAACAACAGAGTTAGAAGGACTTTTTTTGCTGAGAAAAAACATGCTCTATCTTGGCCATATCCTTGCTAATCCTTATGAATCCTATGGCAATCAACTCGTCTTAACAAGGACTATCAGCCTGCCAAAGGACATTTCGATCGTCTTTTTGGTTCCCGAGATATTCATGATTTTCTAATTTTGTATCGACTCCTTGCATTTTTTTTCGACTCCGCAATTGAAAATTTGCAAGTCCAAAAATTAAAAACTTTTGCATACTTTTGGCGATGAGATATAAATTTCAGTCCAAAAATTTAAATGTGTTTATCTCAGAAATGATAAATTAAAAACTTTTGCATACTTTTGGGGATGAGATATAAATTTCAGTCCAAAAATATAAATGTGTTTATCTCAGAAACTACAGCGATAATTTCGATAGCAATTGGCCGGTCGATAGTCTAAATGAATACGTTTCAAAATAACTGTCGATTGTCATTAAAAAAATAAAGAATATATCAAAAAAACAAACAAGAATTTTTCGAAAAAATCTACAAGGGGTAGGCATGGAAAATTTGCAAAAATTTCGAAAATCCACCGTAACTTCGTCATTTGAAGGGCAATCAGGATGTCCTTTGGCATGCATATGGGGACGGATTCATGATGTACGACTATGAAATCAAAAGCCCAAATATCCTTTAAACAACAGAGTTAGAAGGATTTTTTTTGCTGAGAAAAAAAATGCTCTATCTTGGCCATATCCTTGCTAATCCTTATGAATCCTGTGGCAATCAACTCGTCTTAACAAGGACCATCAGCCTGCCAAAGGACATTTCGATCGTCTTTTTGGTTCCCGAGATATTCATGATTTTCTAATTTTGTATCGACTCCTTGCATTTTTTTTCGACTCCGCAATTGAAAATTTGCAAGTCCAAAAATTAAAAACTTTTGCATACTTTTGGCGATGAGATATAAATTTCAGTCCAAAAATTTAAATGTGTTTATCTCAGAAATGATAAATTAAAAACTTTTGCATACTTTTGGGGATGAGATATAAATTTCAGTCCAAAAATTTAAATGTGTTTATCTCAGAAACTACAGCGATAATTTCGATAGCAATTGGCCGGTCGATAGTCTAAATGAATACGTTTCAAAATAACTGTCGATTGTCATTTAAAAAATAAAGAATATATTAAAAAAACAAACAAGAATTTTTCGAAAAAATCTACAAGGGGTAGGCATGGAAAATTTGCAAAAATTTCGAAAATCCTCCGTAACTTCGTCATTTGAAGGACGATCAGGATGCCCTTTGGCATGCATTTGGGGACGGATTCATGATGTACGACTATGAAATCAAAAGCCCAAATATCCTTTAAACAACAGAGTTAGAAGGTTTTTTTTGCTGAGAAAAAACATGCTCTATCTTGGCCATATCCTTGCTAATCCTTATGAATCCTGTGGCAATCAACTCGTCTTAACAAGGACTATCAGCCTGCCAAAGGACATTCCGATCGTCTTTTTGGTTCCCGAGATATTCATGATTTTCTAATTTTGTATCGACGCCTTGCATTTTTTTTCGACTCCGCAATTGAAAATTTGCAAGTCCAAAAATTAAAAACTTTTGCATACTTTTGGCGATGAGATATAAATTTCAGTCCAAAAATTTAAATGTGTTTATCTCAGAAATGATAAATTAAAAACTTTTGCATACTTTTGGGGATGAGATGTAAATTTCAGTCCAAAAATTTAAATGTGTTTATCTCAGAAACTACAGCGATAATTTCGATAGCAATTGGCCGGTCGATAGTCTAAATGAATACGTTTCAAAATAACTGTCGATTGTCATTAAAAAAAAAAAGAATATATTAAAAAAACAAACAAGAATTTTTCGAAAAAATCTACAAGGGGTAGGCATGGAAAATTTGCAAAAATTTCGAAAATCCTCCGTAACTTCGTCATTTGAAGGACGATCAGGATGCCCTTTGGCATGCATTTGGGGACGGATTCATGATGTACGACTATGAAATCAAAAGCCCAAATATCCTTTAAACAACAGAGTTAGAAGGACTTTTTTGCTGAGAAAAAACATGCTCTATCTTGGCCATATCCTTGCTAATCCTTATGAATCCTATGGCAATCAACTCGTCTTAACAAGGACTATCAGCCTGCCAAAGGACATTTCGATCGTCTTTTTGGTTCCCGAGATATTCATGATTTTCTAATTTTGTATCGACTCCTTGCATTTTTTTTCGACTCCGCAATTGAAAATTTGCAAGTCCAAAAATTAAAAACTTTTGCATACTTTTGGCGATGAGATATAAATTTCAGTCCAAAAATTTAAATGTGTTTATCTCAGAAATGATAAATTAAAAACTTTTGCATACTTTTGGGGATGAGATATAAATTTCAGTCCAAAAATTTAAATGTGTTTATCTCAGAAATGATAAATTAAAAACTTTTGCATACTTTTGGGGATGAGATATAAATTTCAGTCCAAAAATTTAAATGTGTTTATCTCAGAAACTACAGCGATAATTTCGATAGCAATTGGCCGGTCGATAGTCTAAATGAATACGTTTCAAAATAACTGTCGATTGTCATTTAAAAAATAAAGAATATATTAAAAAAACAAACAAGAATTTTTCGAAAAAATCTACAAGGGGTAGGCATGGAAAATTTGCAAAAATTTCGAAAATCCTCCGTAACTTCGTCATTTGAAGGACGATCAGGATGCCCTTTGGCATGCATTTGGGGACGGATTCATGATGTACGACTATGAAATCAAAAGCCCAAATATCCTTTAAACAACAGAGTTAGAAGGATTTTTTTTGCTGAGAAAAAAAATGCTCTATCTTGGCCATATCCTTGCTAATCCTTATGAATCCTGTGGCAATCAACTCGTCTTAACAAGGACTATCAGCGTGCCAAAGGACATTTCGATCGTCTTTTTGGTTCCCGAGATATTCATGATTTTCTAATTTTGTATCGACTCCTTGCATTTTTTTTCGACTCCGCAATTGAAAATTTGCAAGTCCAAAAATTAAAAACTTTTGCATACTTTTGGCGATGAGATATAAATTTCAGTCCAAAAATTTAAATGTGTTTATCTCAGAAATGATAAATTAAAAACTTTTGCATACTTTTGGGGATGAGATATAAATTTCAGTCCAAAAATTTAAATGTGTTTATCTCAGAAACTACAGCGATAATTTCGATAGCAATTGGCCGGTCGATAGTCTAAATGAATACGTTTCAAAATAACTGTCGATTGTCATTAAAAAAATAAAGAATATATAAAAAAAACAAACAAGAATTTTTCGAAAAAATCTACAAGGGGTAGGCATGGAAAATTTGCAAAAATTTCGAAAATCCACCGTAACTTCGTCATTTGAAGGGCAATCAGGATGTCCTTTGGCATGCATATGGGGACGGATTCATGATGTACGACTATGAAATCAAAAGCCCAAATATCCTTTAAACAACAGAGTTAGAAGGATTTTTTTTGCTGAGAAAAAAAATGCTCTATCTTGGCCATATCCTTGCTAATCCTTATGAATCCTGTGGCAATCAACTCGTCTTAACAAGGACTATCAGCGTGCCAAAGGACATTTCGATCGTCTTTTTGGTTCCCGAGATATTCATGATTTTCTAATTTTGTATCGACTCCTTGCATTTTTTTTCGACTCCGCAATTGAAAATTTGCAAGTCCAAAAATTAAAAACTTTTGCATACTTTTGGCGATGAGATATAAATTTCAGTCCAAAAATTTAAATGTGTTTATCTCAGAAATGATAAATTAAAAACTTTTGCATACTTTTGGGGATGAGATATAAATTTCAGTCCAAAAATTTAAATGTGTTTATCTCAGAAACTACAGCGATAATTTCGATAGCAATTGGCCGGTCGATAGTCTAAATGAATACGTTTCAAAATAACTGTCGATTGTCATTAAAAAAATAAAGAATATATAAAAAAAACAAACAAGAATTTTTCGAAAAAATCTACAAGGGGTAGGCATGGAAAATTTGCAAAAATTTCGAAAATCCACCGTAACTTCGTCATTTGAAGGGCAATCAGGATGTCCTTTGGCATGCATATGGGGACGGATTCATGATGTACGACTATGAAATCAAAAGCCCAAATATCCTTTAAACAACAGAGTTAGAAGGATTTTTTTTGCTGAGAAAAAAAATGCTCTATCTTGGCCATATCCTTGCTAATCCTTATGAATCCTATGGCAATCAACTCGTCTTAACAAGGACTATCAGCCTGCCAAAGGACATTTCGATCGTCTTTTTGGTTCCCGAGATATTCATGATTTTCTAATTTTGTATCGACTCCTTGCATTTTTTTTCGACTCCGCAATTGAAAATTTGCAAGTCCAAAAATTAAAAACTTTTGCATACTTTTGGCGATGAGATATAAATTTCAGTCCAAAAATTTAAATGTGTTTATCTCAGAAATGATAAATTAAAAACTTTTGCATACTTTTGGGGATGAGATATAAATTTCAGTCCAAAAATTTAAATGTGTTTATCTCAGAAACTACAGCGATAATTTCGATAGCAATTGGCCGGTCGATAGTCTAAATGAATACGTTTCAAAATAACTGTCGATTGTCATTAAAAAAATAAAGAATATATAAAAAAAACAAACAAGAATTTTTAGAAAAAATCTACAAGGGGTAGGCATGGAAAATTTGCAAAAATTTCGAAAATCCACCGTAACTTCGTCATTTGAAGGGCAATCAGGATGTCCTTTGGCATGCATATGGGGACGGATTCATGATGTACGACTATGAAATCAAAAGCCCAAATATCCTTTAAACAACAGAGTTAGAAGGATTTTTTTTGCTGAGAAAAAAAATGCTCTATCTTGGCCATATCCTTGCTAATCCTTATGAATCCTGTGGCAATCAACTCGTCTTAACAAGGACTATCAGCCTGCCAAAGGACATTTCGATCGTCTTTTTGGTTCCCGAGATATTCATGATTTTCTAATTTTGTATCGACTCCTTGCATTTTTTTTCGACTCCGCAATTGAAAATTTGCAAGTCCAAAAATTAAAAACTTTTGCATACTTTTGGCGATGAGATATAAATTTCAGTCCAAAAATTTAAATGTGTTTATCTCAGAAATGATAAATTAAAAACTTTTGCATACTTTTGGGGATGAGATGTAAATTTCAGTCCAAAAATTTAAATGTGTTTATCTCAGAAACTACAGCGATAATTTCGATAGCAATTGGCCGGTCGATAGTCTAAATGAATACGTTTCAAAATAACTGTCGATTGTCATTAAAAAAATAAAGAATATATAAAAAAACAAACAAGAATTTTTCGAAAAAATCTACAAGGGGTAGGCATGGAAAATTTGCAAAAATTTCGAAAATCCACCGTAACTTCGTCATTTGAAGGGCGATCAGGATGTCCTTTGGCATGCATATGGGGACGGATTCATGATGTACGACTATGAAATCAAAAGCCCAAATATCCTTTAAACAACAGAGTTAGAAGGACTTTTTTGCTGAGAAAAAACATGCTCTATCTTGGCCATATCCTTGCTAATCCTTATGAATCCTATGGCAATCAACTCGTCTTAACAAGGACTATCAGCCTGCCAAAGGACATTTCGATCGTCTTTTTGGTTCCCGAGATATTCATGATTTTCTAATTTTGTATCGACGCCTTGCATTTTTTTTCGACTCCGCAATTGAAAATTTGCAAGTCCAAAAATTAAAAACTTTTGCATACTTTTGGCGATGAGATATAAATTTCAGTCCAAAAATTTAAATGTGTTTATCTCAGAAATGATAAATTAAAAACTTTTGCATACTTTTGGGGATGAGATATAAATTTCAGTCCAAAAATTTAAATGTGTTTATCTCAGAAACTACAGCGATAATTTCGATAGCAATTGGCCGGTCGATAGTCTAAATGAATACGTTTCAAAATAACTGTCGATTGTCATTAAAAAAATAAAGAATATATAAAAAAAACAAACAAGATTTTTTCGAAAAAATCTACAAGGGGTAGGCATGGAAAATTTGCAAAAATTTCGAAAATCCTCCGTAACTTCGTCATTTGAAGGACGATCAGGATGCCCTTTGGCATGCATTTGGGGACGGATTCATGATGTACGACTATGAAATCAAAAGCCCAAATATCCTTTAAACAACAGAGTTAGAAGGTTTTTTTTGCTGAGAAAAAACATGCTCTATCTTGGCCATATCCTTGCTAATCCTTATGAATCCTGTGGCAATCAACTCGTCTTAACAAGGACTATCAGCCTGCCAAAGGACATTCCGATCGTCTTTTTGGTTCCCGAGATATTCATGATTTTCTAATTTTGTATCGACTCCTTGCATTTTTTTTCGACTCCGCAATTGAAAATTTGCAAGTCCAAAAATTAAAAACTTTTGCATACTTTTGGCGATGAGATATAAATTTCAGTCCAAAAATTTAAATGTGTTTATCTCAGAAATGATAAATTAAAAACTTTTGCATACTTTTGGGGATGAGATATAAATTTCAGTCCAAAAATTTAAATGTGTTTATCTCAGAAACTACAGCGATAATTTCGATAGCAATTGGCCGGTCGATAGTCTAAATGAATACGTTTCAAAATAACTGTCGATTGTCATTTAAAAAATAAAGAATATATTAAAAAAACAAACAAGAATTTTTCGAAAAAATCTACAAGGGGTAGGCATGGAAAATTTGCAAAAATTTCGAAAATCCTCCGTAACTTCGTCATTTGAAGGACGATCAGGATGCCCTTTGGCATGCATTTGGGGACGGATTCATGATGTACGACTATGAAATCAAAAGCCCAAATATCCTTTAAACAACAGAGTTAGAAGGTTTTTTTTGCTGAGAAAAAACATGCTCTATCTTGGCCATATCCTTGCTGATCCTTATGAATCCTGTGGCAATCAACTCGTCTTAACAAGGACTATCAGCTGGCCAAAGGACATTCCGATCGTCTTTGTGGTTCCCGAGATATTTATGATTTTCTAAATTTGTATCGACTCCTTGCATTTTTTTTCGACTCCGCAATTGAAAATTTGCAAGTCCAAAAATTAAAAACTTTTGCATACTTTTGGCGATGAGATACAAATTTCAGTCCAAAAATTTAAATGTGTTTATCTCAGAAATGATAAATTAAAAACTTTTGCATACTTTTGGGGATGAGATATAAATTTCAGTCCAAAAATTTAAATGTGTTTATCTCAGAAACTACAGCGATAATTTCGATAGCAATTGGCCGGTCGATAGTCTAAATGAATACGTTTCAAAATAACTGTCGATTGTCATTAAAAAAATAAAGAATATATAAAAAAAACAAACAAGAATTTTTCGAAAAAATCTACAAGGGGTAGGCATGGAAAATTTGCAAAAATTTCGAAAATCCTCCGTAACTTCGTCATTTGAAGGGCGATCAGGATGTCCTTTGGCATGCATATGGGGACGGATTCATGATGTACGACTATAAAATCAAAAGCCCAAATATCCTTTAAACAACAGAGTTAGAAGGACTTTTTTTCTGAGAAAAAACATGCTCTATCTTGGCCATATCCTTGCCGATCCTTATGAATCCTGTGACAATCAACTCGTCTTAACAAGGACTATCAGCCTGCCAAAGGACATTCCGATCGTCTTTTTGGTTCCCGAGATATTCATGATTTTCTAATTTTGTATCGACTCCTTGCATTTTTTTTCGACTCCGCAATTGAAAATTTGCAAGTCCAAAAATTAAAAACTTTTGCATACTTTTGGCGATGAGATATAAATTTCAGTCCAAAAATTTAAATGTGTTTATCTCAGAAATGATAAATTAAAAACTTTTGCATACTTTTGGGAATGAGATATAAATTTCAGTCCAAAAATTTAAATGTGTTTATCTCAGAAACTACAGCGATAATTTCGATAGCAATTGGCCGGTCGATAGTCTAAATGAATACGTTTCAAAATAACTGTCGATTGTCATTAAAAAAATAAAGAATATATAAAAAAAACAAACAAGAATTTTTCGAAAAAATCTACAAGGGGTAGGCATGGAAAATTTGCAAAAATTTCGAAAATCCTCCGTAACTTCGTCATTTGAAGGACGATCAGGATGTCCTTTGCCATGCATTTGGGGACGGATTCATGATGTACGACTATGAAATCAAAAGCCCAAATATCCTTTAAACAACAGAGTTAGAAGGACTTTTTTGCTGAGAAAAAAACATGCTCTATCTTGGCCATATCCTTGCTGATCCTTATGAATCCTGTGGCAATCAACTCGTCTTAACAAGGACTATCAGCCTGCCAAAGGACATTTCGATCGTCTTTTTGGTTCCCGAGATATTCATGATTTTCTAATTTTGTATCGACGCCTTTCATTTTTTTTCGACTCCGTAATTGAAAATTTGCAAGTCCAAAAATTAAAAACTTTTGCATACTTTTGGCGATGAGATATAAATTTCAGTCCAAAAATTTAAATGTGTTTATCTCAGAAATGATAAATTAAAAACTTTTGCATACTTATGGGGATGAGATATAAATTTCAGTCCAAAAATTTAAATGTGTTTATCTCAGAAACTACAGCGATAATTTCGATAGCAATTGGCCGGTCGATAGTCTAAATGAATACGTTTCAAAATAACTGTCGATTGTCATTTAAAAAATAAAGAATATATTAAAAAAACAAACAAGAATTTTTCGAAAAAATCTACAAGGGGTAGGCATGGAAAATTTGCAAAAATTTCGAAAATCCTCAGTAACTTCGTCATTTGAAGGGCGATCAGGATGTCCTTTGGCATGCATATGGGGACGGATTCATTATGTACGACTATAAAATCAAAAGCCCAAATATCCTTTAAACAACAGAGTTAGAAGGACTTTTTTTCTGAGAAAAAACATGCTCTATCTTGGCCATATCCTTGCTGATCCTTATGAATCCTGTGGCAATCAACTCGTCTTAACAAGGACTATCAGCCTGTCAAAGGACATTTCGATCGTCTTTTTGGTTCCCGAGATATTCATGATTTTCTAATTTTGTATCGACTCCTTGCATTTTTTTTCGACTCCGCAATTGAAAATTTGCAAGTCCAAAAATTAAAAACTTTTGCATACTTTTGGCGATGAGATATAAATTTCAGTCCAAAAATTTAAATGTGTTTATCTCAGAAATGATAAATTAAAAACTTTTGCATACTTATGGGGATGAGATATAAATTTCAGTCCAAAAATTTAAATGTGTTTATCTCAGAAACTACAGCGATAATTTCGATAGCAATTGGCCGGTCGATAGTCTAAATGAATACGTTTCAAAATAACTGTCGATTGTCATTTAAAAAATAAAGAATATATTAAAAAAACAAACAAGAATTTTTCGAAAAAATCTACAAGGGGTAGGCATGGAAAATTTGCAAAAATTTCGAAAATCCTCAGTAACTTCGTCATTTGAAGGGCGATCAGGATGTCCTTTGGCATGCATATGGGGACGGATTCATTATGTACGACTATAAAATCAAAAGCCCAAATATCCTTTAAACAACAGAGTTAGAAGGACTTTTTTTCTGAGAAAAAACATGCTCTATCTTGGCCATATCCTTGCCGATCCTTATGAATCCTGTGGCAATCAACTCGTCTTAACAAGGACTATCAGCCTGTCAAAGGACATTTCGATCGTCTTTTTGGTTCCCGAGATATTCATGATTTTCTAATTTTGTATCGACTCCTTGCATTTTTTTTCGACTCCGCAATTGAAAATTTGCAAGTCCAAAAATTAAAAACTTTTGCATACTTTTGGCGATGAGATATAAATTTCAGTCCAAAAATTTAAATGTGTTTATCTCAGAAATGATAAATTAAAAACTTTTGCATACTTTTGGGGATGAGATATAAATTTCAGTCCAAAAATTTAAATGTGTTTATCTCAGAAACTACAGCGATAATTTCGATAGCAATTGGCCGGTCGATAGTCTAAATGAATACGTTTCAAAATAACTGTCGATTGTCATTAAAAAAATAAAGAATATATAAAAAAAACAAACAAGAATTTTTCGAAAAAATCTACAAGGGGTAGGCATGGAAAATTTGCAAAAATTTCGAAAATCTTCCGTAACTTCGTCATTTGAAGGACGATCAGGATGTCCTTTGGCATGCATATGGGGACGGATTCATGATGTACGACTATGAAATCCAAAGCCCAAATATCCTTTAAACAACAGAGTTAGAAGGACTTTTTTGCTGAGAAAAAACATGCTCTATCTTGGCCATATCTTTGCCGATCCTTATGAATCCTGTGGCAATCAACTCGTCTTAACAAGGACTATCAGTTTGCCAAAGGACATTTCGATCGTCTTTTTGGTTCCCGAGATATTCATGATTTTCTAATTTTGTATCGACGCCTTGCATTTTTTTTCGACTCCGCAATTGAAAATTTGCAAGTCCAAAAATTAAAAACTTTTGCATACTTTTGGCGATGAGATATAAATTTCAGTCCAAAAATTTAAATGTGTTTATCTCAGAAATGATAAATTAAAAACTTTTGCATACTTTTGGGGATGAGATATAAATTTCAGTCCAAAAATTTAAATGTGTTTATCTCAGAAACTACAGCGATAATTTCGATAGCAATTGGCCGGTCGATAGTCTAAATGAATACGTTTCAAAATAACTGTCGATTGTCATTAAAAAAATAAAGAATATATAAAAAAAACAAACAAGAATTTTTCGAAAAAATCTACAAGGGGTAGGCATGGAAAATTTGCAAAAATTTCGAAAATCCTCCGTAACTTCGTCATTTGAAGGACGATCAGGATGTCCTTTGGCAAGCATTTGGGGACGGATTCATGATGTACGACTATGAAATCAAAAGCCCAAATATCCTTTAAACAACAGAGTTAGAAGGACTTTTTTGCTGAGAAAAAACATGCTCTATCTTGGCCATATCCTTGCCGATCCTTATGAATCCTGTGGCAATCAACTCGTCTTAACAAGGACTATCAGCCTGCCAAAGGACATTTCGATCGTCTTTTTGGTTCCCGAGATATTCATGATTTTCTAATTTTGTATCGACGCCTTGCATTTTTTTTCGACTCCGCAATTGAAAATTTGCAAGTCCAAAAATTAAAAACTTTTGCATACTTTTGGGGATGAGATATAAATTTCAGTCCAAAAATTTAAATGTGTTTATCTCAGAAACTACAGCGATAATTTAGATAGCAATTGGCCGGTCGATAGTCTAAATGAATGCGTTTCAAAATAACTGTCGATTGTCATTAAAAAAATAAAGAATATATTAAAAAAACAAACAAGAATTTTTCGAAAAAATCTACTAGGGGTAGGCATGGAAAATTTGCAAAAATTTCGAAAATCCTCCGTAACTTCGTCATTTGAAGGGCGATCAGGATGTCCTTTGGCATGCATATGGGGACGGATTCATGATGTACGACTATGAAATCAAAAGCCCAAATATCCTTTAAACAACAGAGTTAGAAGGACTTTTTTGCTGAGAAAAAACATGCTCTATCTTGGCCATATCCTTGCTAATCCTTATGAATCCTGTGGCAATCAACTCGTCTTAACAAGGACTATCAGCCTGCCAAAGGACATTTCGATCGTCCTTTTGGTTCCCGAGATATTCATGATTTTCTAATTTTGTATCGACTCCTTGCATTTTTTTTCGACTCCGCAATTGAAAATTTGCAAGTCCAAAAATTAAAAACTTTTGCATACTTTTGGCGATGAGATATAAATTTCAGTCCAAAAATTTAAATGTGTTTATCTCAGAAATGATAAATTCAAAACTTTTGCATACTTTTGGGGATGAGATATAAATTTCAGTCCAAAAATTTAAATGTGTTTATCTCAGAAACTACAGCGATAATTTCGATAGCAATTGGCCGGTCGATAGTCTAAATGAATACGTTTCAAAATAACTGTCGATTGTCATTAAAAAAATAAAGAATATATAAAAAAAACAAACAAGAATTTTTCGAAAAAATCTACAAGGGGTAGGCATGGAAAATTTGCAAAAATTTCGAAAATCCTCCGTAACTTCGTCATTTGAAGGGCGATCAGGATGTCCTTTGGCATGCATATGGGGACGGATTCATGATGTACGACTATGAAATCAAAAGCCCAAATATCCTTTAAACAACAGAGTTAGAAGGACTTTTTTGCTGAGAAAAAACATGATCTATCTTGGCCATATCCTTGCTAATCCTTATGAATCCTGTGGCAATCAACTCGTCTTAACAAGGACTATCAGCCTGCCAAAGGACATTTCGATCGTCCTTTTGGTTCCCGAGATATTCATGATTTTCTAATTTTGTATCGACTCCTTGCATTTTTTTTCGACTCCGCAATTGAAAATTTGCAAGTCCAAAAATTAAAAACTTTTGCATACTTTTGGCGATGAGATATAAATTTCAGTCCAAAAATTTAAATGTGTTTATCTCAGAAATGATAAATTAAAAACTTTTGCATACTTTTGGGGATGAGATATAAATTTCAGTCCAAAAATTTAAATGTGTTTATCTCAGAAACTACAGCGATAATTTCGATAGCAATTGGCCGGTCGATAGTCTAAATGAATACGTTTCAAAATAACTGTCGATTGTCATTTAAAAAAATAAAGAATATATTAAAAAAACAAACAAGAATTTTTCGAAAAAATCTATAAGGGGTAGGCATGGAAAATTTGCAAAAATTTCGAAAATCCTCCGTAACTTCGTCATTTGAAGGGCGATCAGGATGTCCTTTGGCATGCATATGGGGACGGATTCATGATGTACGACTATAAAATCAAAAGCCCAAATATCCTTTAAACAACAGAGTTAGAAGGACTTTTTTTCTGAGAAAAAACATGCTCTATCTTGGCCATATCCTTGCCGATCCTTATGAATCCTGTGGCAATCAACTCGTCTTAACAAGGACTATCAGCCTGTCAAAGGACATTTCGATCGTCCTTTTGGTTCCCGAGATATTCATGATTTTCTAATTTTGTATCGACGCCTTGCATTTTTTTTCGACTCCGCAATTGAAAATTTGCAAGTCCAAAAATTAAAAACTTTTGCATACTTTTGGGGATGAGATATAAATTTCAGTCCAAAAATTTAAATGTGTTTATCTCAGAAACTACAGCGATAATTTCGATAGCAATTGGCCGGTCGATAGTCTAAATGAATGCGTTTCAAAATAACTGTCGATTGTCATTAAAAAAATAAAGAATATATTAAAAAAACAAAAACGAATTTTTCGAAAAAATCTACAAGGGGTAGGCATGGAAAATTTGCAAAAATTTCGAAAATCCTCCGTAACTTCTTCATTTGAAGGGCGATCAGGATGTCCTTTGGCATGCATATGGGGACGGATTCATGATGTACGACTATGAAATCAAAAGCCCAAATATCCTTTAAACAACAGAGTTAGAAGGACTTTTTTGCTGAGAAAAAACATGCTCTATCTTGGCCATATCCTTGCTAATCCTTATGAATCCTATGGCAATCAACTCGTCCTAACAAGGACTATCAGCCTGCCAAAGGACATTTCGATCGTCTTTTTGGTTCCCGAGATATTCGTGATTTTCTAATTTTGTATCGACGCCTTGCATTTTTTTTCGACTCCGCAATTGAAAATTTGCAAGTCCAAAAATTAAAAACTTTTGCATACTTTTGGCGATGAGATATAAATTTCAGTCCAAAAATTTAAATGTGTTTATCTCAGAAATGATAAATTAAAAACTTTTGCATACTTTTGGGGATGAGATATAAATTTCAGTCCAAAAATTTAAATGTGTTTATCTCAGAAACTACAGCGATAATTTCGATAGCAATTGGCCGGTCGATAGTCTAAATCAATACGTTTCAAAATAACTGTCGATTGTCATTAAAAAAATAAAGAATATATAAAAAAAACAAACAAGAATTTTTCGAAAAAATCTACAAGGGGTAGGCATGGAAAATTTGCAAAAATTTCGAAAATCCTCCGTAACTTCGTCATTTGAAGGACGATCAGGATGTCCTTTGGCATGCATTTGGGGACGGATTCATGATGTACGACTATGAAATCAAAAGCCCAAATATCCTTTAAACAACAGAGTTAGAAGGACTTTTTTGCTGAGAAAAAACATGCTCTATCTTGGCCATATCCTTGCCGATCCTTATGAATCCTGTGGCAATCAACTCGTCTTAACAAGGACTATCAGCTGGCCAAAGGACATTTCGATCGTCTTTTTGGTTCCCGAGATATTCATGATTTTCTAATTTTGTATCGACTCCTTGCATTTTTTTTCGACTCCGCAATTGAAAATTTGCAAGTCCAAAAATTAAAAACTTTTGCATACTTTTGGCGATGAGATATAAATTTCAGTCCAAAAATTTAAATGTGTTTATCTCAGAAATGATAAATTAAAAACTTTTGCATACTTTTGGGGATGAGATATAAATTTCAGTCCAAAAATTTAAATGTGTTTATCTCAGAAACTACAGCGATAATTTCGATAGCAATTGGCCGGTCGATAGTCTAAATCAATACGTTTCAAAATAACTGTCGATTGTCATTAAAAAAATAAAGAATATATAAAAAAAACAAACAAGAATTTTTCGAAAAAATCTACAAGGGGTAGGCATGGAAAATTTGCAAAAATTTCGAAAATCCTCCGTAACTTCGTCATTTGAAGGACGATCAGGATGTCCTTTGGCATGCATTTGGGGACGGATTCATGATGTACGACTATGAAATCAAAAGCCCAAATATCCTTTAAACAACAGAGTTAGAAGGACTTTTTTGCTGAGAAAAAACATGCTCTATCTTGGCCATATCCTTGCTAATCCTTATGAATCCTGTGGCAATCAACTCGTCTTAACAAGGACTATCAGCCTGCCAAAGGACATTTCGATCGTCCTTTTGGTTCCCGAGATATTCATGATTTTCTAATTTTGTATCGACTCCTTGCATTTTTTTTCGACTCCGCAATTGAAAATTTGCAAGTCCAAAAATTAAAAACTTTTGCATACTTTTGGGGATGAGATATAAATTTCAGTCCAAAAATTTAAATGTGTTTATCTCAGAAACTACAGCGATAATTTCGATAGCAATTGGCCGGTCGATAGTCTAAATGAATACGTTTCAAAATAACTGTCGATTGTCATTTAAAAAATAAAGAATATATTAAAAAAACAAACATTTTTCGAAAAAATCTACAAGGGGTAGGCATGGAAAATTTGCAAAAATTTCGAAAATCCTCCGTAACTTCGTCATTTGAAGGACGATCAGGATGTCCTTTGGCATGCATTTGGGGACGGATTCATGATGTACGACTATGAAATCAAAAGCCCAAATATCCTTTAAACAACAGAGTTAGAAGGACTTTTTTGCTGAGAAAAAACATGCTCTATCTTGGCCATATCCTTGCTGATCCTTATGAATCCTGTGGCAATCAACTCATCTTAACAAGGACTATCAGCCTGCCAAAGGACATTTCGATCGTCTTTTTGGTTCCCGAGATATTCATGATTTTCTAATTTTGTATCGACGCCTTGCATTTTTTTTCGACTCCGCAATTGAAAATTTGCAAGTCCAAAAATTAAAAACTTTTGCATACTTTTGGGGATGAGATATAAATTTCAGTCCAAAAATTTAAATGTGTTTATCTCAGAAACTACAGCGATAATTTCGATAGCAATTGGCCGGTCGATAGTCTAAATGAATACGTTTCAAAATAACTGTCGATTGTCATTAAAAAAATAAAGAATATATTAAAAAAACAAACAAGAATTTTTCGAAAAAATCTACAAGGGGTAGGTAGGCATGGAAAATTTGCAAAAATTTCGAAAATCCTCCGTAACTTCGTCATTTGAAGGGCGATCAGGATGTCCTTTGGCATGCATATGGGGACGGATTCATGATGTACGACTATGAAATCAAAAGCCCAAATATCCTTTAAACAACAGAGTTAGAAGGACTTTTTTGCTGAGAAAAAACATGCTCTATCTTGGCCATATCCTTGCTAATCCTTATGAATCCTATGGCAATCAACTCGTCTTAACAAGGACTATCAGCCTGCCAAAGGACATTTCGATCGTCTTTTTGGTTCCCGAGATATTCGTGATTTTCTAATTTTGTATCGACGCCTTGCATTTTTTTTCGACTCCGCAATTGAAAATTTGCAAGTCCAAAAATTAAAAACTTTTGCATACTTTTGGCGATGAGATATAAATTTCAGTCCAAAAATTTAAATGTGTTTATCTCAGAAATGATAAATTAAAAACTTTTGCATACTTTTGGGGATGAGATATAAATTTCAGTCCAAAAATTTAAATGTGTTTATCTCAGAAACTACAGCGATAATTTCGATAGCAATTGGCCGGTCGATAGTCTAAATGAATACGTTTCAAAATAACTGTCGATTGTCATTAAAAAAATAAAGAATATATAAAACAAACAAACAAGAATTTTTCGAAAAAATCTACAAGGGGTAGGCATGGAAAATTTGCAAAAATTTCGAAAATCCTCAGTAACTTCGTCATTTGAAGGGCGATCAGGATGTCCTTTGGCATGCATATGGGGACGGATTCATGATGTACGACTATGAAATCAAAAGCCCAAATATCCTTTAAACAACAGAGTTAGAAGGACTTTTTTGCTGAGAAAAAACATGCTCTATCTTGGCCATATCCTTGCTAATCCTTATGAATCCTATGGCAATCAACTCGTCTTAACAAGGACTATCAGCCTGCCAAAGGACATTTCGATCGTCTTTTTGGTTCCCGAGATATTCGTGATTTTCTAATTTTGTATCGACGCCTTGCATTTTTTTTCGACTCCGCAATTGAAAATTTGCAAGTCCAAAAATTAAAAACTTTTGCATACTTTTGGCGATGAGATATAAATTTCAGTCCAAAAATTTAAATGTGTTTATCTCAGAAATGATAAATTAAAAACTTTTGCATACTTTTGGGGATGAGATATAAATTTCAGTCCAAAAATTTAAATGTGTTTATCTCAGAAACTACAGCGATAATTTCGATAGCAATTGGCCGGTCGATAGTCTAAATGAATACGTTTCAAAATAACTGTCGATTGTCATTAAAAAAATAAAGAATATATAAAAAAAACAAACAAGAATTTTTCGAAAAAATCTACAAGGGGTAGGCATGGAAAATTTGCAAAAATTTCGAAAATCCTCCGTAACTTCGTCATTTGAAGGGCGATCAGGATGTCCTTTGGCATGCATATGGGGACGGATTCATGATGTACGACTATGAAATCAAAAGCCCAAATATCCTTTAAACAACAGAGTTAGAAGGACTTTTTTTGCTGAGAAAAAACATGCTCTATCTTGGCCATATCCTTGCTAATCCTTATGAATCCTGTGGCAATCAACTCGTCTTAACAAGGACTATCAGCCTGCAAAAGGACATTTCGATCGTCCTTTTGGTTCCCGAGATATTCATGATTTTCTAATTTTGTATCGACTCCTTGCATTTTTTTTCGACTCCGCAATTGAAAATTTGCAAGTCCAAAAATTAAAAACTTTTGCATACTTTTGGCGATGAGATATAAATTTCAGTCCAAAAATTTAAATGTGTTTATCTCAGAAATGATAAATTAAAAACTTTTGCATACTTTTGGGGATGAGATATAAATTTCAGTCCAAAAATTTAAATGTGTTTATCTCAGAAACTACAGCGATAATTTCGATAGCAATTGGCCGGTCGATAGTCTAAATGAATGCGTTTCAAAATAACTGTCGATTGTCATTAAAAAAATAAAGAATATATTAAAAAAACAAAAAAGAATTTTTCGAAAAAATCTACAAGGGGTAGGCATGGAAAATTTGCAAAAATTTCGAAAATCCTCCGTAACTTCGTCATTTGAAGGACGATCAGGATGTCCTTTGGCAAGCATTTGGGGACGGATTCATGATGTACGACTATGAAATCAAAAGCCCAAATATCCTTTAAACAACAGAGTTAGAAGGACTTTTTTGCTGAGAAAAAACATGCTCTATCTTGGCCATATCCTTGCCGATCCTTATGAATCCTGTGGCAATCAACTCGTCTTAACAAGGACTATCAGCCTGCCAAAGGACATTTCGATCGTCTTTTTGGTTCCCGAGATATTCATGATTTTCTAATTTTGTATCGACGCCTTGCATTTTTTTTCGACTCCGCAATTGAAAATTTGCAAGTCCAAAAATTAAAAACTTTTGCATACTTTTGGGGATGAGATATAAATTTCAGTCCAAAAATTTAAATGTGTTTATCTCAGAAACTACAGCGATAATTTCGATAGCAATTGGCCGGTCGATAGTCTAAATGAATACGTTTCAAAATAACTGTCGATTGTCATTTAAAAAAATTAAGAATATATTAAAAAAACAAACAAGAATTTTTCGAAAAAATCTACAAGGGGTAGGCATGGAAAATTTGCAAAAATTTCGAAAATCCTCCGTAACTTCGTCATTTGAAGGACGATCAGGATGTCCTTTGGCATGCATTTGGAGACGGATTCATGATGTACGACTATGAAATCAAAAGCCCAAATATCCTTTAAACAACAGAGTTAGAAGGACTTTTTTTCTGAGAAAAAACATGCTCTATCTTGGCCATATCCTTGCCGATCCTTATGAATCCTGTGGCAATCAACTCGTCTTAACAAGGACTATCAGCTGGCTAAAGGACATTCCGATCGTCTTTGTGGTTCCCGAGATATTTATGATTTTCTAATTTTGTATCGACTCCTTGCATTTTTTTTCGACTCCGCAATTGAAAATTTGCAAGTCCAAAAATTAAAAACTTTTGCATACTTTTGGCGATGAGATATAAATTTCAGTCCAAAAATTTAAATGTGTTTATCTCAGAAATGATAAATTAAAAACTTTTGCATACTTTTGGGGATGAGATATAAATTTCAGTCCAAAAATTTAAATGTGTTTATCTCAGAAACTACAGCGATAATTTCGATAGCAATTGGCCGGTCGATAGTCTAAATGAATACGTTTCAAAATAACTGTCGATTGTCATTAAAAAAATAAAGAATATATTAAAAAAACAAACAAGAATTTTTCGAAAAAATCTACAAGGGGTAGGCATGGAAAATTTGCAAAAATTTCGAAAATCCTCCGTAACTTCGTCATTTGAAGGACGATCAGGATGTCCTTTGGCATGCATATGGGGACGGATTCATGATGTACGACTATGAAATCAAAAGCCCAAATATCCTTTAAACAACAGAGTTAGAAGGACTTTTTTGCTGAGAGAAAACATGCTCTATCTTCGCCATATCCTTGCCGATCCTTATGAATCCTGTGGCATTCAACTCGTCTTAACAAGGACTATCAGCCTGCCAAAGGACATTTCGATCGTCTTTTTGGTTCCCGAGATATTCGTGATTTTCTAATTTTGTATCGACGCCTTGCATTTTTTTTCGACTCCGCAATTGAAAATTTGCAAGTCCAAAAATTAAAAACTTTTGCATACTTTTGGCGATGAGATATAAATTTCAGTCCAAAAATTTAAATGTGTTTATCTCAGAAATGATAAATTAAAAACTTTTGCATACTTTTGGGGATGAGATATAAATTTCAGTCCAAAAATTTAAATGTGTTTATCTCAGAAACTACAGCGATAATTTCGATAGCAATTGGCCGGTCGATAGTCTAAATGAATACGTTTCAAAATAACTGTCGATTGTCATTAAAAAAATAAAGAATATATAAAAAAAACAAACAAGAATTTTTCGAAAAAATCTACAAGGGGTAGGCATGGAAAATTTGCAAAAATTTCGAAAATCCTCCGTAACTTCGTCATTTGAAGGGCGATCAGGATGTCCTTTGGCATGCATATGGGGACGGATTCATGATGTACGACTATGAAATCAAAAGCCCAAATATTCTTTAAACAACAGAGTTAGAAGGACTTTTTTGCTGAGAAAAAACATGCTCTATCTTGGCCATATCCTTGCTAATCCTTATGAATCCTGTGGCAATCAACTCGTCTTAACAAGGACTATCAGCCTGCCAAAGGACATTTCGATCGTCCTTTTGGTTCCCGAGATATTCATGATTTTCTAATTTTGTATCGACTCCTTGCATTTTTTTTCGACTCCGCAATTGAAAATTTGCAAGTCCAAAAATTAAAAACTTTTGCATACTTTTGGCGATGAGATATAAATTTCAGTCCAAAAATTTAAATGTGTTTATCTCAGAAATGATAAATTAAAAACTTTTGCATACTTTTGGGGATGAGATATAAATTTCAGTCCAAAAATTTAAATGTGTTTATCTCAGAAACTACAGCGATAATTTCGATAGCAATTGGCCGGTCGATAGTCTAAATGAATACGTTTCAAAATAACTGTCGATTGTCATTAAAAAAATAAAGAATATATAAAACAAACAAACAAGAATTTTTCGAAAAAATCTACAAGGGGTAGGCATGGAAAATTTGCAAAAATTTCGAAAATCCTCAGTAACTTCGTCATTTGAAGGGCGATCAGGATGTAATTTGGCATGCATATGGGGACGGATTCATGATGTACGACTATGAAATCAAAAGCCCAAATATCCTTTAAACAACAGAGTTAGAAGGACTTTTTTGCTGAGAAAAAACATGCTCTATCTTGGCCATATCCTTGCTAATCCTTATGAATCCTGTGGCAATCAACTCGTCTTAACAAGGACTATCAGCCTGCCAAAGGACATTTCGATCGTCTTTTTGGTTCCCGAGATATTCGTGATTTTCTAATTTTGTATCGACGCCTTGCATTTTTTTTCGACTCCGCAATTGAAAATTTGCAAGTCCAAAAATTAAAAACTTTTGCATACTTTTGGCGATGAGATATAAATTTCAGTCCAAAAATTTAAATGTGTTTATCTCAGAAATGATAAATTAAAAACTTTTGCATACTTTTGGGGATGAGATATAAATTTCAGTCCAAAAATTTAAATGTGTTTATCTCAGAAACTACAGCGATAATTTCGATAGCAATTGGCCGGTCGATAGTCTAAATGAATGCGTTTCAAAATAACTGTCGATTGTCATTACAAAAATAAAGAATATATAAAAAAAACAAACAAGAATTTTTCGAAAAAATCTACAAGGGGTAGGCATGGAAAATTTGCAAAAATTTCGAAAATCCTCCGTAACTTCGTCATTTGAAGGGCGATCAGGATGTCCTTTGGCATGCATATGGGGACGGATTCATGATGTACGACTATGAAATCAAAAGCCCAAATATCCTTTAAACAACAGAGTTAGAAGGACTTTTTTGCTGAGAAAAAACATGCTCTATCTTGGCCATATCCTTGCTAATCCTTATGAATCCTGTGGCAATCAACTCGTCTTAACAAGGACTATCAGCCTGCAAAAGGACATTTCGATCGTCCTTTTGGTTCCCGAGATATTCAGGATTTTCTAATTTTGTATCGACTCCTTGCATTTTTTTTCGACTCCGCAATTGAAAATTTGCAAGTCCAAAAATTAAAAACTTTTGCATACTTTTGGCGATGAGATATAAATTTCAGTCCAAAAATTTAAATGTGTTTATCTCAGAAATGATAAATTAAAAACTTTTGCATACTTTTGGGGATGAGATATAAATTTCAGTCCAAAAATTTAAATGTGTTTATCTCAGAAACTACAGCGATAATTTCGATAGCAATTGGCCGGTCGATAGTCTAAATGAATACGTTTCAAAATAACTGTCGATTGTCATTTAAAAAATAAAGAATATATTAAAAAAACAAACAAGAATTTTTCGAAAAAATCTACAAGGGGTAGGCATGGAAAATTTGCAAAAATTTCGAAAATCCTCCGTAACTTCGTCATTTGAAGGACGATCAGGATGTCCTTTGGCATGCATTTGGGGACGGATTCATGATGTACGACTATGAAATCAAAAGCCCAAATATCCTTTAAACAACAGAGTTAGAAGGACTTTTTTGCTGAGAAAAAACATGCTCTATCTTGGCCATATCCTTGCTAATCCTTATGAATCCTGTGGCAATCAACTCGTCTTAACAAGGACTATCAGCCTGCCAAAGGACATTTCGATCGTCCTTTTGGTTCCCGAGATATTCATGATTTTCTAATTTTGTATCGACTCCTTGCATTTTTTTTCGACTCCGCAATTGAAAATTTGCAAGTCCAAAAATTAAAAACTTTTGCATACTTTTGGCGATGAGATATAAATTTCAGTCCAAAAATTTAAATGTGTTTATCTCAGAAATGATAAATTAAAAACTTTTGCATACTTTTGGGGATGAGATATAAATTTCAGTCCAAAAATTTAAATGTGTTTATCTCAGAAACTACAGCGATAATTTCGATAGCAATTGGCCGGTCGATAGTCTAAATGAATACGTTTCAAAATAACTGTCGATGGTCATTAAAAAAATAAAGAATATATAAAAAAAACAAACAAGAATTTTTTGAAAAAATCTACAAGGGGTAGGCATGGAAAATTTGCAAAAATTTCGAAAATCCTCCGTAACTTCGTCATTTGAAGGACGATCAGGATGTCCTTTGGCAAGCATTTGGGGACGGATTCATGATGTACGACTATGAAATCAAAAGCCCAAATATCCTTTAAACAACAGAGTTAGAAGGACTTTTTTGCTGAGAAAAAACATGCTCTATCTTGGCCATATCCTTGCCGATCCTTATGAATCCTGTGGCAATCAACTCGTCTTAACAAGGACTATCAGCCTGCCAAAGGACATTTCGATCGTCCTTTTGGTTCCCGAGATATTCATGATTTTCTAATTTTGTATCGACGCCTTGCATTTTTTTTCGACTCCGCAATTGAAAATTTGCAAGTCCAAAAATTAAAAACTTTTGCATACTTTTGGGGATGAGATATAAATTTCAGTCCAAAAATTTAAATGTGTTTATCTCAGAAACTACAGCGATAATTTCGATAGCAATTGGCCGGTCGATAGTCTAAATGAATACGTTTCAAAATAACTGTCGATTGTCATTTAAAAAAATTAAGAATATATTAAAAAAACAAACAAGAATTTTTGAAAAAATCTACAAGGGGTAGGCATGGAAAATTTGCAAAAATTTCGAAAATCCTCCGTAACTTCGTCATTTGAAGGACGATCAGGATGTCCTTTGGCATGCATTTGGGGACGGATTCATGATGTACGACTATGAAATCAAAAGCCCAAATATCCTTTAAACAACAGAGTTAGAAGGACTTTTTTTCTGAGAAAAGACATGCTCTATCTTGGCCATATCCTTGCCGATCCTTATGAATCCTGTGGCAATCAACTCGTCTTAACAAGGACTATCAGCTGGCTAAAGGACATTCCGATCGTCTTTGTGGTTCCCAAGATATTTATGATTTTCTAATTTTGTATCGACTCCTTGCATTTTTTTTCGACTCCGCAATTGAAAATTTGCAAGTCCAAAAATTAAAAACTTTTGCATACTTTTGGCGATGAGATATAAATTTCAGTCCAAAAATTAAAATGTGTTTATCTCAGAAATGATAAATTAAAAACTTTTGCATACTTTTGGGGATGAGATATAAATTTCAGTCCAAAAATTTAAATGTGTTTATCTCAGAAACTACAGCGATAATTTCGATAGCAATTGGCCGGTCGATAGTCTAAATGAATACGTTTCAAAATAACTGTCGATTGTCATTAAAAAAATAAAGAATATATTAAAAAAACAAACAAGAATTTTTCGAAAAAATCTACAAGGGGTAGGCATGGAAAATTTGCAAAAATTTCGAAAATCCTCCGTAACTTCGTCATTTGAAGGACGATCAGGATGTCCTTTGGCATGCATATGGGGACGGATTCATGATGTACGACCATGAAATCAAAAGCCCAAATATCCTTTAAACAACAGAGTTAGAAGGACTTTTTTGCTGAGAAAAAACATGCTCTATCTTGGCCATATCCTTGCCGATCCTTATGAATCCTGTGGCAATCAACTCGTCTTAACAAGGACTATCAGCTGGCCAAAGGACATTCCGATCGTCTTTGTGGTTCCCGAGATATTTATGATTTTCTAAATTTGTATCGACTCCTTGCATTTTTTTTCGACTCCGCAATTGAAAATTTGCAAGTCCAAAAATTAAAAACTTTTGCATACTTTTGGGGATGAGATATAAATTTCAGTCCAAAAATTTAAATGTGTTTATCTCAGAAATGATAAATTAAAAACTTTTGCATACTTTTGGGGATGAGATATAAATTTCAGTCCAAAAATTTAAATGTGTTTATCTCAGAAACTACAGCGATAATTTCGATAGCAATTGGCCGGTCGATAGTCTAAATGAATGCGTTTCAAAATAACTGTCGATTGTCATTAAAAAATAAAGAATATATTAAAAAAACAAACAAGAATTTTTCGAAAAAATCTACAAGGGGTAGGCATGGAAAATTTGCAAAAATTTCAAAAATCCTCCGTAACTTCGTCATTTGAAGGGCGATCAGGATGTCCTTTGGCATGCATATGGGGACGGATTCATGATGTACGACTATGAAATCAAAAGCCCAAATATCCTTTAAACAACAGAGTTAGAAGGACTTTTTTGCTGAGAAAAAACATGCTCTATCTTGGCCATATCCTTGCCAATCCTTATGAATCCTGTGGCAATCAACTCGTCTTAACAAGGACTATCACCCTGCCAAAGGACATTCCGATCGTCTTTGTGGTTCCCGAGATATTTATGATTTTCTAAATTTGTATCGACTCCTTGCATTTTTTTTCGACTCCGCAATTGAAAATTTGCAAGTCCAAAAATTAAAAACTTTTGCATACTTTTGGGGATGAGATATAAATTTCAGTCCAAAAATTTAAATGTGTTTATCTCAGAAATGATAAATTAAAAACTTTTGCATACTTTTGGGGATGAGATATAAATTTCAGTCCAAAAATTTAAATGTGTTTATCTCAGAAACTACAGCGATAATTTCGATAGCAATTGGCCGGTCGATAGTCTAAATGAATGCGTTTCAAAATAACTGTCGATTGTCATTAAAAAATAAAGAATATATTAAAAAAACAAACAAGAATTTTTCGAAAAAATCTACAAGGGGTAGGCATGGAAAATTTGCAAAAATTTCGAAAATCCTCCGTAACTTCGTCATTTGAAGGGCGATCAGGATGTCCTTTGGCATGCATATGGGGACGGATTCATGATGTACGACTATGAAATCAAAAGCCCAAATATCCTTTAAACAACAGAGTTAGAAGGACTTTTTTGCTGAGAAAAAACATGCTCTATCTTGGCCATATCCTTGCTAATCCTTATGAATCCTGTGGCAATCAACTCGTCTTAACAAGGACTATCACCCTGCCAAAGGACATTTCGATCGTCCTTTTGGTTCCCGAGATATTCATGATTTTCTAATTTTGTATCGACTCCTTGCATTTTTTTTCGACTCCGCAATTGAAAATTTGCAAGTCCAAAAATTAAAAACTTTTGCATACTTTTGGCGATGAGATATAAATTTCAGTCCAAAAATTTAAATGTGTTTATCTCAGAAATGATAAATTAAAAACTTTTGCATACTTTTGGGGATGAGATATAAATTTCAGTCCAAAAATTTAAATGTGTTTATCTCAGAAACTACAGCGATAATTTCGATAGCAATTGGCCGGTCGATAGTCTAAATGAATACGTTTCAAAATAACTGTCGATTGTCATTAAAAAAATAAAGAATATATAAAACAAACAAACAAGAATTTTTCGAAAAAATCTACAAGGGGTAGGCATGGAAAATTTGCAAAAATTTCGAAAATCCTCAGTAACTTCGTCATTTGAAGGGCGATCAGGATGTCCTTTGGCATGCATATGGGGACGGATTCATGATGTACGACTATGAAATCAAAAGCCCAAATATCCTTTAAACAACAGAGTTAGAAGGACTTTTTTGCTGAGAAAAAACATGCTCTATCTTGGCCATATCCTTGCTAATCCTTATGAATCCTGTGGCAATCAACTCGTCTTAACAAGGACTATCAGCCTGCCAAAGGACATTTCGATCGTCCTTTTGGTTCCCGAGATATTCATGATTTTCTAATTTTGTATCGACTCCTTGCATTTTTTTTCGACTCCGCAATTGAAAATTTGCAAGTCCAAAAATTAAAAACTTTTGCATACTTTTGGCGATGAGATATAAATTTCAGTCCAAAAATTTAAATGTGTTTATCTCAGAAATGATAAATTAAAAACTTTTGCATACTTTTGGGGATGAGATATAAATTTCAGTCCAAAAATTTAAATGTGTTTATCTCAGAAACTACAGCGATAATTTCGATAGCAATTGGCCGGTCGATAGTCTAAATGAATACGTTTCAAAATAACTGTCGATTGTCATTAAAAAAATAAAGAATATATTAAAAAAACAAACAAGAATTTTTTGAAAAAATCTACAAGGGGTAGGCATGGAAAATTTGCAAAAATTTCGAAAATCCTCAGTAACTTCGTCATTTGAAGGACGATCAGGATGTCCTTTGGCAAGCATTTGGGGACGGATTCATGATGTACGACTATGAAATCAAAAGCCCAAATATCCTTTAAACAACAGAGTTAGAAGGACTTTTTTGCTGAGAAAAAACATGCTCTATCTTGGCCATATCCTTGCCGATCCTTATGAATCCTGTGGCAATCAACTCGTCTTAACAAGGACTATCAGCCTGCCAAAGGACATTTCGATCGTCTTTTTGGTTCCCGAGATATTCATGATTTTCTAATTTTGTATCGACGCCTTGCATTTTTTTTCGACTCCGCAATTGAAAATTTGCAAGTCCAAAAATTAAAAACTTTTGCATACTTTTGGGGATGAGATATAAATTTCAGTCCAAAAATTTAAATGTGTTTATCTCAGAAATGATAAATTAAAAACTTTTGCATACTTTTGGGGATGAGATATAAATTTCAGTCCAAAAATTTAAATGTGTTTATCTCAGAAACTACAGCGATAATTTCGATAGCAATTGGCCGGTCGATAGTCTAAATGAATACGTTTCAAAATAACTGTCGATGGTCATTAAAAAAATAAAGAATATATAAAAAAAACAAACAAGAATTTTTCGAAAAAATCTACAAGGGGTAGGCATGGAAAATTTGCAAAAATTTCGAAAATCCTCCGTAACTTCGTCATTTGAAGGACGATCAGGATGCCCTTTGGCATGCATTTGGGGACGGATTCATGATGTACGACTATGAAATCAAAAGCCCAAATATCCTTTAAACAACAGAGTTAGAAGGACTTTTTTGCTGAGAAAAAACATGCTCTATCTTGGCCATATCCTTGCTAATCCTTATGAATCCTGTGGCAATCAACTCGTCTTAACAAGGACTATCAGCCTGCAAAAGGACATTTCGATCGTCCTTTTGGTTCCCGAGATATTCAGGATTTTCTAATTTTGTATCGACTCCTTGCATTTTTTTTCGACTCCGCAATTGAAAATTTGCAAGTCCAAAAATTAAAAACTTTTGCATACTTTTGGCGATGAGATATAAATTTCAGTCCAAAAATTTAAATGTGTTTATCTCAGAAATGATAAATTAAAAACTTTTGCATACTTTTGGGGATGAGATATAAATTTCAGTCCAAAAATTTAAATGTGTTTATCTCAGAAACTACAGCGATAATTTCGATAGCAATTGGCCGGTCGATAGTCTAAATGAATACGTTTCAAAATAACTGTCGATTGTCATTTAAAAAATAAAGAATATATTAAAAAAACAAACAAGAATTTTTCGAAAAAATCTACAAGGGGTAGGCATGGAAAATTTGCAAAAATTTCGAAAATCCTCCGTAACTTCGTCATTTGAAGGACGATCAGGATGTCCTTTGGCATGCATTTGGGGACGGATTCATGATGTACGACTATGAAATCAAAAGCCCAAATATCCTTTAAACAACAGAGTTAGAAGGACTTTTTTGCTGAGAAAAAACATGCTCTATCTTGGCCATATCCTTGCTAATCCTTATGAATCCTGTGGCAATCAACTCGTCTTAACAAGGACTATCAGCCTGCCAAAGGACATTTCGATCGTCCTTTTGGTTCCCGAGATATTCATGATTTTCTAATTTTGTATCGACTCCTTGCATTTTTTTTCGACTCCGCAATGAAAATTTGCAAGTCCAAAAATTAAAAACTTTTGCATACTTTTGGCGATGAGATATAAATTTCAGTCCAAAAATTTAAATGTGTTTATCTCAGAAATGATAAATTAAAAACTTTTGCATACTTTTGGGGATGAGATATAAATTTCAGTCCAAAAATTTAAATGTGTTTATCTCAGAAACTACAGCGATAATTTCGATAGCAATTGGCCGGTCGATAGTCTAAATGAATACGTTTCAAAATAACTGTCGATGGTCATTAAAAAAATAAAGAATATATAAAAAAAACAAACAAGAATTTTTTGAAAAAATCTACAAGGGGTAGGCATGGAAAATTTGCAAAAATTTCGAAAATCCTCCGTAACTTCGTCATTTGAAGGACGATCAGGATGTCCTTTGGCATGCATTTGGGGACGGATTCATGATGTACGACTATGAAATCAAAAGCCCAAATATCCTTTAAACAACAGAGTTAGAAGGACTTTTTTTCTGAGAAAAGACATGCTCTATCTTGGCCATATCCTTGCCGATCCTTATGAATCCTGTGGCAATCAACTCGTCTTAACAAGGACTATCAGCTGGCTAAAGGACATTCCGATCGTCTTTGTGGTTCCCAAGATATTTATGATTTTCTAATTTTGTATCGACTCCTTGCATTTTTTTTCGACTCCGCAATTGAAAATTTGCAAGTCCAAAAATTAAAAACTTTTGCATACTTTTGGCGATGAGATATAAATTTCAGTCCAAAAATTAAAATGTGTTTATCTCAGAAATGATAAATTAAAAACTTTTGCATACTTTTGGGGATGAGATATAAATTTCAGTCCAAAAATTTAAATGTGTTTATCTCAGAAACTACAGCGATAATTTCGATAGCAATTGGCCGGTCGATAGTCTAAATGAATACGTTTCAAAATAACTGTCGATTGTCATTAAAAAAATAAAGAATATATTAAAAAAACAAACAAGAATTTTTCGAAAAAATCTACAAGGGGTAGGCATGGAAAATTTGCAAAAATTTCGAAAATCCTCCGTAACTTCGTCATTTGAAGGACGATCAGGATGTCCTTTGGCATGCATATGGGGACGGATTCATGATGTACGACTATGAAATCAAAAGCCCAAATATCCTTTAAACAACAGAGTTAGAAGGACTTTTTTGCTGAGAAAAAACATGCTCTATCTTGGCCATATCCTTGCCGATCCTTATGAATCCTGTGGCAATCAACTCGTCTTAACAAGGACTATCAGCTGGCCAAAGGACATTCCGATCGTCTTTGTGGTTCCCGAGATATTTATGATTTTCTAAATTTGTATCGACTCCTTGCATTTTTTTTCGACTCCGCAATTGAAAATTTGCAAGTCCAAAAATTAAAAACTTTTGCATACTTTTGGGGATGAGATATAAATTTCAGTCCAAAAATTTAAATGTGTTTATCTCAGAAATGATAAATTAAAAACTTTTGCATACTTTTGGGGATGAGATATAAATTTCAGTCCAAAAATTTAAATGTGTTTATCTCAGAAACTACAGCGATAATTTCGATAGCAATTGGCCGGTCGATAGTCTAAATGAATGCGTTTCAAAATAACTGTCGATTGTCATTAAAAAATAAAGAATATATTAAAAAAACAAACAAGAATTTTTCGAAAAAATCTACAAGGGGTAGGCATGGAAAATTTGCAAAAATTTCGAAAATCCTCCGTAACTTCGTCATTTGAAGGGCGATCAGGATGTCCTTTGGCATGCATATGGGGACGGATTCATGATGTACGACTATGAAATCAAAAGCCCAAATATCCTTTAAACAACAGAGTTAGAAGGACTTTTTTGCTGAGAAAAAACATGCTCTATCTTGGCCATATCCTTGCTAATCCTTATGAATCCTGTGGCAATCAACTCGTCTTAACAAGGACTATCACCCTGCCAAAGGACATTTCGATCGTCCTTTTGGTTCCCGAGATATTCATGATTTTCTAATTTTGTATCGACTCCTTGCATTTTTTATCGACTCCGCAATTGAAAATTTGCAAGTCCAAAAATTAAAAACTTTTGCATACTTTTGGCGATGAGATATAAATTTCAGTCCAAAAATTTAAATGTGTTTATCTCAGAAATGATAAATTAAAAACTTTTGCATACTTTTGGGGATGAGATATAAATTTCAGTCCAAAAATTTAAATGTGTTTATCTCAGAAACTACAGCGATAATTTCGATAGCAATTGGCCGGTCGATAGTCTAAATGAATACGTTTCAAAATAACTGTCGATTGTCATTAAAAAAATAAAGAATATATTAAAAAAACAAACAAGAATTTTTTGAAAAAATCTACAAGGGGTAGGCATGGAAAATTTGCAAAAATTTCGAAAATCCTCAGTAACTTCGTCATTTGAAGGACGATCAGGATGTCCTTTGGCAAGCATTTGGGGACGGATTCATGATGTACGACTATGAAATCAAAAGCCCAAATATCCTTTAAACAACAGAGTTAGAAGGACTTTTTTGCTGAGAAAAAACATGCTCTATCTTGGCCATATCCTTGCCGATCCTTATGAATCCTGTGGCAATCAACTCGTCTTAACAAGGACTATCAGCCTGCCAAAGGACATTTCGATCGTCTTTTTGGTTCCCGAGATATTCATGATTTTCTAATTTTGTATCGACGCCTTGCATTTTTTTTCGACTCCGCAATTGAAAATTTGCAAGTCCAAAAATTAAAAACTTTTGCATACTTTTGGGGATGAGATATAAATTTCAGTCCAAAAATTTAAATGTGTTTATCTCAGAAACTACAGCGATAATTTCGATAGCAATTGGCCGGTCGATAGTCTAAATGAATACGTTTCAAAATAACTGTCGATTGTCATTTAAAAAAATTAAGAATATATTAAAAAAACAAACAAGAATTTTTCGAAAAAATCTACAAGGGGTAGGCATGGAAAATTTGCAAAAATTTCGAAAATCCTCCGTAACTTCGTCATTTGAAAGGCGATCAGGATGTCCTTTGGCATGCATATGGGGACGGATTCATGATGTACGACTATAAAATCAAAAGCCCAAATATCCTTTAAACAACAGAGTTAGAAGGACTTTTTTTCTGAGAAAAAACATGCTCTATCTTGGCCATATCCTTGCCGATCCTTATGAATCCTGTGGCAATCAACTCGTCTTAACAAGGACTATCAGCCTGTCAAAGGACATTTCGATCGTCCTTTTGGTTCCCGAGATATTCATGATTTTCTAATTTTGTATCGACTCCTTGCATTTTTTTTCGACTCCGCAATTGAAAATTTGCAAGTCCAAAAATTAAAAACTTTTGCATACTTTTGGCGATGAGATATAAATTTCAGTCCAAAAATTTAAATGTGTTTATCTCAGAAATGATAAATTAAAAACTTTTGCATACTTTTGGGGATGAGATATAAATTTCAGTCCAAAAATTTAAATGTGTTTATCTCAGAAACTACAGCGATAATTTCGATAGCAATTGTCCGGTCGATAGTCTAAATGAATACGTTTCAAAATAACTGTCGATTTTCATTAAAAAAATAAAGAATATATTAAAAAAACAAACAAGAATTTTTCGAAAAAATCTACAAGGGGTAGGCATGGAAAATTTGCAAAAATTTCGAAAATCCTCCGTAACTTCGTCATTTGAAGGACGATCAGGATGTCCTTTGGCATGCATTTGGGGACGGATTCATGATGTACGACTATGAAATCAAAAGCCCAAATATCCTTTAAACAACAGAGTTAGAAGGACTTTTTTTCTGAGAAAAAACATGCTCTATCTTGGCCATATCCTTGCCGATCCTTATGAATCCTGTGGCAATCAACTCGTCTTAACAAGGACTATCAGCCTGCCAAAGGACATTCCGATCGTCTTTGTGGTTCCCGAGATATTTATGATTTTCTAATTTTGTATCGACTCCTTGCATTTTTTTTCGACTCCGCAATTGAAAATTTGCAAGTCCAAAAATTAAAAACTTTTGCATACTTTTGGCGATGAGATATAAATTTCAGTCCAAAAATTTAAATGTGTTTATCTCAGAAATGATAAATTAAAAACTTTTGCATACTTTTGGGGATGAGATATAAATTTCAGTCCAAAAATTTAAATGTGTTTATCTCAGAAACTACAGCGATAATTTCGATAGCAATTGGCCGGTCGATAGTCTAAATGAATACGTTTCAAAATAACTGTCGATTGTCATTAAAAAAATAAAGAATATATTAAAAAAACAAACAAGAATTTTTCGAAAAAATCTACAAGGGGTAGGCATGGAAAATTTGCAAAAATTTCGAAAATCCTCCGTAACTTCGTCATTTGAAGGACGATCAGGATGTCCTTTGGCATGCATATGGGGACGGATTCATGATGTACGACTATGAAATCAAAAGACCAAATATCCTTTAAACAACAGAGTTAGAAGGACTTTTTTGCTGAGAAAAAACATGCTCTATCTTGGCCATATCCTTGCTAATCCTTATGAATCCTATGGCAATCAACTCGTCTTAACAAGGACTATCAGCCTGCCAAAGGACATTTCGATCGTCTTTTTGGTTCCCGAGATATTCGTGATTTTCTAATTTTGTATCGACGCCTTGCATTTTTTTTCGACTCCGCAATTGAAAATTTGCAAGTCCAAAAATTAAAAACTTTTGCATACTTTTGGCGATGAGATATAAATTTCAGTCCAAAAATTTAAATGTGTTTATCTCAGAAATGATAAATTAAAAACTTTTGCATACTTTTGGGGATGAGATATAAATTTCAGTCCAAAAATTTAAATGTGTTTATCTCAGAAACTACAGCGATAATTTCGATAGCAATTGGCCGGTCGATAGTCTAAATGAATACGTTTCAAAATAACTGTCGATTGTCATTAAAAAAATAAAGAATATATAAAAAAAACAAACAAGAATTTTTCGAAAAAATCTACAAGGGGTAGGCATGGAAAATTTGCAAAAATTTCGAAAATCCTCCGTAACTTCGTCATTTGAAGGGCGATCAGGATGTCCTTTGGCATGCATATGGGGACGGATTCATGATGTACGACTATGAAATCAAAAGCCCAAATATCCTTTAAACAACAGAGTTAGAAGGACTTTTTTGCTGAGAAAAAACATGCTCTATCTTGGCCATATCCTTGCTTATCCTTATGAATCCTGTGACAATCAACTCGTCCTAACAAGGACTATCAGCCTGCCAAAGGACATTTCGATCGTCCTTTTGGTTCCCGAGATATTCATGATTTTCTAATTTTGTATCGACTCCTTGCATTTTTTTTCGACTCCGCAATTGAAAATTTGCAAGTCCAAAAATTAAAAACTTTTGCATACTTTTGGCGATGAGATATAAATTTCAGTCCAAAAATTTAAATGTGTTTATCTCAGAAATGATAAATTAAAAACTTTTGCATACTTTTGGGGATGAGATATAAATTTCAGTCCAAAAATTTAAATGTGTTTATCTCAGAAACTACAGCGATAATTTCGATAGCAATTGGCCGGTCGATAGTCTAAATGAATACGTTTCAAAATAACTGTCGATTGTCATTAAAAAAATAAAGAATATATTAAAAAAACAAACAAGAATTTTTCGAAAAAATCTACAAGGGGTAGGCATGGAAAATTTGCAAAAATTTCGAAAATCCTCCGTAACTTCGTCATTTGAAGGACGATCAGGATGTCCTTTGGCATGCATATGGGGACGGATTCATGATGTACGACTATGAAATCAAAAGCCCAAATATCCTTTAAACAACAGAGTTAGAAGGACTTTTTTGCTGAGAAAAAACATGCTCTATCTTGGCCATATCCTTGCTTATCCTTATGAATCCTGTGACAATCAACTCGTCTTAACAAGGACTATCAGCCTGCCAAAGGACATTTCGATCGTCCTTTTGGTTCCCGAGATATTCATGATTTTCTAATTTTGTATCGACTCCTTGCATTTTTTTTCGACTCCGCAATTGAAAATTTGCAAGTCCAAAAATTAAAAACTTTTGCATACTTTTGGCGATGAGATATAAATTTCAGTCCAAAAATTTAAATGTGTTTATCTCAGAAATGATAAATTAAAAACTTTTGCATACTTTTGGGGATGAGATATAAATTTCAGTCCAAAAATTTAAATGTGTTTATCTCAGAAACTACAGCGATAATTTCGATAGCAATTGGCCGGTCGATAGTCTAAATGAATACGTTTCAAAATAACTGTCGATTGTCATTAAAAAAATAAAGAATATATAAAACAAACAAACAAGAATTTTTCGAAAAAATCTACAAGGGGTAGGCATGGAAAATTTGCAAAAATTTCGAAAATCCTCAGTAACTTCGTCATTTGAAGGGCGATCAGGATGTCCTTTGGCATGCATATGGGGACGGATTCATGATGTACGACTATGAAATCAAAAGCCCAAATATCCTTTAAACAACAGAGTTAGAAGGACTTTTTTGCTGAGAAAAAACATGCTCTATCTTGGCCATATCCTTGCTAATCCTTATGAATCCTGTGGCAATCAACTCGTCTTAACAAGGACTATCAGCCTGCCAAAGGACATTTCGATCGTCCTTTTGGTTCCCGAGATATTCATGATTTTCTAATTTTGTATCGACTCCTTGCATTTTTTTTCGACTCCGCAATTGAAAATTTGCAAGTCCAAAAATTAAAAACTTTTGCATACTTTTGGCGATGAGATATAAATTTCAGTCCAAAAATTTAAATGTGTTTATCTCAGAAATGATAAATTAAAAACTTTTGCATACTTTTGGGGATGAGATATAAATTTCAGTCCAAAAATTTAAATGTGTTTATCTCAGAAACTACAGCGATAATTTCGATAGCAATTGGCCGGTCGATAGTCTAAATGAATACGTTTCAAAATAACTGTCGATTGTCATTAAAAAAAGAATATATTAAAAAAACAAACAAGAATTTTTTTTTTTCTACAAGGGAAAATTTGCAAAAATTTCGAAAATCCTCCGTAACTTCGTCATTTGAAGGACGATCAGGATGTCCTTTGGCATGCATATGGGGATGGATTCATGATGTACGACTATGAAATCAAAAGCCCAAATATCCTTTTAACAACAGAGTTAGATTAGAACTGGCCAATTGACATTTTAATAGTCCTTTTAGTTTTCGAGATATTCAGGATTTTCATATTTTGCTACGATTTCATAAATTTTTTTTGTCCCATCTCGAATGTTGGCTTAAAAATAAAATTCGAAACAAAAATGTTGACACTTAAGTAATACAGACTTTTATATTGATATCAATTAGTTTGTGAGGCCTTGAACAGTTGCGCGCCACTTATTATTATTTTAAATCTAATCTTATAAAATAAGCATTTAAGAATTGATGCAAAAATATAAAAATACTATTTATTCAATTAATTTGTTTACTGTGTTTTCACATAATCGATGTGCAGATGAAAACATTTTTTGCCCCCATTATTTATTGTGCACAGGTTGCCTGCAGTTCGATTATAGAATATTCTCGGCCAAGGATTTGCTGCAGTTATGAAGGTTGCTTCCTCAGTTGCCGTTGGTCCTTTGGCCGGCAGATTGATGTGGCATCCTTGTGAGCAGCGGCTACTGCATCAATTTTCAATCGCAGTGCTGACGAAATAAAAACGATATTAATTTAAAGCGCAATTTAAGCAACATCGTCGCCCCGCGGGACCCAACGCTTAGTTGCTGATGTTGCCGCTGGCCGCTGGACTGGGCAGGTCCTGCAACCGTGTCCTGTCTGTTCTCAGTGCGCCGGCAACTGAAACTAATACGCATATTTATCAAATTTCAGCGCCTCAAGGGTTGCAAAAGGAGCTGCGGCTGCGGCGGCTGTTGCATTCACTTCTTCTCCAAGTTTGTGTCCTGCGGCACACGCCCAAATGTACATTCATTGTAGTTGCCCCAAATGCCTTGCAGCGTGCCACAACTGCGGGGGCAGAGGCAACTGGCAACCGGCAACTGGCAGACCGCAATGCAAAGCAGCAGACAAAGTTTTGGGCTTCACAAAGAGCTGGGTGGTTGCTCGATAGGCTGAGGCTGAGGCTGAAGCTGCCTCGCTGGTTGCCTGGCAGCATTGACGCAGCTCTGTCAGCGGCAGGACAACGAACGTCCGCCCCGCCAAAAGAAAATAAGAAAAAGTAAATAAGAGGCAGCTCCATTTGCACGCTTCATAAGCGCGACGAATGAATTTTAATTTGATTAAAGTGAAAAATTGAAAAATTGACGTTCTGATTTCCGCCCTAAGCTTTTAGTGTATTAAACACTGCAGCAAAGTTGCGGCAAAATGTGGCGAATTTGAATTTGCAACGCTTCGCAGAGGGTCGGAAGGAGGAGGAGGCAAGGGGGGGGGTCGGCACACGTGGCAGAGGATTAGCTGGCCAATCAGACGCTGGCCAGGCAGCCTGGATTTGCGGCAGCTTGAAAGCAAGCTGCAACTGCCGCAGCTTCACTCAATTTGCAGCGCGTTGCCATGGCTAAAAATGCCACACGGCCATGGCCGAAACCAAAACCCAAAGTCGAAACCGTAACGGAAACCAGCAAGCAATGGAAATGCCGATTGGCGTTTCCATGGCCAACAGAGAGTGGGCAGCGAGGCTTAAGCCGCATTAAACCTTTTCTGCTTCAATAATGTTGTTTCTGTTGTGAGCGACCACAATTCCGCCTGTCCCAACCAGTTACCAGACCCTTTTCTTTTCCACATTTTCTTTTTCTCTTCTTTTTTTTCCATTCTGATGCCCCGGGAGCTGCTTAGCCCGGCTAAGAAGCATCCTCGTCATCGGCATTGGCATCGTCATCACTCGCAGGACTCACAGGACTCGCAGGACTCATGGTCTCGTCATCGACGCTGGAATTTAAGTGTGCTGCCTGCCACAAGTTGCCGCCGCTGCTGCTGCACAGACGAGAACGAGAGTCGAGAGTCGAGTCGAGTCATAGTTGTTGCCAGCGGCACTCGAGTATAACAGAATTTTGCACTGAACCCTGAACGCCACTGTATTCACACACACACACACACACACAAACACACTCGCACACACACACACACACATTAGGTTGGGTCGCATTGTGAAGTGCAAAAAAGGCGCATTTTACAAGATTTTTATTACATATAAATGCGAAAAGTATTAAAAAAGTAAACTTTTTTATAGACTTTTCATTCTACACTCGCTCTTTGCGCTCTCTTTCTACTCCCTCTCTCCCTCTCCCTCTCCCTTTCGCTCTGTCTCCGTCGGAGCTAAGCAAGTTTTACGCTTTCCGTCTGGGCGTCATGATGCGTGCTCGGGGAGCTCAAAGTCAGAGTGCAGGATGAGCTGCCAACGCTCCCAAGGCTCTTCCAATGCGGAAATGTTGCTGCTTCTTTTACTGTTGTTATTGTTGTTGTTATTGTTGTTGTTGAATCCCGCATGCCATCGAAGACAAGCGGAATTCCCGTGCGCTATTCGTTGGGCATTCATTGGGTCGGATCTGTGGCATTCATGAGTATGCGCATTCGTTCTTCAATTCATTTCCATCGACTCGTCGATCACCCAAAAGTATTCAACGAAAAGTTTCGGTGTTTCACTATTCTTAAATTGCTGCTGCCATACTTCGTGGCATACTTCGTGGGAACGCCAAGAACTAGTTTCTATTCTTAGGCAACCAGCTGTCCAACATTTCATATGAACAACAATAATCAACCATCACAATAATCACACAAATATATTCTTTGGAGATGATACGTTAATAATTTCGCAAAATTTCCATATTTTCTAATCTAATTTTTATTAATACTATTAAAACATCTAGTTGGCTCTATATAAATGAAATAATAATCACAAGTAAATTTGAAACGAAATTAAAACTAAATATATGTTTTCTGTTCATCAAAAATATCAATGTGTATTACGTATTTGATGTATTCATTAGATATATAGTTTGCGAATAACATGCATTACTTGAAATCAAATGTAATATATTTGTTAAACTTTTTATAAACATTTCGTATAATCAATACCAATCGAGTTTTAATTGAAGGAATTTGAATATATATTATCTAACTAATATGTATGTTTATATTTTATATACTGTATTTATTTTATATTATTATTTGTATATCTGAAATATATATTTCTCAATGTTTATTGCACTGCGGTTTTGTTACTTTTTACATCATTAATTGGCATTTACTTTAAAATTTGCTCAACAAGTTTTATAAATATTATTTGTTTATATGCAAATAATTGAAAATTAAAGAAAACAAATATGCCCAGCAAACAATAATTATAATTCTGATTGAATTATTTTTTTGAATTACTTTTCTAAATTTTTAATTAAATATATATTTATTTAACATTATTTTATATTCTTACTCTACTAGTCATAACATTACTTTACTAAAACTTCATCAATGTCGCCTGTTCATAGTCGACTTTAAATAAATAAATAAATAAGTTTGGAATGCAATGTTAACGTTCAACTAATATATAAAATAAATTGGAAGTATCTATAATTTATAAGAAAAGCAACAATATCAGAACGAAGAGAATATATTTATATTTATTTGTGTTTTGTTGTTATTTTTTTTATGATTTACTATTTTATCATAATAAATCTGGTATTAAATACAAATATGAATTTTAATATAGTTAAATAAGCTGCTTTTTGTAGCTTTCTTAAATTCGACTTGCACTCAGAATGCATAGCAAAGTGAAGCGACCCGCAAGTTTCGCGACTCTTCAAACTCCCCGCATTCCCTCGGGTCTTTGCTGCTCCTCTCTCCCCTCTTCTCTCACCCCTCGCCACACTGCTTTGGCGTTTAAATTGTTGTTGTTGCTGTTATTATTGTTGTAACTGCTGTTGTTGAAAAATGTTTTCAGACCTCAGAGCTGTCGCTGCTGGCTTGCCAGAGTTCTTTTTACATCGTTTCCTACTCCCAATCCACATCAACTTCTGCAGCTATTTCCACATCTACATCCACATCCACATCCCTTCCACTTCCACTTCCTCTTCCATTTCCACTTCTGCTTCCAGTTTGTGTTCGTCATATTCAACTGCCACTGTAGCCGTTTTATACATTCGTATTTTTCTTAACGATTTGAAGGGTCGCCCTCAGGCTGTTGCTGCTGCTGTTGCTGTTGCTGTTGCCGTTGCCTTCAGTGCTGTGGCGCGCACTTTTTAAATTTTATTTTATTACTATAACAAGACATAAGTAGGCATAATGGAGCCCTATAAAATATTCAAAAGAAATTGGCATAGAAAGTTCGCCTCGTCTCAGCGTCAGCTTCAGCTTCAGCGTCAGCATTCATATGAGGCCTCAAGCAGTGGGATTCATTGCGGTCCGGATTCGAAGGCGGGAGGCGGAATGCGCGAGTGTTAAGCGATTAACGGCATTTGCTAAAGGTTAATGCACTCCAAACTTGAATGCCGTCTAGTGTGTTGAGTGCGGCACGAACGTGGAAAGGGGCAAGAGGCTGGCGGGGGGAGGGCGTCAAGTTGCTGAGTGCTATGCCAGGTACTTCCTTGAGTGACGTTACAACTTGACAATATTTGACACTTTAGGAGCCAGGCGAATTTGCATGTTTACCGAATCCGGATGTCATTGTCGTGTTGGCGTCGTCACTGCCTTCCAAGTGGCAAAGGGGGGGAAGTCTTGGCCAATTGGGCCTCCCCCTTTGAGGGAGGCGACTCTGCGACGCTGCTGTCAATCATCTTCACAAGCGATTTGTCAGCTTCCTGACGCTAATAATCCGCAACAACGCGCCCAGGATCATCATGATTTTTTACAACTTTTCATTTTCGCGCTTGAGCTGCTTTAACTGCCAATGACGACGTCGCATTTTTGTGGATTTCTATACCCGGCACACCATTTTTACATGGGTGTAATGGCAATAAGTAAATATTATTAAACAGCAGCTCAAAATGCATATTTGCTGAGAAATTACGCCATTAAAATTTCTATTTTGCTAGCTTCATTTGAATACAATAATTATTAATTAATTAAATGTATTTACTACACGAAATATAGCTTCAATGTTAAAGGAATACATTAAAAATCTTGTTTTTATTAATATTTAGTTTATATTTATTACGTTACCTTCATTTGAATAAAAGCAAAATATTTGTATACATAATTTTAGCATTTTTATTTACAATATGAAAATCACTTTGTATGTTACAGTGATCAATTATATTCAATATATTCAATTCAATTCAGCTCAGTTAATGAATTTTCCAACAAAAAAATACAGTTTATACTATATGTTACATAGATAATTTATATTCAAACAAAATTAATAGTTGCCGCTCAATTCACCTGAATTCATCATTTATTTTATAGAAATATGTGACTTATTTGAACACTGTGAAATTATTATTTTATTTTGGCATATTTTTGTATTCATAGCGAATTTTTCGGGGATTGTGTTGCTGCCGGGTATTTGGCAGTGTGGCTTGTTGAGTTGGCCTTAACCGGCTTGGCGGCATGGGGAATTAGGCTGGCTGTGGGCCAGGAGGCGTGGCTGGCATATGTGGCAAGTGGCAAGTGGCAAGCGGCAAGCGGAGTTTGGGCAACTATTCAAATGAGCTCACCGCAAATGGCTTGGAAAATATGTCGCTGACTTTTATTGGCGTATTTAAGCAGAGGATGATGGGATGAGCTGGAGCTGGAGCTGGAGGCAGGAGCCAAGAGGGGAGGAAGTGGCATCACAATTCAGTTAGTCGCTTCTTGAGCACGCGCAGACGCGAATAGATGATGTCCCAATCGAGGTAGGCGCCGACGATGTACCGCGAGTTGTCCTCGCTGTCGTCGTAGCCCGTGCGGCCGTGCAACAGCCGCAGATTGTTGAAGGTCAGCACGTCGCCAGGCTGCGTCTTGAACGAGTGCGCGTCCCTCCGGGCCATGCCCACGAAGCGGGCGTACGCCTTGTACCATGGCAGCACCTGCTCCAGCGGCACGTTGAAGTGGCTGTCGCGCTGCGGCACGCTGTGGTTGATCCGCGTGTACTTGCCACCGCCATCCAAGCTGACCCAAAAGACATAGGGAGAGAGGAAGATTAGAATGATATAAATATTCATATATATATATATAGAATATAATGGCAATAATTGCATTCAAATACAACCATTTTTGTTAACCAGAATGAAATATTATGACTTTTGAGCGACACATATCGGATAGACATCTATATGTAAAGTACAATCTTACCCACAACAATATTATTCAATTATTTGCAAGCTGCAATTAAAATTCTCCTTTTTATACTCTATTCCCATTGAAAAGGGGAAAAAAGAAGGCAGATGTAAATATCTCTTATAGTATAAAGTATATTTGCTTGATCAACATAAACAGTCGAGAAGATTTTGCCATGTTCGTCATCTGTCTGTCTGTTTGTTTAGAAACTCTAATACCTAGAGACACCAAATTCGGTATCAGAACAAGCACATTTTCATTTTTGGATCTCATTTATATTATAAACATTCCTATCGCAAAATATTTATGCAATTATTTTGAAAGTGCAATTTAATTGTAATGGCCCTTATCGACATTATATTTCAACTCAATTACTGTATTTGCTGTGATTACTCGGATTTTTCTGTGCATGTTTTCCATTACAAATGTTAAACAGTCGCTAAGCGAAGTTTACTACAAAATTTAGTGTGAACGTTAAGCGAAAACGATGCAATGCATAGTCAAAATATTATGAAATAAATAAATTCAATTAAATTTCATTAATGTAATACAATTTGTGAGTAGTGATATAGATAAAAAAAATAAAATAAAAATAAATAGATGAAAAGCTTCATTAAGTTTCTAGTTGTGTTGTAAGTAGTCGTTAAGCGAGATATATATCTCTTCGCTTTATCTCAACATCACTTCAAAGATAACAAACAACCCGTTCATTTAACAAAAAAATAATTCCTTAAGTTTCTCAGTGCTTTAAGCGAAAACGATGCAATGCATATCGAAAATATGGTTAAATTTATAAATTTAATTTAATTTCATTAAAGTAATAAAATTAGTGACTGATGTTGAAATAAAAGTAAATAAATAAAAAATAATTCCTAAAGTTTCTCACTGCTTTTGTGAGTGGAAGTTAAGCAAGATATATATGTATATAGTTAATTCGATTCCTAGCCGACTTACCAGATGACTGGCGCCCGCCAGATGTTGTGGTGCTCGCGTCCGTCCTCGCTGCCAATGTCGTTCCAGTCGACGTCGACGGTGCTGAGCAGCTGGAAGTCGCCGGGATGCTCGCGCCGCAGACGGTCGGCGACGTGGAAGGCGTCCACGAGGAGATTGCTGCCGCCCTGCGATTTGGTCTGGACCACGCAGTGCAGGATGTTGACGCTCGGCTTGTACTCGTAGTAGGGCAGATCCGTGTGCAGCGGCAGCGGCAGCGACAGATACGCGTAGTTCTGGGCGCCCGGCTTCGCCTGGACGATGAACTCCTCGCCGTAGGTTGTGCGCCGGATGAAGCCGACGCGCTCCGCCAGCCGACGCACGACGCCCTCGTCGAGTGGCGCCCCGCCGAGCAGCGCCACGCCGTAGGTGGCCAAGGCCTGCAGCCAGTGCTGCAAAGCGGCATCCTCGGCCATCACCTGATCGAAGTGGAAGCGCTGGGCAATCTGCGAGAACTCGGCGCCAGCCCAATGTCGCGGCTGGGGGCGATAGAAGTCGCTGAGATACTGCTGCTGGTTGCCGGCGGTGAAGCTGCGACGCTGCAGCCAGTCCAGCGCGTAGCTGCTCTCGTGTGCGTCGCTCCAGCGGACGTGCAACCGCTGCGTTGCGGCATCCACGTGCAACGCCAGCGGACGCACCGTGGCATCGAAGTTGTCCCAGTCGAGGCGACGCGACTGCGAGCTCTCGTGGAAGCAGCCCGCGCAGCGACAATTGTCGCGCAGCCACACGCCCGGAAAGGTCAGCGATGGTTCACCTGCCTGCGGCTTCACCTCCACGTTCAGCTCGTCCACAATCCGAGCGCTGAGACGACGCACCAGCGAGGGCCTCAGCTGGCCAAGAGCACGTTGCACCCACATCGCACACAGCGAACAGACGAAGTTGTCTCCGCGAGCGATCGATGCCAAATAACAAATCACAAATCACAAATGACGAGCGGCGAGCGGCGAGTGGGAAAAAGTGAAATCATCTTCTTTCTGTGGCGCTTATCAACGCTTGGACTTTGCCTGCCAGCTCATAATTTGCTTTTGTTGCTTTCGGCTAATCACGCGACGATTGTTCAGTTTATTTGACCAGATGCTGATGCTGATGCTAATGAACTAGTTCTGCTCTTCGCTTTATCTCAGCATCACTTCAAAGATAACAAACAACAAGCTGTTGTGAACTTTCTATGGTAAAACAAAATAAAGTCCAAGTAAATTAAAACAGCTACAAATTATTTGAACTTTCGAAGATTACATGTTATGAAGTCAAAGTCTAATACTTAAATAAAATAATTAGTAAATAATGTTATTCATGAAAATACGCAATCCATAAGTATGTCTTATTAGATAAAACTGAAAATTAAATAATAATTGTTATAAATTTTTACCTTTATAAAATAATTCACAGATAAAGTTATCCGTTGAAATATAAAATAAACAAAAATATTGTCGTCTATGAAAGTTAATTTTTTGAGACCAAGTTTAATAAATTATTAATTAAAGAAAATAATTTGAAAATATTATTTTTCACGAAAATAAAAATAAAAATGAATATTGTCTTGTTATTCATTTTATTCATTATAAATTCAGTATTGTGAGAATAAAACTATTCATCAACGAAATCAACTATTGGCTGTGAATCAACTTTAGCTTGAATTGGAACAGTATTCGTTAATCCAGTTTCAACTTCTTCTAAGTTGCCCAAAAATTTTATTGTTTAGCTTAAGTAATTTAAATGTAAATATATATATATTTTTTTTTTAATATAAAGTATTATATATATAAGTTATAATTTTATTTGCAATTATTTTAATTATAATTTGTTGATGTTATTTTATATTGTTGCATTTTAAAGCCGAATATGAATGCAAATTACAACTTAATGTCAGATATCAAGCTATAAATTTAAAACAAAAACCAGAAAATATAAATAAATCACTTATTATAAATTACAAAATTAGAGCATTTTTATTGGTGAGTGTTGAAGGTTAAATAATAACAAAAACGATTATTTGCAAGCTGCTCAAGTGAGCTTCGCATTATGAATGTCATACTCAACATATTTTTTTTGTTTATCAAAAATATTTACAATTTCGCTAGCCTATACTAATGATTATATTATATATTTTTCAACAACAATGTATTTAGTTAATATTAGTAGTTGCACAGTTCATGAATTGTGTTGTAGTTCGCTTTCAGTCGATAGCGGTTCCGAGTAATCTAGTCACATTGTGAATTGATGCTGGTTCTCATTTGTGGCAAGTTCGCTTGATGAACAATCGCATAATGGATTTATCAACAATGGTTTGGCTTGGAACTCAGTTTGCTCACGTCACAAGATCTGTCCGTCTGTCCATCTGTATTTTGTACATATATAGTAAGTATGTTATTCTCGAGCTGTGTTGCTGATAAGATGCGACAGAGTCGAAGGGAGGGGGACAAAAGGCCGAAGGAAAGTCGCTTATCTGGCTGCTGTGGAGCATTGTCGCTGGGATTGTTGTGGTTATTGTGAACAGTGCGCAGGAGGAGGCAATGGTAGGCGATCAATCAATCAATCAATCAATCAATTGAATCATCTTGCGCTGCACTCGATGTCGTCTTCTTCACAGATGCTGCAATGTTGCAACGTCCCCCCCCCGAGATGCATTCCGAGAGTGGCCTTTTAAGGGCCTCGACTCGGAGACGATTCTCGTGAAAGCAATAAAAATTGCAGCGCCTGCAGCCAGTTTTGTGAGTTGCAAGTTGACCTGTTGCGCATTTGAATGGGAGCAGCAGCAGCAGCAGCATGTGGCATGAGGCATGAGGCAGGACGTTTAACTGAATTGAAGATGGGCGGCTGGATGCCCAAAACTCTGCCTGCTCCTGACCATTTACAGCGCGCACAATAAATTCCTGATGTCAGCGCAGTGGCAGCAACCAGCGATGGGAGGGGAGGGCGGTAGAAGAGTTGGGGGCGGGGCAGCTGTAGCTGGAGGCAGAAATTCCCAAGCCGGCGGCCATAAAAATGCGGCTCACATGTGACAACGATTTGTACTTTAGCTCCTTTTATGGCTGTTGCCTGATGCGGCTGCCTTCCCCACCTCCTTCCTCCTCCTCCTGCCCCGCTCCACTTGTTGTTGCCACTGTTGTTGCTGCTGCATTTTTAAAAGCGGCTTCTCTCCGTTTGTTCGCTTTACAAATCGCAAAATCGCATCAGATTATACAACTTGCGAACGCAGCGCTGCAGCCTCCTCTTCAGCCCCTTCTCCGGCTCCATCTTCATCTCCTGCTCAACTCCTTCGCTGCCTCTGCTGGCCATCAACCATTTTGGCCATTGGCTTTGTGGGTCACTCAGCATCGCAGAGTATCCCAATTGATTTTGGTCGCCTGACTTGATTGCAGATGTGCGGCTGAAAGTCAGGCTGGAAGCGCAGTTCTCCACTGACATATTTAAGTATCTTATTTCCTATGATGTGGGTGGGAAATTTATCGTGTCAGGGAAGATTATGAAATGAAGACTTTCGCTGACTGGTTTAGAATTTAAATGACGAAAAGTTTCTGCCCAATTGATTTTGGACATTTGACAACATGGCAGAAATTCGTGTGAAAGTCAGGCTGGAAGCGCAGTCCTCCACTGACATTTTAGTACCTTAAATCCTATAATGGGAAATTCATCCAGTCCCGTCAGCTAAGATGTCAGCAGGGAAGACATTGTCTTACTGGGTTAGAATTTGACATTTAGGCGGACACAGAAATCAATTGGAATGCCACAAAAATCAGCTGGGGATATTGCTCTCCCGCTCTCTCTTCCACGTCTTCGTTCACTTCCTGTTTGGCTGTCGCTGAAATGTTGCCGCATTTATTTATGCCAGATTGCATTTGCACTCTTCAATCGGCCCGTTGCAATTAGGTCAATTAACAGTTGCCCCCTTTTTTTATGCACGCACCAACAGCTAGTGCCCTCTCGCTCACTCCCACTCTCAGGCTGTCTCACTCTGCGTCTATCGCTCGTAAGGCTGCTTGACGATGATTATCATGTCACATGCCATCACTCAATGCTTTTATGAGCCTGCCCCATAACAATAGCCTCACTTAGAGCCCCTTCTCCTGGCTGGCCCGAAACGTTAACAGTTTTCGTTTCATGTAATTAAGTGCTGCTGATCCACTAGTTTTTATCTGGCAGGAAGGACGCAGGAAGCCGTGCTGCAGGACGACGCACAGTCAAGTGAAAGCTTTTGTTCGCAGAGGCGGGCGGAGGAGGCGGCGTCTTGTGTTTGCAAACTGTCTGGGCGAGACAACGTGCTACGTGCCACAGCCACAGCCACAGCCACAGCCATCGTCACAGCCACATCGAGGAGGAGCAGTGTCCGCGACCCGTTTGTTGTCCTGCCGCTGTCCGCGTGTCCTTGTGTCCGTCTCCTTGTGCTGATTGCACTTGAGTCGCAATGAAAGCGAACCGAAAAATGTGTTAAGAGTCTAAACACGAACGTGCCGCTCAAAGGCCACTCGTTAGCTGTCAACCCAGAGCGAAGGAGAGAGAGAGAGAGAGAGCGGGAAAGAGTGAGGGAGATAGTTGAGTCAGCAGCAACGTCAACGCCAATGTCTATTGGTAAATATTTTTACTATTTGCGACAGGCAAAAAGAAATCCAAAACTGAAGATGCGCCCACAACAACAGTCCTTGGGCCAACTAGCTTCATATATCCTGGCAGCGGAGATGTGGCAAGCTTCCAAGATGCCAATGTCTGCAGCCATTTCATTTCATTTCAGTTGAGCTGAGTTTTTTTTTTATTGCCTGGCCTGTTTGCCGGCCCAGACAGTTGGCAAACAAACAAACAAACAAACATGCAGCTGTTCCGTTTCATGCCATGCCGTTCCGTTCCGTTCCAACTGCTCTCCTTTTTCGGCAGGAACTTGTCTTCATTACGACAAAGAAATGCAGCCCATTGCACAAATCGCTGGAGAAAACAGTGAAAGGGAGAGAGAGAGAGAGAGAGAGAGAGAGAAAGCTTGAGACAAGTTCACACGTTCCACACACAAGGGACGAGCACTCGAGCGAATGCAGCTTGTGATTTTCGATCAACAACTCAACGAAACGAAACTCAACTCTGATTCACATTTTGCAACCGAGCAACGCTTTCGATGCTGCAGCTTAATAAATTATTTGCCACACAGTTTGAAATGGCATTTGCCCCACTGTGCGCATAGTTTGCACATTGTCTCGTCGCGTCGTCCGTCTGTCTGTCTGGTCGCAGCGTTGTTGCCCTTTTCTCCTTGTCCTAAGCTTTGCCGTAAGCCACGTCTAAACATCCTGCGACAACAACAAGGACAACGACGATGACGGCGACAGCTCATTTCGTGTGACACTCTTCCAGCTGTTTGTGCTTTGTTTACAGTTCGCTCGGATATCGTTATATCTTATTCTCAAGAAGTCTACGTCTCCATTTCCGTCTCCAACTCAGTTTCAGCCTCAGTCTCAGTTGCATTCGGCTTCGAGCTCGCTCACCTGCCAACTACAATTTAAGGCACGACTTAAATATATTTTTAAATGGATTTCGAGTCGAAGGCACCAGCAGTGCTCTTTAATGTAAAATAGGTATATTGAAGTTTAGTAGTTAGTACTTTAGTATGATGAAATACAAAAAAATGTACAGCTATATTTGGTAGAGGTGATAATTAAATGCAACTCGAATTCTTTGCACTTCTCTTACATTGCACTATGTAAATGATCTGTAAGTAATCTGTATATACTAATTCCATTAATCACTGAATTATTTTAAATGATTAAAAAATTAATTTTTAATAAAAATAAGTACAAAATAAAATAAAAGGTTGGGGATGATATTTTTATATTTTATCAGCCCTCAAATAGGAGTTTTGTGACACAGTTTCTGCAATGTGAAATTTTCTCATAAGATAAAATCGATGTGAAATTTATATTATATTTTTATGTAGATTTATTTTTGTATATTTTCCGAAATTTAAAAATTAAAATTTACAGCAAAAATCATATATATAACAAAAATAAAGTTTTTTTTTTTTAATTCAAAACTACATTAATATATTATGGGTTTGGCACTATTTGTAGATTTTTGCAATTGAAGTATGTAGTTAGAAATGCGTTTCATTTTTCGTTTGAAAAATTTGAAAAAGATAAGTCCTCATTTCTTGCATTTTATAACATAACTAGTGCTGAGAAAATGCAGTGCATACAATTATTTTAATTTTTCCATATTTATTTGTTTCATTCAACACGTAAAAATGTCGCATTCGCGCTACTTCGTGAAAAAAACATTTACATTTAATTTAAGTAAGACTTGTAACTTATAATCATACAACAAATTTAATAAAATTTCAATTAATTTTAGAAGTATTCTAATAATTTATGAAATAATAAAATAATATTCAAATAATAAAAAAAAAAATAGCATTTATTGCGCTTTGCAACTGATTGAAAAACTATTAAAACTATCGTGTGCGAGAAATAAATAGATATATTTGAAATCTCTTCGAGTACTTGGAAGTTTACCAAACAGTCAAAAAACAAGTTACCAACAAACGAACAGATCCTGGCCTTGAAGAGGCTCTCATCGAAGAGAAGAGAAGAGTTTTTGCCCTGCAGACGAGTCTGGGACTCAACTGCAGCGAGTTCATTTGATGTGCTGCTGAAATGAAGACTGCAGTGTCAGGAAGTGATGGACGTGATGGACACGCGACTGCATTTGTCGGCAGCGGCGACTGAAGTGTAGCTGTTGTTCTGCTTCTTCTCTATCTGTATCTAGCAGTGAATGGCTTCAGGTTCGATTTATTTTATGTGTTGTCTTCGTTTTTGTCTAGCTTTCGCTTTGGATTTCAAATGGCATTTCAACTTCTTGTTGCCAGCGAATTTGTTGAGTGCATGAAACTGAGAGAGAGAGATAGAGTGGAGAGTGCATCCTTAATGCATTTACGGACAGTGGCAGGCAAGTGGCAGGAATACAAATCAAATTAACTTCTTTGTTGCTCGCCTACTGTTCGCACTGCACGTAATTAGTGGGCGTGGTCATGCTGAGTCATCTAAGGCGAGGAGGAGTGGGGAGAGGGGGGGGGGGGGGGAGTCTATTGGCTATTGTTGTTGTCGTCTATGCGTGGCGAGTTCTTTTACTTTTCAGCGGAAACTATTTTCAAACTGAAGCTGCGCAACTCTTCTGCCTTCCCCCCCCCACTCACCCTCCCCATCACCTGCTCTTAAAATCAACAAACACTCACAGACGCTCTCAATCTCTCTCTCTCTCTCTCTGTCTGTCGCTCTTGGGGAAGTGGAAACGTGTTGCGGCATATATTAATTTTTATTTTCAACGGGCGGCGGCGACGGCAAATTAACGTCCAAGTTGCTCTAGATGCTGCTCTCTTTGTTGCTCTTCGCGTTGTTGCTTTTGCCTTTGTTTGTTTAGCAACTGAATGATGGATCACACACACACACACACGCACACACACGCACACGCACACACTCATGCACACGCACACTCACGCACAAGCTGATGACTTTCCAGGGATTTCGATTGCATTTTTCTCTCTCGCTCGCACAACACACAGTTTTGTTGTTTGGATTTCAGCGTCTTCCCCGCCGCCGCACCCCTTTCATATCGTTGGACCCCCCCCACCCCCCACCGCCCCAACTGTTGGCATTGTGTTAAGCACGCCTGCTCATTATTTTCACACGTAGCTTGGCACGCTCTCCTCTCCTCTCCCCTCCTCTCACTCACCTTTGCCTCTTCTACTTCCTTACGCTCTCTCTCTCTCTCTCTGCAATGTTTATGTTTTAAGGTAATTTTCTGGGCCGTCGGCAACTGTTGCGCCTATTGCCGCTGCTGCTGCTGCTGCCATGCCCACAAAACTGCCTGCCGCCCTTAAAAGGTCAATGATACTTAAAGTTTGAACAACTAACAACCAACGGACTATGCTGTGAGATTATTGAAAAAACAAGCAATAAACCTGCTATCGACTGGGAGATACCCGCTACCTGTATCGAGAGAATGCAAAACACTTCAATGACATCCAATAAAAATATATTAAAATATACCCAAAAGTATATTGTGGTGGAAAATAACATTACGTTGAAAATAAACCACACATGGTCACACTGGCAACCAAACCAGACGAAGCTGTTTGTTGTTGTTGCTTCTTGAATAACTTCTAAGTTTGCCATTCGATCACTACAAAGTTTATAAATTATTTCGTCTGTAGATATTATTTCGAGTATTATTAATTATTAATTCTAGCTTTAAATTTATTACGTCGCCAAAACAAATACAAACTTGACCTGCGTGAAGCTTTAAGAAATTTCAAAAAAAATAATACAAAAATCTGAGTGTTCATACAGACGGACAAAGTTATAACGTCTCAGCTGTCGACACTGATCAAGAATATATACACTTATTGCGTGTGATATATCTACCTATTTAGACTACCTTTCTACCCACTGGGTATCGGGTATGAAAAGAGAACCGCAGAAGCAGGAGCCGCAGCCGCAGAAGTGTTCAAGTGCCTTGTGGAAATTGAGAAAGTAAGGAGCAAAAAGTTGTGGCTCAAGTATCTTGAAGGGAGGAGTCGGGGGAGCGGGGAGCGGTGAGCGTTTTGTAAATGTGGTGGTCAAGCTGCATGAAATTGAAATGGCCAAGCCATAAACTTGGCCATTTGTATTTGCCGGTTATGAGCAGAGACAAAAAAAGAAGGCAACAAGAAAATGGAGGAGGCAACACACAAACTGCGCTCGCAATTGCCGCAAATATGAAATGTGAAATGTGCCACATGAAGCAGATGGAAACAGATGGTGCACCCCAAGCAGGAGCAGGCGAAAGGAGTAAGGAGCAAGGAGCATGGAGCAAGGCGAAGGACTCGGCAAGGGTTTTGGGTTACAAGGCAGTAAAGCAGCAGAGCAGGCAAGTGGTCATTTAGGCAAGTGCCACTCGAGTTAAGGTGAAGTCCAAGACAAAGAGCACCATTTACTACCACTAAGTAGCTGAACACACTCTCCGCTCTCCACGCTCTCAAGGAGTCATATGCGGACAGCATTTCAATATCAACTTCAAACTCTGCTCTGCCCACTAAGTGGCCATGAAACTGAAGCTCGAGCACAAAACTGAATATGGAGCCGAGAGCATGAATTTCAATTGGCCAAGTGCCGCATAAAATACGACTGCTCTTGCATATGAAATGTCGAATATGAAAAATACTTATCACAAATTATGGAGCATCGGCAACGACAACGACACAGCGCCCGTAACAGTAAAATGAAGTTTTTTATTGAATTAGTTCAACAGCAGAGGGAACTTTGTATCCTTCAGTTTGACAACCTCATGTAGCACATGTTAAATTTATGGCTGTTGCATTTTCTAGTTTGTAAATTAATGCTACACGGGCATAAAAATGGCATCCTTTAAAGCTGTAAACATTTTAAGTTTCAAAGTTTTCGATGTTAGAAAAATATCAAAACATGATTTTATTCATATGAAATTAATAAAAAAAAATGTCAATCCTAATTTTCTTAGAAAAATTTTGTATTTGTAAAATTAAATTTTAATTTTTCTGGTATATCACATTCATATTTTTAATGCTCTCAAAATGAGTGGCTAGAATTTCATTTTTTATATGTATTTTTCTCTTTTAAATTAGTCGCACTAATAATTCTAATTCAAATATATGTTTAATTGCTAAAGTAAATATGTATTGCATTGCACATTTGATGTTTTCGTAGAGTTAAGTGTCGAAAACGTATAGAACATTAATAAATAATATTATATATCATGTAAATTTTGCTAAATTTTTTGAGTCACGTTTGTCGAAAAAAAAATAAAAAAATAGAATGGAATATAAATAATCAATATAAATAAATATATATATATATTTAGAGCCACATTTCAGCTCTTCAGGGTTTTTTCAAGGTTTCCACAATAGTGCTCATGGTTGGCCGATCATCCGCCAGGGGACTCCAGCAACTTACTATCAACTTTCGTATATGTAAAGGAGACTCTGGTAAATTCTTCAGTGAGGGTCTGGTAAAAAGCAATACGAAAGTTCATTACAAATATTTAGATCAATATTTTCTAATTTGGTCTGCACATACTTTGCTTATACACCTTTTGAAGAAGTAATAAAATATTTGACGCTCCATCTTCGAATGGTTTCCTACGGCTAAGAACTTCCCAAATGGTTATTCAAAGGCTATAAACATCACGTTTCTCGGTGAATGGCGCTCCTAGAAAGACCTGTTGATCGAGAAATCGAAATTGAATCGAAGACTATTCAATTAATTGCAGTGATTAGCTTACCTCAGGTGCCATGTACTGGTAAGATCCAGATTTGTTCGACATTCTTATATTATCGAAATCGCAGAGTTTCAGAGATTTCTTGTTTTGATCGAGCAACATATTCAGCGGCCTCACATCACGACGAATCCCCAAGGGTGTTAGATGGTGCAGGTAATGCAGGCCCTAGTAAGAATGCGTAATTAATAAATAATACTACTATATTTAAATATTCATACCTTGGCTTCCTGAGTTAGCCACTCAATGGCCTGTTCTTCGGTGCCTGATTCATTTATTGAATAATAAAACTACTCTAGAAATTTGATGACAATGCGCACAAAACTTCTGATGTGACAAAAACAGGAAACAAATATTGCAGCCGTATAAATGGCAGAGTAAAATATTTCACTTTTGAAAAGATTTTATTAATACAAATATAATATTTCCCAGTCTCCACAAATGATTTGCTACATGTTGCCAATTATATATATAAAATAAAAACTGGGAAACCTGTCAACAGAATTTAAATGAATCAATAAAAAACAAAAGATAGTTGTCAAGTATTTAATTGTGGTTAATTGCAATTAATGCAGGGGCAGCCAGTGAATATAATTAACGCCTCGCTTAATGGTCACAACTGGTCCAGAATTTTTCTTTATTTTTATTTTCCTTGTTGGCCTAAAGCGTGGTGAGCAGTGTTCGAGCTAGGTGTTTAAAGATCGTGGAAACTGTGGGAGAAAAAGCTGTGATTAAATGGACCGATTATGATAATAATTTCAGCACAATTAATGATGCCACACAGATTGCCGCACGAGCGTTTGGGGAGAAATGGAAATCATCGGCAACAACAAGCGGAAAAAAAAGAAGTTTTACCAATAATTACCTACAATTAAAATTGATTTATGAAAATGCGTTTGGGGAAAAGAATGCGAGCAACAACGGGAAAATGCGGAGCGTGGAATTCAATTAAAAAGGAGTCGCCAGCGCAGCTGCCGTTCGCTGCAGCAGTTGCGCCAATTGCCAATGCCAATCAATTAATAAGAAATGTCCTGCCAGGAAGTGGTTGTGGGTGGGAGGGAGAGGGCGGTAGGGAGACGGCAATTGGTCAGGTGGGGATCAGAGCGCTGCTTAATGCGAGCTGTTCTGCAATTACGCAGCCGTAACTAACACGCATACCAGCACACATACACACTCACACACACACACACACACACACACACACACACACACACACACACATAATTAACGCACACGCACGCCTCGGCAGCAGCGACTGCGAAGCGACGCGACGTCGGCGTAGGACAAATGCGTTTATTTAACAAATTAATTGGCACAAATATGCGATAGGTGGCGCCAGGGGCAAGCGGCCAGAGCGAGACATTAACTTAAATTGTCGCCAAGGCATCGCTAGCCGTCCCTGTCTCTCGCACACACTCGACCGTGTGTGTGTATATGTGTGTGTGTGTGCGTCAATTACTTACACGTTGTTGAACCTTTCGCAAAACATTTTTGTGCCTTGGCCAATGTCCAGCGACAATGTCGGCCGGAATGTAATTAATAAACGTATTAAACGCATGCAGCAAGTGAGCAGCCGCATCCACGACGAACGTTCGAGTAGCCAGCAGCATCATGGAACCCAATTAATCAGCTGCTATCCTCAGCCACCGCCACCGCCCCCGCCCCCGCCCCGCCCACTGGTCAATGGTCTATGAAATGCCCATTATACAGCATCGAATGCCGGGCAGTTGGGGAGAACAGCAGACGTGGGCTGGGGGATGAAACCACCACCCTCACCCTGCACCACAAAAACACACACACACACACACACTGAAGAGACACCCCCGTGCGCCAAGTCGTTTCAATATTTGGTCTATTAAGCAGCAGCTTTCCTCCCCCTCCCCCCTCCCCACACCATCAAAACAACAACATCATAAAACAAAATAAAGAAGACAAAAAATAACAGACAGTAGACAATTTTTATATTACAGATTTCACGGGCGCGAAATTTATGAACAGATATATTTCAGCCGGCGGCCAAAAAGTGAAACCCAATACCCTGCAAACGGAGTCTGGGCATATCTCGAGTCTCGGGCAACTTGAGCAGCGTTGTCCTGGACAACAGGACAAAGCGTGTGGGGAGAGTTGCCCAATAAATATGTTGCGATAATTTGCTTGCTAGAATGCAGCACACGAGCATCGTGTTTCCGCTCAGTGATTCAACAATTACGCATAATTAACTGGGCTTTGCAATTGGTAATATTATAGGCCGTGTTTTCACCCTATTCACAGACTGCACAACTTGCATCCAATTACTGCGATTTATATTAACTTTCTCTGCACAAATAATTTCAACTACATAAATTGTCATCGACTCGAATGATGGACTGAGAAGAAGATACATTGATTACAATATGTATAATAAAACTGTACAAATACTATAATTATATAAAAATAATTTGAAATAGTTTATTTTTGCAACAAGTTATTAAAATAAATAATCGGATAGTCGTAATATGGTTACAATCTTTTAGGTTGCGTTGCAAATATTGCCTTTTAAGGCATCCACTAATTCTAATTATACAAAATTAAATTTGGTCACAATAATAAACTAATGAAATTAATTATTATTTTATGCCTTGAGAAATTCAAATAATACCCATACCCCAAATTAAATTTCAATTTAAAATCTCTATTATCATGTATTATTTTACGAAATAATTTATAAATATAAATAAGAAATCATTCATGAAAACATATTGCTTTTCCATACAGCAATTTAAGTTTATAAAATAACTTGCAATTTTCGTCAACTTAATTTTAAAACAAATATTGCAAATTGGTATCAGAACATTTACACAATTGTAAATAATTGTTGAATACTTTAGATCGACCGAAAATTTATTCAATTAAAAAATCACAAATAAGAAACACAAAAAGAAAATATAGAAGTATACAAAAAATATTTCCAACAAAATGCATTAAGTATGTATTCAAGTTATGACTCGGCATATATGTATATTAATAAATAAATAAATATATTGTCTTAATACATTTGTAAATCTTTTGATATCGTAATTTGAAATAACAAGGAATAAAATCGCATGATAATCTTGAATCCTCAGTGCTGAGATGGGGAAGTGAATTTGGAGAGTGTCTTAAGTTCGATGGGAAATGATTTGACCATTAAATGACTTGGCAGTCGGCAGAAGAAATGCAGATACAGATACAATTGCAGGTACTGATGACGATGGCGTTGGAGATGGAGATGGAGATGGAGAGATATCTGTATCACGGAGGACGAGATACTTATGGCCACAATCGCTACAAGAAGCTGGCTCAACTGCAGATGCTTATTTATGGGAGCTACGCAACAACAGCAACAACGGCAGTGACAACATGGAGTAGCATCAAAGTGACAAATCACTGCCAGGAGTTTGCCTGCTCCACCGCTTGAATGCTGAATGGTGAATGGTGAACGACTCCCCCGGCTGTCAGGATGACTACCAGGATGACTGACTGCCAGGCTGTAGCTGGAGCTGACTGGACTGCCGTGTGCCTTAAGCAGTTGCCCGCCTGGGTGGAGAGGAGGGGCGATGTAATCACATTTATTTGCGACACTCGAAACAGGATTCTGCTGCTGCTCGACTCACAATTATTGTCTTGTAACGCACACGCCTCCGCCTCAGCCTACCACGTGCCACGCCCCCCCCCCTCCTCCGCCCACGCGAACTTTATACAAATCGGTCCGACGTCAGGCTTGGGAGCTGAGGCTTCTCATCCAGCTGCCACAGCTCCAATCCATGTCAGCTTGTCATGCCGCGAGTGTCGTTGTCGTTGTCGCTGTCGCTTTGCCTGACTGTCAGACAGTTTTGGGGGGGTGGACGAGCAGTAAATTTGCCTTATCATTTTTACATTTTTTATGCATTTATACATTTTTATAAATTGTTTATGTGTTTCATTTGCCGTTACATTGCAGAAAATTTAGCTGAACCAGAAACTCGAATGCTGAATGCTGATTGTCGAGTCGAGTCGAGTCGAGTCGAGAGCTCATCTCCTCAAATATTTGCAATCATTTGTGTCGAGTCACAATGGAAACCTGAAACAGAGAGAGAGAGAGAGAGCGCGGAGATATATAGAGATATAGATGCAGACGCTGCTTCGATTCAGTTCGATTGCAAAGCATTCACATTAGCAGGCCATAAAGCAGTTTTCGAATTTCAATTCACTTTAAGATTTACGAGAGTTCAACGGCAGCTGCCCCAGACCCAGCCACTGCCACTGCCACTTGCCACATGCCACAGATAGACTCGTGCTCGTGCAGTGTTCAATCAAACTTTGCATTTGGCCATCAATCAACACTGTGGCAACACATCAAAGCCGCATGCGTGTTAAAAAATGAGTCTGCCAAAAAGCAGAAGCACAACTTCACATGATCTCTCACTCCGTGTGCCGCATGCCGCATGCCCCATGCCGCATGCCCCACAAATTAGGCTAAACATCAGAATCGCCTCAACGTTGCAATGCATTATTGCGCCCCAGCAGCCGTAAACACAAAACACTATTCAACTCAACTCGACTCAACTGGACTCCGCATTCGGTTTGAATATGCAGAGGCTGCAGAGAGTCATAGACGTAGACATAAATCATACATAAGTCTAAGTAATTGTGTGGCGCACTCGGATGAAGATGGAGTGCCAACGGGGGGGGGAAGAGGGGGAACCGAGAAGCTGAGGCCTACAACGAGAGGCAGCTGCCAGCTCGACGGGCTCTGAGCTCTGAGTCCAAGTTCGCAAGCTCACTGACTGCGCATATCCGCAGCAAATTAAAATTTCATTAAAAGCAACAAGAACGGATGCATGATTGGCGACAGCAGCAGCACAACAACAACAACAACAACAGCAACAACAACACACATGACTACACACACATACACTCTGAAATTCAGTCTAGAGGCTGAGGTGGCTCACAGCTTATTTCAAAGAGCAGCTAACACGAACTCAAAGTCGCTATTAAAACTAAACTAACAAGCAGCAGAAATTGCACTTGCGGCATGCCCGACTACGGCATACCCTTCTTTTAACTGAAATCATATTTAAAGACAGCAATGTAATTATTAAATTCAAGAATTTTACATTCCTTATGAAAAAAGTATTGTTAAATTCTTCTGCATTCTTACTTACAACGTTTATCATTTAATTGGAATTCTTAAATTTAATTTTTATTAATTTCGTCTTTGGACGACTTCGGTTCAATTTGGATGTGATTTGGTCTTGGTTCTAAATTATATATAATTGTATTGAATTTTACTTGAATTTGGAGCGTACTTTTTTTTTTTTAATTTAATTTTTATTTTATATTTATATTTCGTTTAAAATAATTATTGAATTGATAAAGTCAACATAAAAATGCAGTGAAACATAAATAAATATATTTTAGCTCATAATAAATTTATTTCAAACTCTAAATGAAATAAGTATTTTATTTATTTTTATAAGTTAGTTTGGTTTTAATTCTTATTATAAATATTGTTACCTTGGAAAAAACTATATATTTTTAGCGCAACATCAACAAATTGTGAAATCAACAATAATACCAAAATAATTCAAAACACTTGTTCTGAAATGTTTTTATTTACTTATTTTATTTATAATTGTAGCTTGATTATATTGTATAGTACAACTGAGCGATAAAGGCCTTCATGCTGTCTTTCTGCCATTGAAGATAAAATTATTATTATTGGGAAATAAATTTAGTATCGAATTAAATTTATTTATTTTCAATAAAGTCACCAGCTGCAATTTGATGCTGGAATTGATTGACCCATTGGGAAGAGTATTCGAGCATAATCGGCGCGAATTTGTTGCAGCCACATCTGCATAGTCGAATGGAGATGGCGAATAGCGAATGAGTGTGCCACACATTGCCAGACAATGGCTTGGCTGATGTGGCAAAGCCACGGCTAGTTTTACACTTTGTGCAACTATAACGAGTCAGGGATAATGGAAATGTGGAGAGGGAAGTGAACAGGAGCAGAGGCAGAAGTGGCAAGGGGCGTGTGTCTAAACTTTCGAGTGACTTTTAAGAAGCTCGTGTGGCACTCGAGAGCAGCTTTGTGGGGAAAATGGGAAAACTGCCAGCGCACAGCACAAACAAAGCTGCAGAGAGAGACAGAGTGAGAGAGACAGAGACAGAGAGAGACACTCGTGGCACATTAAGCCGCTTAAACAGGTTAAAATGATTAAGTAATAGTTGTGCTCTCTGCTTAACACCGTATTATGTGGAGCAACAACAGCCAGAACGACAACAAGCACAAGAACTATGACAACGGCCATGTGAATGCGACAGTGAGTGCGAGTGCGAGTGTGAGTGTGAGTGTGAGTGTGAGTGTGAATGTGAATATGAATGCGAGTAGCTGTTGCTGTGCACAAGCACAGTGGCAACTGGCAATAAACGAATGCATCGCCAGAAATAATTTATGTTATAAGCAGCGGGAATATTAATATTCAATTCAAGAACTTTAAGTTGCTCAAGAAAAAGTTTATTTTGAAAATAATAATAAATGTATAAATATTAATAAGTAATAATAATTGAAGAAGTGGAAATAAGTCACGTATATTATTTGTTATGGCAAATTCAGGAATGAAAGAAAGAAATTAAAATTTGATTTTCAGCTTACATTTTAGTTATAAGAACTCGCTTTAATTTTTATGTTTTGAATCGAAAATATAAATTTGAAATTGATTTTTGTATTCAAAATGTAACCATAATAATTATATTCAATTTGTTTTATTTAAATGGAATTTAATAATATTAAAATACCTTTTTCATAATCGGTACCAACTTGCATTGTTGTTCATTTATAGGCAGTGCACACTGTACTCGTGTACTGCGTCTCTCGCTCTCTCTCTGCTTCTGTGGCTGTGTAACAAAGACTTTGTGCTGTTTGTTGGACTTAACATAATACGTATACGCCACGTCTGCCTACACATGCACACGTTGGGTCGCTTTGTTGTGCAAACATGCCTAATTAGTGTCAACTATTAACATAAAGAGTGCACTTCACATAAGAACTCGAGACGACAGCGACAACCACAGCAACGGCAACAGCAACAGCGACGAGTCTTGATGACTGAGCTGGCCATAACTAACACTCGACTTCAAGTTGACTAAGCCCCAACAATGGCAAAGGAGCGAGCGTGTCCTTAATGCTGCCACTGCTGCTGCTGTTGTTGTTTGCTGTGGCAATTGTTGAGCTGCAACATAAAACGCGAGCATTATCTGCGCTCGTCAAGCAGCAAATGAAGTGCGAGAGGCTGCCTCGAGTATCATTGCGGCAAACACAACTGCACAGGCAAACAACAATGTTGTACAACAGCACGGCACGGCAGAACTTGCAGCACATGGCTGCATTGACCATATCCTGCGACACATCCTGCAACAGGAAGCACAACTCGGCTCCTCTGGGTGCAACAATGAGGCTTAAAACAACATTTAAATAGTTGCAACAGTTGCATGGGGCACGAACGAGACTCTGCAGATTGGGCTGCAGCAGCTGCTAATGGTCAGCTCCCATTTGTGATGGAGTTTTAAGCCCGCCAGCCAGCTGATTCCCCAAGCCAAAGCCTCCTCGCTCTCTCTCGCTCTCACACTCTCTCTCTCTGTCTCTCTGTCTCTTTTCTTTGTCGCTTAAATCACACAACTTTGGGCAACAGCTCGAGTTGAGTTGAGTTTTGGGCGTTAGAAACTATGCAAAAATTATGTGCGGCAAAAAGTCTTGGAAACTCTTTAATACAGTCATAAATTTGGCGCCTGCCAAGAACCTGTCACAAGTGGCCAAACTCCAAGGATGCAGGACGACAGAGAGAGCGAGTGAGAGAGCGAGAGAGAGAGAGGGAGAGAACGCTGCTCGCATGCAACTATTTAAAAGCCATAAAAGCTGAAAGCTGTTGCCCAACGGATATGCCAGCCGGATGCAAGTGATAGGCATGAGTTGTGTACACCAGGCACAAGGCGGACACAAAGAGTGAAAGAGTGAGGGAGAGAGAGTGAGAGAGAGAGGGGGATAGCAAGGATCACACCGGGCCGAACACTTTCCGGCACATTTGGACAGCACAATAGCACACCGCAAACAATGGACAAGGCGACCAACATGCCACTCACTCTTTCTCTCTCTCTCTCTCTCTCTCTCTCTCTCTCCCTCTCCCTCTCCCTCCCCCTCTCTCGCTTTTGTTTTCCGTGCATCGAGTGGGCGTGGTCGGGACGGGGGCTGAAAAGTGTTGCCAAAGCTACAAGAGCTTTGCAGCAGAGCACACTAATTGCAACTCATGTAAATCGACAAGGACAACGACGCACACACACACACACACACACACACACACGCACACACACTCATAGACGCACTCACACACACACTTAGCCATTCACGCACACGCAGGCAGACTACATTGAGAGTCATAATGCCAACGACAAGGACGAGCTGCGAACGACGCTGACAAACTACAAGTAAAAACAACTAAATATCCACAAATAAAGTGACTCGCCGAACTGCCAATACTCTACTTATATTCACAACGTAATCATTACGTCAAGTTTGCACACATACATGACAATTAAAAAGAGAAGTTATTAAGCACATAAATAAATATATTATATATTTACGCAGGCGCCAAACAAAACTTATCTTAGAAAATGCAGACAATTTGTAACTCATGTGAATTTGTTATATTTGTAAAAATATTTTCATAACTATATTTTATTTTGTTTTTATAATATATTTTATTATAAATGTTTAAAATGCACTGCCATCAAAATTTAAAGTTACAAAGTGCAAATTATTTTGCGCTGCTGTAAACATATAATTATTATTTAATAATTGACTTAACTTCTATTACCATTAAATAAATCAGGCTTATCAAAAGTGAAAAATTAAACAAACAAATAAAAATTTTAATAGAAATAACAATTGAAATGATCATTATTATTAGTTAAGCCATGTTTGATAGAATTGAGTTATTGCTACAAGGTTTCTTGTCTTATAAATGTAAAATTTAAATAAAGTAATAATAATAAGTAATAATTAATAAATCAAATAGCAACCGCAATTTATTATAGAATCTAATATTTTGTGCAACAATTTTATATTATATATCGTGACATTTTCCTATTACGAATCACAAAATAATTGCATTGCGAAATATCATTTGATTTCACTGAATGGCTTGTGGTGGTTGGCGTAGCTGATGTGCCGGAAGTGGAAGGGCAAGAACAAAGTCAGAGCTGCAAGGACAACGAGTGTAAATACATGCATATATCCTGTGTAAAACTTGAAGTAGTGCTTAATAGTTAGTTAAGTCGAGTTGAATGCGTTTTTCGACAGAGCGCAGCGACAGCAGGCGAAAGAGCAAGAGATAGTTGCCCCAGAGAGAGAGTGCGAGAGAGAGAGAGGGAAGGAGGAGGATTCATGCTGCATTTCGCCTGCTTTTGAATATTGAGTGAAATATTGTCGGGGGCGTGGTGGGCGGGGCCAATTGGGGCCTGACTGTTGCTGCTGATGTCGCCTGTAATTTATTTACATTGCAATTAGTTCTCAGCTCCGTAAAGGATTATAAACTTTCGCCGCACACACATATTTAAGCTCATCTGGTATATGCATGTACGAGTGTGTGTGTGTTTGTATGATAGTGTGTGTGTGTGTGTGTCCCAGAAGAACAAGAAGAAACTGCAACTTGGGCCCTAAGCAAATTGACATTAAGTTCTTGCGAAGTTTTCCAACATAGATCTTTAAGTGCTCTTGCACTCAAAGGATAAATTCGAATTCACATTGAGCCGGATATATAGAACAAAAACAAATATATAAAATATAGGTATTTAAATACAATTCATGCAATTTTCAGATTATTATCACAATACAATAAAGCACTTTAAGCAACTTAAATACATGTATCTGTATAGACCCATAGTTATGTAAATATATTTTATTTAGTTCTGGTATTATTTTTCATCAGTTCATTTCATTTAATTTTTGTATTATTTTCACAATATTTGCAACACTTTAAGGCACTTAGATTTTCGTATCTGTTTAACCAGATTGTTAAGTAAATATTATTTATTTAATTTTTGTATTAGTTCCCGTCACAATTATTTCTTAATTTTTGTATAATTTTCACAGCATTTCTTTCACTTTTATAAATTTATATCCAATTTGCATAGCAACAAGGGTACCCAAATATATTTTATTTTATTTTCGAATTTTTCACTTCAATGCAAATATTAAAATATATTTTATTTAATTTTTGCATTATTTGGAGTAACAATATTTTATTTAATTTTTGTATTACTTTAACTGTTTTTCTACCACTTTCTAATCATTTATATGTAATCTGTGTCGGCATCCAAATATATTTTATTTTATTTTTGAATTTTTCACTTCAATGCAAATATTAAAATATATTTTATTTAATTGTTGTATTAGTTGCAGTTGGACTATTTTATTTAATTTTTGTATTATTTTCCCTTTTTTTTCTACCACTTTTTAATCATTTATATGTAATCTGTGTCGGCTTCCAAATGTATTTTATTTTATTGTCGAATTTTTGACTTCAATGCAAATATTGAAATTTATTTTATTTAATTGTTGTTTTAGTTCTTGACACATTATTATATAGAATATATTATATTTTAATTTTGTTTTGTGTTTTTCTTTTCTTTTCTTTTCTTTTTCACAACATATATAAATATTACTTTAAAACACTTAAATATGTCTGTTTAGACACACACAACAAAATATATTTTATTTAATTTTTGTATTATTTGCAATGCATTTGTAGCACTTGAAAACACTTAAATTTTGATAGTCAAGTGTATCCTGCACCTGCTGCTCGCTGATTGTTCATCCTGCTGCCGTTATCCTGTGGCGTTGACTCCTTTGCTTTGTTCTGCCAAAGCCGTGCGGAAGCCTAAAATTCTATTGGGATTCCCCGGCTAATCCCTTCGGTAGTTCACGGCTTAGCACGTGCTTAGCTGCCAAATCGTTCCCATCTAAGGCTTCGACTCCTCATTGCGATTGCTCGACCACCGACGCAATCGAACTCAAAGCTTTCACCTTCCCTCGCCTTCCTCGCCCCTTGCCACATCTCTGAAAGTATCGAGCTTCGATCGAACTTTAAATATATTTTAGATAATCAGTTACAAAATCAACTCAGACAACAAAAGATGCTATAAGGAAGGAGTTTATGAAAGGATTTAGCAAACGATTTTAAAAAGTGCAGCACATTTTAGAAACTTGCCCCGGCAATTAAAGTGTCATCTGTTAATCCCAAATATGCAATTTTCCCTTGAGGAAAACTGCCCCAAAGCTCAATAATTCGCATTCATTTTCAACTCACTTTCTATTTACATTTCATTTTTTATGAATTCTATATATAAATAAATAAATAGAAACCACTTTTCGCGCCCAGGCGGAAATGGCAAACAAAACGCCAAGGCGAAAGCAAAGTGCAAGGCAACTTTGTGGGGGCGTAAGGGGCGTGTCTCGTCTATTGTGCGGCAGCACAAACAAAAGACGCTGCCAAATCAAAAGCGGAGCTCGAGAAACACTTGCAACAAGCAAAAAAAATAAAAATAAAGTGTTGTCAGTTTGGTGCAATGCTCATTTTTCTTCTTCACAGTCTATATTGCGTCGTCTGCGTCGCTTGCTCCTTTGGGCTCTGAGTGGAGGAGGCGGGAGGCGGGGGGCGAGGGGCGTGGCACGGTGCACTTGAAACACAAACGGAAGTGCCACGTCTTCAGATGGCGGACGGACGAACAAACTGATTGACTGTCGAGCTGGCCAAGTTACAGCTGCAGTTGGCAACTGTTTCAGTTTCAGTTGGCCAAGCTTTAAACTTAAGTTTCCCTCACTCCTAATGAAATCGTTAAGCGCTTTACGCAGTGCCCCAAAAGGGAGAAGCGGGGGCGAGAGAAGAGGAATAGAAAGCATGCCACGCTGGGCGGTTTACGTTTAATAGCTTTTTGGCTCAACTTTTTGCGCGCGAGTTTTCAACTTCGTCTTGTCTCGGACTTGGACTTGGACTTGGACTTGAGTTGGATATGGCTGAAAGACTTATTACTTAATGACGCTTCATTTGATGATGCGGCCAAAAGTCGCAGGCAGCGCTTCATTGACGCATCATTAGACACGCATAAAAACAAAGTCGCTTCCCTGCCTCACTTCTTCTCCACCTTCCACTGATTGAGGTGTCTGCAGCGACTTCATGGGCCATTGCCAAAAGCCTTTTAATTGTACAGAATGACACAATATTTTGGCGAAACTTTGTCGGGAATTAAGGCACGGATTTGCAACACATCGATGGCCAGCAGCAGCAAAGTTTGTTAATTGATAATTATCACAATCGATCTGCTTAATTCCAATTTACTGCAATTGTCTAATGTGGATTGCTGGTCAAAATACGTAAAATGAAACACTTAAGGTACATTCAAACACTAAAAGTAATATAATACAAGAAATAGATAAATAAAATGAAGTACAAAACTACTTCAAATAAATCGAATAAGTAACATACAATTATTTAAAAATATAAATATAATAAACAAACTAAATAAAATATGAATATGATGAATAAAATAAATATATACTTTTAATATATACGCGAAAAAAAAATAAAAAGCAGCAATCATTTAAAATAAAACATTTAAAGGACATAAAATGAATATGATAAATAAAGTAAATTAAATAAACAAATACGTAACATATGTATACAAATATCATACAAATAAATAAATTGAAAACATAAAAAAAAAATATTAAAACTTATACATATATAAATCGATAGAATAAATACGAAATATATACAAAAAATAAATTAATAAATTTAAATCATTTGGCATATTAATGAAAAAAAGAAAATAAATATGAGATATTAAATAAATCAACAATAAATACTTGAAAAATATAAAAAGAAATAACGTATTTAAATAAATCAATCTTATACAATAGATTAGACACAAAATAAATTAAATAAATTTAAATTAAAAATATATTTAAAATATCTAAAACAAATAGATGCAGCAAATAAATATAGAAAGGATTGTCGCTCAGTCGAAACGATTCTCCATGAAAGTCATCATTACAAAAATATAAATTTTAGAGAATCAGGCAATTATTAATTTATGCTCAGCAAACTGCATTGAAACTTTCAGCATTATTATGTTTTTCTTCCCGCTCTTCCACAAAACTATTTAAAAGTTATCTAAATGGCGTTTAAAGTGCAGCAAAAACAATTTTACATAATCGCGCTTAACTCGCAACTTCAATTGAAATGGACTTTAAGCCGAGTGGCTTTGAGTGGAGTTATTTTGTGTTGTGATTCTTAAATTATGGACTCCCGTCGAAGCCTCGCACAAAGATGTTGCCTCGAGTTGTTGTTGTTTTTAACAGGTGCTATCCATGACGCCCAAACCCCAGCAGCGACGTCGACGTCGACGTCGATGCTCTGCATAATCTCTGACAACGTCAATTACCCCGACCAGGTGCAAAATGTGGCCAACACGCAGAATTGGCATTTAAAAAAGGCGACTTATGGCTGAGGGCGTGGCATGTGTCGTTGTTGTTGTGGGTAAGCCGATTAAATCAGTTTTTGTGCAAAGTCAAAAACCATCGAACGCATCAAAATGGTTTGATGGCGACGCGCAACAAATAGACAAATAGATAAAGCGACCGAATTGGAGAGCAATGAAGAGATGGGAAAGCGAGAAACTAGCAGACTGAACAATCGGAGTTAAAGTCAACAGCTGGCCGTCATTATCCTGGCGCCAGGCGAGAAGTTTTTTCAGCTGGCGAGCTGGCTTTTGAAATGTGAAACACGTCTAATCCTTTGAGAGCTGTCACTGTAAATGTGCTCCACGCTGCCCAACGGTCAGACATTTATGAAAAATGATTATAAATGCACAAAGCAAGCAGCGATAGAGCGAGAGCGAGAGCGATAGAGAGAGCGAAAGAGATGCAATTTGAATGGCGGACGCACAAAAGTATGCTACGAAAAATGGCAAATAATTAAACATTTGACGATGAGCAAGGAGCCTGGAGGTGAGCCAGGCAAGAGGCTCACAATGGCCAGACAGGCGACGAAGTGGAGGCGGAAACGGAAATGGGAACACCGCAAAACCGCAGCTGCAAGCGCTGCTAATGAGTGGCCAACGGGTTAAATGGCGAGCGACGGCCAGAAGGGGGGAGAGAGGGGATCGCCTATGCACTAATTGAAACAGCAGCGTCAGACGAAAATACAATGGCCGACACCTGAGCCAACACACACTCACACACACACACACAAAAGGGTGGCAAGCTCAGGTGGCAAGCAGGGCAGAGTTCAGAGAACCAACAAATGCTGCTAGCAAAGTGGCCGCCGTTTGATGAGCTCCAAATGAAAGGCGGCAGCTGGCGCCAAGTGTTTGCCAAAGCTGCAGGGCAGCAAAGTGGCCAACACACACACACACACACAAAGACACACACACACTGACTGAGAGGCAAATGACTTTGAGTGCAGCAGAAGCTGATTATGGCCAAGGATTTTGGTCAATAAGTTGCTGCAGTGGTCGGCAGCTTTGGCCTAATGCATTTTGTGCCCTGAATCAATTAGCTGATAGCTGCCCTTTGGAGCTGCACATCTGCCCCGACTGCAGCTGCGATTAGCCAAATTAAACGACATGAATTATTGTCGAAACAATTAAAGCAAATAACTTCGATTGCACAATTGCCAACATAACATATAATCAATTAACTCAAAGAGCAGACAGTAAATATTTGCATACTTTTTGTACTGAAGTCAAATTCCATTTTAGGCAAATAGTTCACAATGCAATCTTCAATTGTAAATTGTAAATCAATTTTTACTTACACTATGAAATATAATATAAAACAATTAATTAACTTAAAGAGCAGACAGTAAATATTTGCATACTTTTTTTCGTTTATTTATTTGACAATTTATATTTTAGTGAAATCAAATTCCATTTCAGGAAAATAGTTCAAAATGCAATTTTCTATAGAATAATAAATAATCAATTAACCCGAAGACTAGTAAATATTTGTTTACTTTTTTCCTTGTTGAAGACCAAGTGACTAAACAAATTTATATTTTTTAACAATACTATAATATATATTTATATGTTTATATTTAATTTCTCTCATTTTGTTAACTTCTCAATTAGCAAACTAAATAATACCATCCATTACATCTAATTAATTATACTAAGTATTCGCTAAAGATATTTTAAATAAATAAAGAAGAAATTAAAATTGCAAAATGTATATTTATTATCTTAATATGGGGCCAAGAATTCAAAATGCAAATTTTATAATAAAAATGGAAACAATATGTTATATAGAGCAATGTTCTTACTATTGAAAATATATGCATTATGAGCACTTTAACATTGTGGATTTGTTCTGCACGTTGTGAATATAAAAAGTAAACATTAAAATTATTTAATTTCAAGTCAAAAATTCCAATTTCATTACACAATTGTAAAACTTTAAAATCAATATGGAACTAAAATTTACCATTACTAATTTAAATTATTTTTTAATATATGCGTTCATTTATTTTGTGTATAAAATTGCAGAATTAATATGTGTTTAAGCTAAACTACATTTAATTTCATTATACAAAATCATTTAAAACTAAAGTATTAGAATTATTTCTTCACATGCTTTGAACTCGCCTCCAAAACGGCGTATTTTTAACGTGTGTTGCATCAACGAACTGCTTGAGCTTGCAACACTCGTTAGATCAAGCGGATAATCTGTTGAATTACGAGTATAGAGCTATTGAAATGAGTAGCGAAAATGCTGCTCGTAAATAATTGCAATCTATAGTCGCATTGGCCATTAAATAAGTAGCTTTCGCTGTAATCCAGCTTGTTTCTTCCGCACAACACGTATACGCACCGTAAGCAACCCTTCTCTATGGATGTAGGGGGGAAGGGATGAAGAAGGGATTTAAATCCAGAGAAATTCACAACATTTGTCACGGATTATGCATATAAAACTTTCACTCCAGCTCGAACAACTCATCAAATATTCATGCAATCGCTGAAGCCAAGGCTTCAGGCTGCTTCCCCCTTCCTCCTCCTCCCCCGCTGAGCTCTTAATGCATGTGAGGAAGCTACCTGCAGCTTGGAGCGTTTGTGTCCAAAATCCGTAATGGGAAAATGGAGAGCGGAAAATGGGAGGGGGGGGGGGTGGGAAACCAATTTGCAGCAAAGCATTTTTATGAATGATTCGTGTTGCCCGAAAACTTCTAGGGATTAGGTGACGACTGTTTCATACTAAAACTACCACAGTTTTTCCCCTCCCCTCCTTCCCTCCCTTCTCTTTCCCCTCTTGCCACTGCTTGTTGACTGTTGTTGTCGTTTTGGCTGCTGTTGTTGACTTCCATTTTGGCATAAATAATTTATCATGCACAAATTAGCGTACGGATTTCAGATTTATGCTCAGCCAGCCAGCTACACACACACACACATACACACACACGCACACACACGCACACACATGACTGATGGCTGCCTTGTTGTGCTGACAAGCCCAGCAGCCCCTCCTCTCTGCCCCTCGACCACCTCTCTGCCCCTTCGCGTCCTTCGCGACGTTGACAAACTTTTCTGTTGCTTTTTGCGCGCTGTTTTTTGTGTGCATTGTGTGTGTGTGTGTGTGTGACTGTGTGTGTGTGTGTGTTGGTGAGTATAAAAAATAATTCTGGTCAACCGCAACAATTTTCGGGCGGTTTGCCTTGAACGTGCTAAAAAAAAAAGCGAGAAGCGACAGAGAAAACACAAACACAGAGAGCTGCCAAAAAAAAGAAGGATAAATTATGAACAAAAAGCCGGCAGCAGCAGCAACGAGTGAAGCAACAAGAGGCAAGCGGGAAGGGGCAAGCAGGCAGGGGGCAAGCAGGCAGCCAGGACATGCCCGCAACTTTGTGGGGCATGACAACACAACGAGAATGTCGACGACGCTGACTTCGAATGCTTGAAATTCTCTGGCGGCGCACGCGCTGCTCGTCCGCCTCTGCTGCCACCTGCCTGCCCCACTGTGGCAACTTCCCTTCCCGCTGCTCTCCCCGCTGCCCCTCTCGCAGCCAGCTGGCTGTCAGTTTGGTCGTGGCTGCCTGCACTTCTAATGTAATCAACATCTTCTAGTTTTAATTGCATTTAGCGTTGCGAACGGCGCCTAATTCGATTGTAACGGTCAGCTAACAGAGGCAGCAGCCCTTTGGCCAGAACCCCGCGTCCCCCCCGCGTCGCCCCCTCTCAGCACCGTGCTCTGCAGTTGGCATCAAAACGCTTGTAGTACTTAATGAGTCTTGAAGGTAATTGGCTGTTTTTATGGCCACGAGTTGACTTTGAATGCTGTGGCAGCTTCCTTCCTTCCTGCCAGCTGACACGGCTAATTATAAAATCAATGTAAGTAGCTGCATGTAGGTGGACTCGATGCAACACACTGTTGCAGTTGCAACTGCAGCTCGCCGCGACACGAAGCATATTGCACAAGGCAAGAGACAAAGCGTCGAAGCAACAGCAACAGCAACAGCGACAAACAAACAAATAAACAAACAGGCCAACAAACAGACGGCAACAGACGCCGCACGGACAGAACGTGTCGTGGGAGCAACCTCCAACCTACCACAGTCCAAGAGAGTGCGAGAGAGAGAGAGCGAGCAGGAGAACGGGCGAGCGAGAGGGAAGGCGAGCCAAGGAGTCGTTGCGACAGATACTCGAAAAACTTTTTCAATATGAAAAGCCTGGGCGCAAGACAACAAAAAACGCAAAGACTGCGCCACAGTTGCAGAGTGCACAGTGGTGCATGATCGATGCACTTTGGCTGGGCGCCAAATCGATATGCATAAATCACGTCTATCGATTGCTTTTGGCGTATTCATATCGAAGCAATATTTGTCTCGACCATTTCCCATTTGCATTGGCATCTTTAAAATAAAGTTAAACTTGAGCACTTTAAAGTGGAATTTAATCTTTAGCATATGGGTAAATAAATTCTGGTAATTGCATATACAATGAAAATATTAATATGTATAAAAATTAATAGATCTAAAAGCCAATCAAAATGTATTAAATGCAATCTAAATAAATAAGAACACTCCATTCTTGCAAAATTGTATAATTGAGAAAAAATAAATATTAAGTAATAAAATTCTGATTTGAGAAGGCAGTTCATTATTAATATTTAATAAAAATCAACACCAAATATTTGTATTCCATTTTTTTAGTTTTAATATATTTACAACTATGGTTTTATGACAAGGAAAATAGAAAATGCAATTTAAGAAGATTAATTTTTCCCAACGCAATTTATTTGATTTCCATTTTCTATTAAATAAAAATAAATGTACAATTAGAATAGTGAATATGTATATCGAGCATGATTTTCTAATTGAGAATTAAGACATAGAAAATTAATAAATATATAATTCTATTTATCTCAACTTATTTTACACAATCATTTTAAACATTGAAGCACTTTTTTAAGTTGCTATATACAAATATTTTATTCAATAAACGTTTAGATATATAATTCAGTAAATGCATTATTCAATTTATTTATACTATTATTGTTTTGATTTATTTCCAAACTTTTTTATTAAATTGAGCACAGTTTGGGCAGGCTGCGACCCACTGTGCGTGTGCGTCTCGACTGTGCACTGTGACAACAAGGAGACACTCGGAGACATATATTTATTTTCTTGTTCCATTTAAAAACTTTATTTATTGACGCTGATAGGAATCTAGTCATCTATCTGTGCGTTTTAGTTGCAATGTCCCCGCCCCCTTTTTGCCCCCGCACCGCCCCTTTGGCCCTTGCACCCCGTCTGCTGTTCTGCTGTTCTGCTGTGTGTGTGTGCAGCTTTGGCAATAAAAACGAGATACAAACTGCAACAATACGAGCACAGCACAAATGGCATAAACCGAATGTGTTGGCCAAAACACACAACTGGGTTAGGTTGGGGGGAGATTCCCGTTGTTACCTCTGGGCAGCATTGAAGCAGCAGTGTGAAGCTGCAAGTATTTTATTGATGTCGCCAATGAGGCGAAGAGCGTGTGTCCAGTTGGGGACAAGCCGCAAGTAAACACAAACGGAGGACAAACGCCGACAAAGCGTCATAATCTAAAAATCTTGCCGCCAGCCAACGAGGCAAACAAACCAAAAGCAACAACATCAGCAACAGCAACAAAAACAAACAACTGGCAAAGACAAACAAAAAGCCGCTTGGACTTTGCGAACGGCACAAAACTTGGCTTTTGCCTTTGTCCTGGAAAATTCAGAATCGAAATCAAAGCACAAAATCCAAATCCCAATACAGCGAGCGGCGACACAATGCAATTTTCATTAGGCGACAAAGTTGCCAACTGTTTGGCAAAGAGTTTTCCGCCTGCCACGCCCCCGCCACGCCCACCCAACAAGGTAATAAGGCAAAAGTTCTGATAACACTCGGCTTCAGTTGAGCTTCATTCAGGCAGCTGGCCCACAACAAAGCAACCGGAAATGAACTCGCCCCCATCCCCATCTCCATCGAACTCTCCCTCTCTCTCTATCTATCTCTCTCTCTGTCTCTCTCTATCTCTCTCGTATTATTGCATCTGTCGACGCGTGGGATGACATGCTGTAAGCAGCTAGACAACTAGAGGATAAGGACTGCAACTGCACATATGACGACATCAAATGATCCCACCGCACAGTGGATTAAATTCTCTTTCTCTTTTTTAAATTAAAGTAAATGTTAGCACGAAAATGCTACCATTAAATAAAATTAATTTAATTGAATTTTTATTGTAATTAAAGATTCAATATTAAAATAATAAAAAACATGCATTTTAATAATCTTGTCAAGAAACGAAGAAGAAATTAAACAGATCTCTAATTTGTATTTGAAACAGAAAGCACTAATATTTATAGTATTATTAAACGGAATGCCAATTAATCAAAAAGTTAATAATTAACTGTCTATAAATGGGCATTTAGCCCACTGTGCAATAGCAGTTGCAATAGTCTCTCTCGCTCTCTTACTCTGCTCTATTCCTAACTCACTCTAATCAGCTTTCTAATGGGCGGCATTAATTTCACTCACTTAATTGTAGGCAACATTTGAGTGCCAAATTTCCACCAATTTTCCAAAAACACAGCAACAACATGGAAAGCAAAAGAGAGATAGAGACAAAATGCATGTAGAGAGCGAAAGAGAAGGATGCAAAAGTGCAGGGAACAAACTGCAGAGTGTCCTTAGAGAGAGAGCGAGAGATTGTGGCAGAGATAATTGTTCGGATTTCAAGTACATGCCATAATTCCAGGGAATTAACATTAACATTGTTGTCACGCATTTGCTGGAAAGGATTTGATCACATTCGTTCTGAAATCGGAATGAACGCCACGCATGTGAAGCACTTTGCGGCATGTCCTTTCTGGCTGCACTTGAAGATTATCTCGAACTTGCAACAGATGCTATCTGCCAGTGTTCAGTGGGTAAACACTAAATGCTATACTGTGCATCTATTTGTCTGCCATTTAAATGCACATTAGTTAATTGTTGTGTGGAAAATTCGAAAACCAGCAGCGATAATTAATCATTCGCTGAGAAGGCCAGACAAATCACATGTGCATTTGAGTCTCGAATTTAATATTGAAACCACACAGTAGAAAAAGAGAACGAATTTACTTATTGCTTTTAAAGTTCAAATATATATAATATTGTAAAATTCGATCAACTAAAATGTCTCTACTAAGAATTAGGAATTTGCAGCATAATATCGATAATTGAAGCGAGTCTCAAATAATTGCATACATTCAAGTGAAAACAAATCTTTAATTCTTTCAATCTAAAATATAATTGCAGATGCAGATGCTTTTATTTAAAAGTAATATTTAGATGTGAAATTATCGACATTCAATTATGGGCAAATTAAATTATTTTGTAATATATTTTGTGAGTTTTTTATAAGTATTTTAAAATCGAAATATTGCACAGCATTAACACCAACTACAGAGCTAATTAATATTAATAACTTTGGCTAATTTATTAGTACTTTTTCTTTGCGTTTTGTGCGACACAATGAAATCAGCCATATATTAAATTTTTTTTAATTATATATTTGTACTACTTTAATGTATTTTCTTCCAATCAAATGCAACTTTAATAATTTCCTAGGTTTTCATTAATTTGCAGTTCTGCGCTATGGAGGTCGGAGGAACATATTTAATATACTATCTAAACCACAAAGGAATCTACACTGAAAATATAGAATTTTTTGCCTTCTAATGTCAAATGAATTTTCAATTGTTAAATATACAAATTTAATTTAATTTCTATAGTGTAATAATATATTGGTTTAAGCTTGTAGCTTGTATCATGAATGTAGATAAATAAATAAATAAAAAAAAAAGACTTTGACGGAGTTGCAGTTAATGAGATCGCGAGGTTAATCGATAGCGATAATTGTTGTGTAAAATACGCGTTGCGTAAGACTTGAAGATGTGCTAAACAAAATGTAATAATCGGTCAATTGATAATAGAATCGATTGTTTGGCCTGAACCCTTGAACTCCGAAACGTGAGAATTTGAACAATTAGCGTGCCGTCGATTTGTTGGCTGGTAACGTGGCCACGCCCACCGCAACGCCTACGACAGTGCCACGCCCCACAAATGGGCGGTTGTGAGCAGCTAATTACAAACGCAAAACAAACAATGGCATATGGTCAGTGTGGGGGACGAAAACGGAGATGGAGACGGGGACGGGGACCGAAAGTGAAACGCTTATCAGTGGAAGCGCAGGCAGCGCAAAGGTACAGCGTAGGTGGGGAGAAGTGGAGAGAGGAGAAGGGGAGAAGAGGTGCAACAACAACAACAGCAACGCTAGCAGCATTAATGAAGCCATCGCATACGCGCATCACGTAATTAAGCGCCTCTCTCTCTCTCCACGTCTCTTCGCCTCTCTTTCGCATCCCGCGCTCTCTCACAGAATTGATGATTTTCATTAACGACAAGTTAATAACTTAGGCCTCAGTCCTCAGCAGCCGTTCGACTTGGCGACTTCATTATCGATAGCAATCGCAATGTAAACACACACCATGTGTGTGCGTGTGTGTGCGTGTGTGTGTGAGTGTGGCCCTTTTATTTAGAGTTGCAGTGTGGCTGGGGCTGGACACAATTTGATGGCTGCTTAAAAACAACAAACAACAATCAGCAACAGCAGCAACAGCAGCAGCAGCAACAAGCTGCGAAATGTGTCGCCAAGTGGTCAATAAAATAAAATGCGGACTCAGGCAAAACAAAATGTTGCCAAGCGCAAACACAACAACCACCTGCAAGCGGCAAATGTTGCCAAGCGTGTTCGGCAACATGCACGAACTGCGCAAAGCAACGGCGACGACAGACAGCGAGAGAGTGAGAGAGCGCGAGCGCATCGTGGTGAGTTGACGGGCCAGCAACATCTGGCAACAAATGTGGATGCTGAGATGCTGTGCAGTACTGCGAGCGCCTTAGCAACAATTGTTGCTGCTGCTGCCAGCAACAAAATGCAGACGCGATCAAAGGCACACACACACACGCACACGCGTTGACTTCGTGGCTAGCGCGCGCGCTTCGTGCCCGACGATTACACAGTCGACTGTGAACTGGCAGCCCGACTTGACGTAACGAAGACCGACCGAGCGAGCGACCGAAGACGACGAAAACGCGAAACGCGCGCGCGATTTAAAACGCAAACAGCTCCAAGAGAGAGAGAGAGTGTGCGAAAGAGAGAGCGAGCGAGCGCATAAACAGTTACAGCGCCACAGAAGAATTCTGCAGACTAGTTACATTTTTGTGTTGATTTTTTGTTTGGGTTGGTTGTTGAAAGTGCAAGTGTGTGTGAGTGCAAAAGATGCAGCGAATGCGTGCCACAACAGCGTGCCTGCTGACCTTGGCCAGCGTGCTCGCGGCGGCCAGCGTGCTAGCCACGCCCAGCGACGCCTACGCCAAGATGTTCGCCTCGCCGTCCGCCGACGATCCCTGCGACAACTACGGCAAGGCCCGCCACTGCATCCCCGACTTCGTGAACGCCGCCTACGACGCCCCCGTCGTGGCCAGCAGCACCTGCGGCGAGCAGCAGCGCTACTGCGAATTCTCGACGCCCGCTGCCCCGCCCAGCGAGCTGCAGTGCCACAGCTGCGAGGCCCAAAACAACTCGCCGCGCTTCCTCACCGATCTGAACAACTCGAACAACGTGACATGCTGGCGATCGGCGCCCATCGTCGGCGGCATTGGAGGCGGAGGCGGAGGCGACAACGTCACGCTCACCCTGTCGCTGGGGAAGAAGTACGAGCTGACCTACGTGAGTCTGCAGTTCTGCCCCAAGGCGCCGCGGCCCGACTCCCTCGTCATCTACAAGAGCTCCGACTACGGCCAGAGCTGGCAGCCCTTTCAGTACTACAGCTCGCAGTGTCGCCGCCTCTTCGGCCGCCCGAGCCGCACCACCGTGACGAAGCACAACGAGCAGGAGCCGCGTTGCATCAACGCCAATGCCAACGGCGGCCTTGGGTCGCGCATTGCGTTCAGCGTGCTCGAGGGACGGCCCTCGGCCAAGGACCTGGACTCGTCGCCGGTGCTGCAGGATTGGGTGACGGCCACCGACATTCGCATCGTCTTCCACCGGCTGCAGCAGCCCGATCCGCAGACGCTGCTTGCCCTGGATGCCCCCATGGATCTGCGCACCGGCAAGTACAGCGTGCAGCTGGGCGCCAACAGCATCGAGGCGCATGCCACGCCGGTTGCGGCAGCCAGCGGCTTGCACTATGCCGTCTCCGACTTCTCGGTGGGCGGGCGTTGCAAGTGCAACGGCCACGCCTCCAAGTGCTCGCCGGACAGCAACGGGCAGCTGAGCTGCGAGTGTCGCCACAACACCGCCGGACGCGACTGCGAGCGCTGCAAGCCCTTCTACTTCGACCGGCCCTGGGGACGTGCCACGGCACGCGACGCCAACGAGTGCAAACGTGAGTACCTTGCCACAAATGATTACGAGAATATCAGAAAGCGAATAGGTCGATAATTCCCAGATTCAGATCAAAAACAATTCCAAAGACGATTTCGTACAATGATTACTTTTAATTCCACATCCCAGATAATTGCTTAAATTAAAATAAAAGCAAAAGATGGTTTCAAACTTGCATTTAATTGCACAACTCAGATATTTGCAAAATTAAAATAAAAGCGAAAATTGGTCTAATTTAATTTAATTGCACATTGCTCATAATTTTTTTAATGAAGATTACAAAATAGACAAAAATTGCATTAATGAAGATCTCAAACAGATCCAAAAATGATTTCATTCAATGACTTTCATTTAATTGCACTATACATATAATTGCATAAATTAAATTGAGAAGAAATCCAAATTTTAATTTAATTGCACATTGCTAATAATTGCAAAAATTAAAATCTAAAACCAACCCCGAAATGATTTGAAATTTTCATTTATTTGCGGAATGCAGATAATTTTTAAAAAATTCATGTGAATTATTAAGAAAAATCGACTTATAACAATTATATTTGCTGTTGATCTCCTATCTATATTCCCCAACAAACAAATTGTATTGCTATGCAGTTTACTATGGAATAAATATGGACTTAATGTTCTCCTTTTTTTCCTACACTTTGAGAGCTGAGAAAGTTTTATCAGATTCTTTACAATACTTTATCTTCCACTTTGAATATTCGACGATCTCAAATTCTTTCCCAATCAGCAGAAACATATTTATAACACGAACTAAATAGAGAAACAATTTTCCTTTAATGATTAAAAACTGATGTTTGATTTAGTTTTGATCTCAATCATTTTTCACGCCAACAAAATATTCAAAATTATCTTTTCATCTGAGCAAGTATTTATAAAAGTTTTAGAAAAATTATTGCCATTTCAAATTGAATCATTAATTTGAACAGCAAAATAGTAATAATAATGTGATTTGCATTTTTCTATGAGATTAACTTTGAAATAATTCTATTATATGAGAATATTTCTTTATTACAGTTCTTCTCAATAAACATAAAAAGGATTTGTTGTTAGTATTTTCACAAATTCAATTTATGTGCTCAGTTTGTCAATTTCAGTTTGTTTTCTAAATTCATGTGTCTATAAAACTGAAAACACATAAAAATTTGTTTCTAGTCTCCAGAGACTTGAGGTTTTATTTTTGTACAATTCGTTTTGCGACTGAATTGATTTATTTGTCTGATCGCAATGTGAATTTTTGCTGTCTACAAAAATATCAAAGTTTATGTGTTTATAAAATACGAAAATATTCACTTATATTTTTGAAATATTTGTATGTGATCTGTGCGTCAATTTGTATTGATCGCATGACGAATTCTTGCTGATTTTCGCCATATAATTATTTTTGGCAATTAGTCTTGCCAAGTTTGTATAGATTAAATGTGCATTAAGTGATCAGAGAATCCTTTGAGTGGCAACAGGAGCAGGACTTATTCCTGCCATTTCTAAAGCACACAAAACCCTCAGCCCCTGGCCGGATTTTGACTTTGCAACGTGGAGATTGATTGGGGCAACAGCGAAGGGGCAGGAGGAGGAGGAGGAGGAGGAGTGTACGGCTTAAACGACTCAATTTCAATCCTGACGACGTCGCCAGTCGCGTGTGTTTAGTTTTCGTCTTAAAATCGGTGATGGCATTTTCAAATGCTGTTTTCTGCCGGGGGTTGATGTTGAGGGAGTTTCGCTGCTGCTCTTTTTAAGCGCGCTTCATAAACGAGAATGCCCCGTGGGAGCTGAGCTGAGGAGATGGGGATGGAGGGGGAGACGATGTTTGTGCTGCGGATTTGGCTTAGCCATAATTGAACAACTCCGGACACGTGTAGAGCAGAGCGGAGCGTTCGTTTTCAATCAATTTGCAACTCTTGGAGCAACCCTCGGCAAGGCGATGCAAGCTGGCCTTGGCTGAGGACAACAGCAAATAAACAAACAAACATGCAATCAATACCAAATAGCCAAAGAAAGAGACAAAAGTAGAGCGAGAGAGCGAGAGAGAGAGAGATTGAAATAAACCCTCGCAATTAACCCTCTAAACTCTCGCTGAGCCCGAACAATGAGCGCGAATTTAAGCGAAATTAATTTGATAAGCATTTCCCAAAAAAAAAGTGAAAAGAAATGGAATCGAGTCGAGTCGAGTCGAGTCGAGTACGAGTGCATTTGAGTGTATTCATAATAGTCGAAGCCACAAGGGGGAGGACTGCTCTCGAATGCTTTGATTTCTTCTGATTCTCATTCCCCGTCTGAGAGGCAGACACACAGAGTGAGAGTGAGAGGGGAGAGGGGAGAGGGGAGATTGTGGCATTGCTGTGTGTCGCTTGCAACTCTTTGACGCTGCGGCCTTGTGAACGATGTGTCAATGTTTTTGTGGCACTTGCTGCAAGTGGCATGTTCCGTGCGTGTCTCGCGTGGATGCCACATGCCAAACATGCCACAGCACCAACAGCAGCAACAGCAACAATGAGATGCGAATTGCGAGTTGCATTTTTTTGCAAGGCAAACAGACAAGCCGGACAGCAGGACAGCCGGACAGGCGGACGGACAGTTTGTTTAGTGCATAAATCAAGGGTTCCGGGGACAGGACCTCGACAAAGCCAGGCAGACAAGCAGGCAGGCTGGCTGGCAGAAACTCGGCCAGGTCAGAGGCGGAGGCGCGACTGTTATCAGAGGCAGGCCACGTGTGGCAGCGTTCGCTGTGCCGCTTTATTAGGGTTGCAAATGCAGTGTGGCAAGGCGACCCTTTTGCAACGTCCCATCCCGTCCCGTCCCGCCCCGCTTGCAACGCCGCGCATATGTTGCATGTTTATGGGCAAACGAAATTAACGCTGCCAACTTTTGCTTTTGACGTTCAATGTGACCTCAACAACAGCAACAACTGCCGACAATTACAACCAACAACAACAACAGCAACAACAACAGGGCGGGAAATGGAAAACTGCCCAGCCTTGGCAAACAAATAAAACTACGAAAAAAAAACCAGAGAAAATTGGAAAATTTTTGCGCTGCCAGATTTTTGCAGGCATATGAAAAACAGATGAGAAAAAGAGGCTGCATTTTAGCACATAATGAGATTGTAAGAGAGAGAGTGAGAGCGAGCGAGAGAGAGAGAGAGAGAAGGAGTGTGTGTAATTGCCATTATTAGACAACTAACGGGCTCGTTGTGATAATATTTGCATGCTTCCCCCGCATGTGCTGCAATTACTTTCCTAATCCGACAGGCAACATGGCCGGCGGGGGCGGGGTGAGAGGGGAAATGCCCCGATCGAGCCGGGATCAGGGCAATAAACATATATTTTCGAGATTGTGTAAAGCCCTCGAAATGCCTTTTTGCAGAGCAGAATTTCAACGTCTAAAAAGAATACATAATTTTATTTCTTTTAAATAAATTAAAGTAATTTTCCAAATTATTACAGCTAAATATTTACTATATTTATTATCGTTAAAACACAATGTGGAGTTTATTTTTATATTCTAGTGGCATTTCTCATGATATTCCTTGAATTAATTTTCAAATAATTAATACAATAAATTATTGTGCTGAATATTTACTAATGGTTTAGAAACCTCGTCTAATTTAATTTATTACATAAATTGTAGAGGAAATAATTTATATAATAAATACACGATATATGCAACATTAATATTTATAGGTAGTTTTTGTTGTCTTTTCGAAATGTGGTATTATTTGTATATGTTTTAATTTAACGACTGTCACTAACAAAAAAAACAGCATTAATAACTAGAAATATCTCGCAAATTATTCATATTTCTTGAGAGCAACTTTAAACCGAAGATTATTGCTGATTCTTGTCGCACGAGTCGGCGAATTAATGATCTATTTTGCATTTAAATTGAATTCACTTCAGATTAATTCCGTTTTAATTTGATTTATTCAGCCGTTTTTGAGCAATTCGATTAATCAAGCGCATTGCGAATTTCACAAATTCTAATTTGTCTGCAGCTAATTTATATTCATACGACTCGCGGATTATGTTCTAATTATTTTATAAAACAATTTGAATTAACTGAACAAAACTTAAACGAATCGCCATAAAGTAAATCGTTTTCATCAATTCTAATTATAGATTTATTTTTATGGTTCGATCTGCCAGTTTTATTGTGAGAAATACAATTACCAGTTTTTGTTTTGTTTTGTTTTTGCATTTGGTCCGAAAGTGATTTAAAACTCTTGTTGGAATTTATGAACTCAACCTTTCAACTTCCACTTTATAATTAGTTCTTTAATTATGTTTGCAACATGTGCAAAACAAAATAACGCTGAATGCAAGTTTTGAGCTGGGAACGTTAAAAAAAAGTAATCATGAAATCCTCGAGAGAAACTTTGGCTAATGAGCAGCTGCATCAGCTGCTGGCTGCCTCACCTTGGCCTTTGCCGGCTGCCCACAAATCAAGTGGGCGCAAAAGGGTGGCGCCTCCGCCTCGGATGATGCAACATCAGCGCCAATCAAACGCACATTAACAGCACTTCATCATAATTAAAATGCAAGCCATGCCAAACGATGGCCCACAATTTGACGCCCCCATCCTCCGACCATCCTCCGTCCATCCTCCGTCCATCGCCAACATCTCCGTCATCGTAATCGCCTCCTCCGCCCGCCATTCCAGCTCCAGATCCGCACAGTTGCCGGCTATCAACGGCTGCGCCCACATTTCATGCCACAAAACAGGCGCTAAAACATTTGCAAAAAAGAAACAGAGGAAAAAGCAAAAAATTATGGGAGGGGAAACATCAGGAAAAACAACGGAAAAGCAACTTGGCGAGATTTAGAAATAGTTTTTGCTGCTGCATTATATTAAAAGAGGAAAATTCGAGGCAGCTAAATTTAAAATAGCCGAGATGAGTTGAATTAAGTTGAGTTGAGTTGAGTTGAGTTCGGTTGGATTGTGGTTGGATTGTGGTTGGAGGTTGAGCAAACAGTCGGCCGATAAATAAATTTAAATCTTAAGCCGTTGGCAAATCAAGACATTACTCATACGCCGTGTGGCGCACTCTATAAATAGTTGCGTTGCGTTGCGTTGCGTTCTGTTGTGTGTTGTCTGCCCCTTCTGGATGCTTGCCCCTCATCGTTGTTGCGGTTCTGACGTCTCTGATGGACGTTCTAATGCTGAACGCGTCATGATAAATGTGCCGACGGCTTTTAGCCAAATGCCGTGCAAATTAGCCAAACAATTTGTCCAATCAAATGAACCAATACACAAATTTGCCTCTCTCTCTCGCTCGCTATATAACAAACGAGTATATAGATTTTTAGGTACATATAATTATATGCGATGGCAAACGATGCGTCAGCTATCATAAAGCATTAGGCATCAGAGTGTGTGCTTCAAGGCTATATAGAACAACAGTTTTCCAATGATATCAAACTTGTGTTTGCATTCATATAAAATGCGGCAACAGTTCGAGTCGAAAATAAATATTTATATTAATTAAAAGCATCGATCTGATTTATGCGCTCAAACCCCTCCCTTAAATTGCGATAGTTTATGACTCAATAATGTGCCAGCTTAAAGCCTTATTGACCATCGCAAATGAGTCGTAATTTAATTAAAATAACAGCTAATGTGATGTGGCTCGTTGAAGACTTAATTCCAGCTGATTTGTTATCAGCATCGGGCATGATGATGAATGACATGGCATTTAAATATTTGATCTTGCAGTTTGCTATGCTACATTGAATTTCTTAGATTTGAGAATATTTCGATTTTAAAAAATAATTCTTGAAACAAGATTTCAATCTTAATATTTTCCTAAGATTAAATTAATCAATGTCACAACTTTGATTTCAACTCGATTCGAATATAAAACGATTAGTTTCAAACAAGTAAAAAGTATTTAAAAAAAAAACCATAACAACAATATCAAATATTTATTTATTTTTGGAATTGGATTCTTGAATCATGTATTTGCTTTTTGGGTTCAATATGATTGCAATATTTTATGTCCAAATGTAAATAATTTAAACAATTCTCCTTCTTCCCCTTTTTATATATATTTTTAAAAATCACTCTGCATAAATTTGATTCTTCAGAAGGTTCTTCAACGAATATACAAGTTAACAATTTTTAATTTCTGTAAAACTCTTTTTAACTTTTGGTCTATTTATTGAGGTAAATAATTGAAACAATCCTATACACAAAACTCTAAAGTGCCCATTTGTTTAGTACAATACTTTTCCTCTTGTGGTTTTAATTTCTGTGCCTGTCCCTTATGCAAATAATTTGAACACTCACTCTGAGGACTACTCGCTTAGTGTGCTTTCAATATGCTGCCGATTTTCAATCTGCCCGTCCACTGTGATCTATTAATCTCGCATTCGGCGACATCAACGATTCTGTGATGGATTTTGGATTTGCTTTGAACATACGCTGGAAATTGCATTGTCGTGTCCTCAAGTTATTTGCCTCGAATAGTTTTTTGTTGTTCGGTTCAGTTCGGTTCGCAAAGTTGATTTGCTTTTTGCTTGTTTGTCGCCCTCGTTTTTTAAGCCAAGGCATTTGGGCATTTTGTTTGGGCCCCTTTGCCACATTGTGTGTGTGTCTGCGGCTCAGTCGCTGATTTTGGCTGCTTTGTTCTGTGTCCCTGTGTGCTCTGTGTGCTCTGTGTGTCCTGTGCATGTCCTGTGGCTATAATTTCGACGCTGGACTCTGATACGAACAGCAACGTATCTCGCTCGTCTGGTTCATTGTCAGATTTCATCAGTTACATTTTTTGGGGGGGGGCTTTTTCGCAGCAAACAACGGCGACATCGTCGATGGGAATAGCAAAACAGCAAAGAAAGCGAAACGTGCAAAAATCCTTTCGCCTTTTTCTATCTCGCCCCGTTGTCATTTTAATTGTTGTTTACTGGGCTTGTCAAATGCGCACTTCAGTGCAAAAAACACCAGCCTCGAGGCGCATCAGCCAGAGATGTGTGAGCACCACAGCATCACAGCCATCCACATCTCCATCCACATCAACATAACAGCATAACAGCAGTGCCAGCAGCTCTGCGTCTCTGGGATTGAGGGACTCGGAGACCGTGGAGGCTGGGCAGATTTGGGGAGATTTGGGGAGCTGGGCAGTTTGGAGACCTGTGTTGCCATTCGTCATGGCGGCCGCTGTCTGTGACGAGGCTGTCATTGCCATACGCTCTGATTTACTGGCTAACACACACACACACTCGCACACACACACTCCATTCTCTGTCCTTGCTTTATGGTTCATACCTGTGCCATGTTGGCATTTGTTTAATGTTTATGAATTTTAATACTCTGCGGCGAACGGAGTGCGAACGGGCATTGAAGCTTTGGGGCCGGGAATGTAACAGCTGGATAGGCACAATAATTGCATTTCTTAAATAAATAAATTAGTCACGAGATTGATAGAAAAATTAAATGATTAACAACAATTCGATAATAATAACAATAATTCAAATTGTAAATATTGCAAAAAATATCACTTATCACAATTTTTAAATATCCCAATGTTGACAGTTTGACTGACCAATAATTTAAATTTTATTTCTATAACAATAATTAATTCATCTATTAAATACACGATTAATTAAGTAAGCTAATTAATCAATAGCAATACAAATGATTCAATACATAAAATAAATTAATAAATGCAAGGTAGTTAAAATTAAAAATATATTGCACACAAATCAATTAATAATTGAATAGAAAATCATTTAATTAATTAATACATTCAAAAATATACTGCAAATATTACTTTATAGAAGGACAGATTTTGTATTCTAATTCCAATCAATATATAAAACAAATATTTTAATTAAAAAACCATACAAGAAAATACTATTAAATTCATTTAAATATTTTCTACATTTTCAAAAAAAAATATGTTAAGAAATAAACAAATTTAAAAAATTTGTTAATTTAAAATTCTAGTAATAGTATAGAAGAAGCAAACAAAATAATTAGCAAGGTTCAGAAAGTGAAACTGCTAAAGATACTTCGATCACATGTGTGTTTAACTTTCAATATCAATTCACCAGTATAATAAATAAAATATTTAAAGAGAAGTGATTTAAAACTACACACTTCAACACATTTAAGTCGGCAGAATTAAGGGTTTAGCAGACAGTATCTGGCTGTCGAGCACACTCTGTTGTCCTTGTTATTTTTGGTGGCAAATTCACTTAGCAATATTTTTAATAAGCAAGCAAAGGAAGTCGGCAAACAAAGCGCTGCATTTGTGGACAAACAGCATCACGTGGCTGTTGCTTCATTTTGTTGCAATTTATGTTGTTATTTATTGTTGAGGCAAAGTGCTCAAAGCGCTTGAAGCGCCAGTCGCCAGTCGCCAGTCGACCCTTTATTTGCCTTTCGCTGCTCCTTCTGCTCGCTCCGCAGACTCGTGCACCGGATTTGGCTTTGGCCGGGCTTTCAAGTGATTATGATTATTTTTTATGCACATAGCGTTACATATGCGGGTCGTGTCCAACCCCAAATGCCAAAGCCAAAGCCAAAGCCGAAGCTGAAGCCAAAGTCAAAGCGAAAGCAAAGCGTCAGGCTCATCAGGCCACGTCAAAAGCAAAAGCAAAAGGCAAAAGGAGTGAAGAGAGCGAAGGAGAACGAAGCTCAAATGCTCTGCAGCCTTCAATTTATCATCGAAACTGTAATTCGCAGGACAACTGCGAAACAAGTTGCAGCAGAGCGGCGAAGATGCCAAAGTCTGTGAGGGCAATGCCAAAGGTAGCCAAGCAAAGGCGTCTACAGCATGTGTGTGTGTGACTGTATATGTGTGTGCGAGTGTGTGTGTGTGTGTGTTTGCTCAAGTATAACCAGAGGGCAGTCGTAAGGATGTCAGAACGGCAGGACGAATGACGTGCGTTGATTTTTACTGTTATTACTTGGACCCGGGCATATGTCTATGAATGTTTGTTTGTTGTCCATGTCTCTTCTGCCCGTCCGTCTGTCTGTCTGTCTGTCTGTCCGTCTGTCTGTCTGACCTCCTCCCACTCCTCGCCTTCTCTCTCTATTTGTCTGGCCATTTGTGTTTTGTGTAAGCAGTTAATTGGATCAGGGGCTAGGGTCACTCCTTTGCCCTCCGTCCCCACCAGCCAGCTGCAGCTTGTGGCAGAAGGGGCATACAGAATTGTTGCATACCTCGTGGCGCAGACGGCAGGCGGCCAAGCTAAATATTTCATCAGAAGCTGCTGCTGCCCAAATGTCAACATCTGCCCCAGGAACAGCAACTTAAAGATGTCTGAGCGAAGCTTCGATGGGCGGAGGAGAGTTGGCGATGCGAAGTCGCGTCTTGCGATTCATGGAATCTATTAAATTCATTTTTGTTGCTAATAAATTTGTATAAAAATAGCAACAACAACATGTGTTGCGCGTCTCGTTTGCTGTTGCACAGCTGCTGCACTTGCGCCGCCGCAAACAATTCTTCTGAATTCAAAAATTCCAAGTTCTGTTTTCACTCCACTCCCGCTTCTTTCTCTCTCCCTCTGCGAAATGTTAAATCGAAGTTGGGAATGGCATTGGCCAAGTCAGGCCAAGGCAGGCAAAAGCCAAGCCACATTCAGAGTCACAGCCACAGCCAGACGGGGGCAACATTCGTTTTTGGTCTGTTGCCGAGTCCAAAGTTGCTCATGCGCATCAGCAACAACAACAACTGCAACTGCAACAGCAACAGCAACAACATTAAGGAAACAACAATAGACAACACTAACCGCAGCTACCGTCTGTCGTCTGTCGTCTGCCGTCTGCTGAAGATGGTATATCATGACTCTACGATTATGCTGTGCCGCTGCGGATCTATAAAGAGATATAACACCAGCGAGGGTTGCTCCTAAAGTATACCTCGAAATGATTGGCGAAAAGTTTGCCTGCAGAACACATAAAGAATTAACTAAAATCAAGAAGAATTTAGTAAAATGGAAAGAAGAAGAATAGAATTTTGTCCAACTTACAATAGTGGACAAATATATATATTTAATATAATAAATCATAATTGATGCAAACTCGTCGTGGCTACAAGAGTTTTCTTAAATAAACTTCAAAATATGCAGAGAAAATGAGAAGCGTGGAAAAAAAGAATACATTTAATAAGATAATAATAATTGATAAAAACTCTTCTTGGAGAGTGCTTTCGATATTTAAATATTAAATGCACTCTTCATTCGCATTCTCGATCCTGATGAGATCAGCCTAAAGATTATGCTTTTTATTGTTAAATTAAGCAAACAATATATTTAATAATTTCAATATCATAAAATTATTTGAAATAACAGAATTGCAATTTTCATAATGATTTGTATAATATTTTAAAATAAATGCTATGTTGTTATTTAACAAATTAATAAGATAAAATATATATTATATTTAAATTTCATTTTTTTTTTAAACATTTTTTATTTGAGTCAACATATTCGAATTTATTAAATTAAATTCCTGAGTATTTCTGACCAATTTACTATATCTCATTGACCTTTTTTGAAAAGAAAGTAAAGCAATTAAATTTGCTCAAAGATTTGATATCAATGTCTTCGTATAATATTGTGTTGTATATTGACAACTACAACTTCTTTTGAAATGTGCAACTTTTGGAGCAGCCCACGCGCAATGCCTGGCTAATGATATGTATGGCATATAAAGCCAAAAAAAAAAAAGAAAAGAAAAAAACTTGCAACAACAGCAGCAGCAATGGCAACAGCAACAGCAATGGCAACGGCAGCGCCGACATAAATCAAAATTTGTGCAGCAGCAACTATTTTTTTTGTTGCATTTTTTTCTCTGCTTTACCTTTGCTGGGAAGTTGCCGCCCCAACGAGGGAAACATGCGAAGCTGCCACTTGGAAATGGAAATGGAGTTGCTATTGCTATTGCCGTTGTTGTCGCTGTCGTTGCTGTTGTTGTTGCTGTTGCTGTTGTTGTTGCTGTTGCTGTTGTTGTTGCAGTTGGAACTGTTGCCGTTGCCGATGCTGTTGCTGTCGCTGTAACTAAAGCCGAAGGAGCCGCCCGTCAAGTGCCGCTAAACGTAATGTAAATAAGCATTTAACAGCAGCAACATCAACATCAACAGCAGCAGCAGCAGCGGCAGCAGCAGCAACACAAATAGCAACAGCAGCAACAACAGCAACAACACCAATAAATGGCATTACAAACAACGGGCAAATAAATCGCATTGAAGCGCAAATGCGCCAAAGATGCAGCTCGGATGACGACGGTTGTTGTTTAACATTTACAACATGCAACAGATTTATGCATGCAACAAAAGCAGCAACAACAACAACACATGCTGTTGACTTATGCAGGCAGCTATCAAGGCGTCAGCTGCCCAACAGCTACCAACTTGCAACTCCAAGCTGCACACTTGAACATGCAACTTGCCACCCTTCATTGCCGCAGTCGCCGCCACATGCCCCCCTCTGCATTGTGGCTGCTGCAAGGTGCAGCCTCAGACCCGAGGAGACCACATGATGAAAATGTTATCTCTGCGCTGTGCTAAATACTTCGCTTATTATGCCTCCCTCGACTGCTTTATTAGTTGGCAGCAGCAATGCCGCAACAAGCAACTTGCAACTTGCAACATACAAATTAAGTGCAGCCACAGATACTTTTAAGTGCAATTGCATAATTGCAACGATTATTGCAGCCGTATAAGCAAATGTTTTGAATATATACTTTTAAAAACTACAAAAAGTTAGACACTGGATTAAGCAGGAACCATCACAATAACAAGTTAAATATGGATTTTTCATGATTCATTTTGAGTAACATTTTTATAAGTAAGATAAAAAATGAATCTCTGAAAAAGGAACACGAAGCAATTATAATTTTTGTATTCTATCATTTTTGAAGCGCAAAAGTTATTGAAATCAAAAACTACTTTTTCGCACATAAATAATGATGATAGTATAAATTTTGTGACTACTTCATTTTAAATAAAACATTAAAAATCAAAATATAACTAATCATTATGATGCTTCCTGCCTAAGTCTAGTAAAAGTTTTAATAAGAAGTAAAGTGAATATATTTAATAATTGCTAACTTGTTTAGTATAATAATTATTTTATATTCGTGCAAAAATATTGTTTTTTTATTCCAAATGTGTGATTTAATCATTATTTTTGCTGGCTAAGATTAGCAATAGACAAAAGATAAATCGCTGCAAACATAATATTTTTTTTGAATTGACGAAATCTTTAAATTTGCGTGTTAAATTAAAAAATTTAAATGTCAAAGTAATCATGAGAGAATCGCTTTTAAAAACAATTACATTTTCGGCAAACAACTTTTGAAAATCAATTAAATTGGATTTAATTTACAGTTTGTTGCGTATTCAGGGTAATACTTTTAGTTTTCAATTTTTGTTGAAAGAAAACATTTATCATTCGAGTATAGTACAAGAATGTGCTATATTCCGATGAGCTAAAAACGAAAGATATTCACGCTATTGAGCGCCACATGATTAAGAATAAAAGAACTCGTAATCATATTCGTAATTTGAAAGCTACTAAATCATGGATGTCAATGGCTGCCTTGGGGGCTTCTGATGGTCTCGCGTTTGCCGCTGTCAGCAGGCGAATTTATCCGGCAGTAAAAAGAAAAGAAAAGAGAAGGAAAAACCAAACGAGCAATGGCTGTAAATGAGGCAAACACGGCTAACGTGTTGCGCAAGTGGAGCGCCAAAAGCAAAGTCAACGTTGGCGTAGGTGTGAAGAATCGAGGAGGGGCAGCAGAGGAGAGGAGTGAAGGGGAGCGGAGGCAAAGGTGCAATCAAAGTGCAGCGGGCCAAGCAGGTGCCAAAGTTGTTTAATCACACAAGACACACAAGACTTTAACACACAATTTGTGTCGAGTTCGGTATGCTAAATCGCTTGGGAATTCGAATTTGGAATACGAATACGACTCGAAATTGGGGTTAGCCGTGGCTGAAAGGCGTGGCAAAGGGACACGGACACGGGGAGGGGGGCGACGCTGTCAAATAAAAAGCTCATTAGCCGAGTTGACCAAATTGCAACATGCCCAACACCAACAACACCTGCCCCTCACCTCACCTGCCCTCGCTGGCCACGACAAATGATGGCTATAACATGCGAGGCAGCCGACCCCCAGAGGCTTTGCATAAACAACGGCAACACAAACAAACAAACACAAACAGCCGAATAGACCTCGAGAAAAAGTGAATTCAAATAAATAAAATTCGAATCGGAATCGAGTCGAGTTGGCCCACAAGACAACACGTCAAAAGCAATTAAAATCCAAACTGTCGAACGAACGGAAAACGCTCAACACAATAATGATGTCCAATGTCCAGTTGATAATGATGATGACGATGAGACGCAAAAGCGAACAAAGTTGCGGTCTACAGCAGGTGTTTCGCCTCACCTTGGGTCAGCCAAGTAATTAACTCAAAGCTGGCAAAAGTTTTTTGAAACGACGCCAGACGCCCGAATTGTGGCAAAGACAAAGGAGGAAGTTGCAAATGAAGGCAAATCAGGCAGCTCATTGTCCAAGCTTTTCACACACACACACACACACAGCGTGAAAGTGTCCAAAGCTTTTCCAGCTTAACGGACCACAGAGTGCCAGCCACCGAAAGCTCACCAATACAAACGCAAAATCGACAGGACTTATTGGCCATTTAAGTGAGCCTTGAAAGCCTACAAACACAAATTTTCGGAGAATAAAATTAAATCGATCGCTGATCTCCAGCCAGCAAAATGTCAAAATAATATTTCATGAAATTACAATCAATTTAATGAAATCAACAGAAATTAATTGAAATACATTTAAATGCAAGAAATCTGAATTTTCAATATAAATTAAAATAAATATTTCATAATTATTACATTATTTCAATATCAATTCAGATATTTTGTTTCTTCAATATATTGCAAATTATGATCAGTGATTAAATAATATGTTTTTCTCACAAATTGCTTTTCAAAATACAGATAGAAAAAAAAAGAAAATATAAATCTCGAAAAGCAAAAGAATTACATTTATTTCGATATATTTTTATGCAACTAAATTTTATATTGTACAAAGCTCAATTAGCTTTGCCGATAAAGCAATTCCTTCAATTTCGAAAGTGATCTTAAAAGCTGGCTTTCATAACACTCTCAAGATGGGTGACAATTTAATGGCGGTTTCTCTGTTTTATTGTAATTGTTATCCAAAGAGCACTCAGTCAATCAGTCTGTGAAGCGTAGTCTTTAGTCAACTTGACGGGGAATTCCTCATCTTTAATAGTGATGCTGTGGAGTGCGTATCTTTATTTTTAGCCATTCGAGATTAGAGTCGCAACCTTTGGAGCATTTGTTGCCCACTCCACGCCGCATACCTCAAATCTAATTTAGTTGATTTTGCTAGATTTTTTCCAACGTGCTGCTCGCCGTCGCACTCATTTGCCACACAACCCCAATGGGCCAATGTTATTTTGGGTATTTTTACTTTAATTAAATTTTACACAAATATTTGAAAAAGTATTTGGAAATTGAAGCCATCCCTTGAACTCGTATTTGTGTGTGCGCTTCTCGACGGTGGTCGTCGGTTGTCGGTGGTCGGTTGTCTTTGCACCTGTGTTGAAAGCCAAAGCCAAAAAGGGTTTCCAGGCAAATGCTTTTGTGGCAGCAACTACTGAATAAAATAGGCCTATGGCTCAGACTGAGCCTGAGCTGACACGTTGAGCGTTTCTTTCGATTCGGCTTTTGTTTATCTCCCAGGCACTGGGGGGATGGATGGGCTGTTGACAGGCGCCAAAAGACAACGAGATTAAGTCATCGAAGCGAACTACACAACAAAAACCACCCACAAAAAAAAAGAGGAGAAAAGGGAAAACTCAGCAAAGAATAATCGCAGCCAAGTAGATGGATAGATTTTCATCTCTCTCGAAAGATTCTAAATATTTTCATTTGACAAAATTTCGCATTACGAGTACTCGCCTCTTTGAAATGTGGTTAACATTTCGGGTGGGTGGTTGTTGGCTCTATGGCTTTGTTTATGTTGCTGTTTATTTGCCCAGGGCAATCAGCAGAGACCAACAACGACAACGACAACGACAACGACAACGAGCCCCGCATTCCTCTCTCTGGCGTTGGGCTCACTTTAATTTGGCTTTTTTGCGACTCTCTCTCACTCACAATTTTTTTGTAGCTATTTTTTGTTTTGTTTTTTTTATTATTGAATGGGGCGCATAAAAATCTTGAGCACGTAATTATCCTTTTTTTTTTTTGCGGCACGATTCCTTTCCTGCCCCATGCCGCCGGTTAGGCTCGACTTTCGGCTCTCGGCTATGCACTCATTTATTTATTTGGCTTTCTTCTTTTTGTTGTTGTTGTTGTTGTTGTTGTTGTACTTGTTATTTCTTTGGCTATTCATTTTATGACATCTTGTTATTTTTATTGTTATTGAGTTGCCTTTTGTCGTTCTCGTGGTCGTCGCCGTCACCGTCGCCATCCTTCGTGTCGTGTCGTTGTTGTTACTGTATTTTCCTCGCTTTTTTTTACCATAAATTGTGCCCTCGTTGTCAACGTCGCAGTGTCGCAGCCATTGTTGGTGTTATTAATTTTTTGGGCTGCAAACGAGCTTATTAGCGGCATGTTCTCCACATAGAAATGTCAAGCCGCCTCGCCCCAGAACATTGACAACTTCATTGATGGTCCAGATCGAATATCATAAGACCCTTGTCCAGCTGGCTGTTCGTTCGTTTCTTCTCTTTAATCTTGCTGCTACAAGATCTAACAGCTCAGATTAGAAATCAAAGCCTTTTGCCGGAACAATTTTCGCAGCAACAACACCAACAACACCAGCAACATCGACACCCATAATCAAATGCAAATTATCAACAACTATCACAACAACAACAACAACACTCGGTCTATGTGCGGGGCGTGTCTCGAAGCAACAAAAAAAATAGAAGAGGAAAAAACAAAAGAAAAAGTTTCGGTTTCTTCGGGTTTGTTGTTGTCGACGCGGCAGCAACAACAGCAACAACAATAACAACAATTTATGTAGATTTGCCGTGGGATGCCGTATCTTTTGATTGAGACATTTCCAAGTGCGACTTCTTAGCCATGGTCAATTAAAGTCAAGAGGGAAAACACACTCGCAGCGGCTGAGAAACACAAGCAACGACCTGCAAATGCTGTACAAACAACCACAAAAATTCCACTGCCATATTAAATAAACTATTATTGTTGTTTCGAATACATCGAGTCATTGCAGTTGGTTCAAATATATTGAATAATATTTATAGCTAACAATTTCAATGCATTTCGAGAACACTATTGGTAAAGGCAGAAAAGTAAAGAGTTAAAATGTTTATTATACAATTTCAAAAATATATCATCACATTGAAAATAAATACATTTAAATGTATTTGAAGAACACCAATAAAATGCAACAAATTCAAATATTATTTATAAAATAGATTAAATATTACAATATCAATTCACATTTTTTGCTAATTTATTTCACTGCAACTAAATATTTTAAAATTGAATAGCAACACAATTCATAAAGAAAAAGTAAAGCAAAACTAATTTTTAAATAATTCATAACGAATGCATTTGGAGAAGAACGAAATTGATAAAGTAAAATTTAAAAAATTAATATTATATTAATTAAAAATGAATTCACATTTGTTGCTTATTCAGTATATAAACAAATTCCTTGAAATACATTAGTAAAAGTCAATTAATTTAAATCAAAACTAATAATAAATAAATGAATGCAATATCACTTCATATTTATTGCTTGCAATGATCAGCTGTTAAATGATATTTTTTCACTTCAAGCTGTTTTTTGAAATTAGAAAAAAGGAGTTAGTTTAAAATATAGAAATACATAAATAAAAAAAAATAAAATTCAGTTTGAAATAATTTGCACTTAAATGTTTAATAATGTAATTTAATATTGAATAGAAAATATAGTTAGTAAATTGAGAATGAGAAGAATTTCGTTGAAGCAACAATGCATTCGAAGTGTGGCGAGTGTTGCAAAGTGGCTGTGGTAGGCAACGTATCTCTTCTCGGGCTGTTGGGGGCAGCTGAGCTGAGCAACGCCTATCGATTTCAATCGGTCGACATCCGAAGACCAAACACGCCAAAGCGCAATCAAAAAGCGTTTTTAATAATGCGCTAAGTGATTGTTAAGCGCGACTCGAGAGACGAGACTCGAGAGTCGAGAGACGAGAGACGAGAGTTGATGGTCCATAGCCAAAGCGCTTGATGGCTTAAACGCGAGGCTGTGGAACGCGCTTTCCGAGTGCTTTCCCAATCGCCAGTTAAGTCATTAATGAACTGCTGTCGTTGTTGTTGTTGTTGGCGCAGCATCTTCTACGAGAGTCGCGGCACCCACGCGACCTTCGCACAAAAAGACAGAGATACACAGAGAGAGAGAGAGAGAGATGGACTTGAGCCTATTAAATCTCAATTACATTTAATTAATCAAGCAGTTGTGCAAGTCGACACCTCCAGTCGAGTCCGCTGCGATGACGCTGCACAATTGAAGGCGCCAATCGAAGGAGCTCGGCTCTGACATTGGCTTCATTAGCGTACAGAGGACAGAAGACAAGAGCTCAAATTAATAGTTAAAACAAATTGAAATGGACAGCGCAAACATTTGAATCTCAAGTGCTGGACGACAAATATTTCAATGGGCCAGCTCATTAGCCGATGTTGCAGTGGCAATTCAACTGCAACTGCAACTTCAATTTCAACTTCAACTTCAAGTTGAAGTGGCAGCAGTGAAAGGTGTGAAGGCCAGATTAAGTTTTTAATGAGTGAGTTTCGGGTGCTGGGGAAATTGAAAATGCCATGGACTAAAGTTTCTTCTTCGTATCTCAGCAGCGCAATCTGTTTGCTTATCACGCCTAAACTGCTTAGGCCTCGGCCTCACTCTTCAACAAAACAATGCAATGTTCCCAAAAAAAAAACAAAAAACAAAAAATCTGTGAACCCCACAGCCAGATTACAAATGACAAAGAAAGCGGCGAAAGTCGCGAGACTGAGACTCACCTGGCATGTAACAATATTTGTGTTGGCCAAACAATGCCAACAACACCACCCTCGGCAAGAAGTTCTTTTGCTGCTGAGAACAAGAGAAAAATTACTTCATTAAAAGTTGGAAAAATGAAGAAGAAGTGAAGTGTCCGTTGCTGTCGGTGTTGGGCAGCTGCTGTCCCGATAAGAAACTCATAATTGGTGTCATTAAAAAAGCCATTTCGGAAGTTGTTAATCTTGCCGCTCTCCAGGGTTGACAATTATGCCCAACTAGCCAAGTAAATCGCAGAAGCAGCCAACAAACAAGAAGATGCATAAATATGTAATTTATTAAAAGCGACGCACACAATAAAGTACATACATATAGTATATATGTAGAGATGAAGCAGGGGCGCAAATAAATAAATGTTTACAACAATGCGTTGGCTTTTGTTTATTGTTATCATTATTTAGCCAAGTGATAGCAGCCTGGCCTGCTGTTGCCAGGAGACAGCAGCCGCCATCCCGACTCCAACTTCAGCTTCATATTTTGTAGCTGTCGCTTATCGCTCGCCTTTAGTTTCTTCTTTTTTTTATTTTACTCACTCGCTCTCGCTCTGTCCCGCTCTTCATTTTAATTATAAAAGTGCGATAAATGTGACAACCTAAAAAGAGCGAGAGACAGATAAAAAAAAACAAAAAAAACCACAACAACAGTGTGGAGTGAAAGATAGCCCAAAAGGCGAAACAACAACTGGCAAAAGTCGTTAAGGCCTCTACCGAGTTTTTTATGCCTGCGCCCCCCAAGAGGCTTTTTCCAGCCTTGCTGCCTTCTTTTTTGCGCCATTGTCAAGAGTTGGCCACCACGAAGCATTTAATAAACACCAACACCAAATGTCCCCGGCCAGGTTCCAGTGTCCCTAACCCAATCCTAGTCCTGTGGTCCCGGACCCGGACCCGGATCCACAGCCTCAGCCTAGGCTCGCAATATGAAATTGCAAACACACAGACACACAGACACAGTCAGAGATAGACTGGCCATAAAGTAAACGGCAAAAGATACAAAGATACAAGTAACCGCAAAAAGCAAAAGATACTCGCATTCGCATTCGCATATTTTGTGGCATTTGCTTTTGTCTTCGTGTCTTGTCAGTTGCCCATAAATATTATCTCTACAGCCTGCTCGATGTCCTTCTCCTTCTCCTTCTCCTTTTCCTCGTCCTTTTGCCGGTCAAGTGTTAATTTCCTCGAAAAGTCAACTCTCTCTCTCAGTGCTGGACAATTAAGTTTAGCCCCTGTTCTTGGGCTCTCGTTCTCTGTTCTCCTAGTTCTATTGCCATTGCCAATTTCTATGCCTGTTGCTGGGCCATTGTGTTTGTCAACTCTAGACCAGCGAAGATAGCCAAAAAAACAAAGAAAAACAAAAAATGAAAACACATAAAAGCCAAGTAAAGTAAAATGCTAAAATATTTGTCGCTGCCATTGTCTTAATATGCAAATTGCATTGTCTCAAGTCGAGCTTTGAGTTTCAGTTGAAGTTTCAGTTTTCAGGTTTAAGGTTCAATTGCCCATCAGAGGCTGCGGCTGAGGCTGAGAGCAGATCAGCTTAAACGATATGCAGTTTGATTTCCTTTTGACCTCGCGCAACAACAAAAATATTAATAAACAATCGTTGACTGCCGAATCATGATCACTGAGCATCGCGATTCCCGAATCGAGAATTGCAGATCACCGATTGCTGCAGATTGCTGCGTGTTTTGCACATTTTTTACTTATTACTTACTTTACTTATTGTCATTGTGATTTGCTGGCCTTTTTCTCTTACTTTCACGATTTGTTTGTCATGCCACACAACAAAATGCTGTTGTTCATTCAGCCTCCGACTTCCAAATCTTACTTATATATATATGTATATATTCGTGGTCGCATTTGCCTGTCCTCGATAAAGTGAATGGCTTCCAATGGCTGTGTCTAACTGGAAATTGAGTTCTCAGCTATCAGGTAACCACACTGGCAAAACATCTTTTGGGCCAGATAAACATCTTGGCCCAATAAAGAAACACAAATTGCAATTGCAATTGCAGGCAAGATAAACGATCGACGTTTAACTCTCAGAAATGCCAACTTAGCTCTGAGCGACATCAAATTTCTTGCTCTTTTTTTTTCGTTTCGAACAAAGCATCAGTTGACACCAAAATTGTATCTCTACTTTGTAGATGGCAGCATGCAGATATAGATGCGGATTATTTTATTGAATCTATGCCTTGAGAATTCTTTGGCAACTCTTTCGTTGCAGCGATAAATATTTCTCCATCAATGATTATTTAATGATCACAACAACATTTTTTGATTCAATTGTTTTTTAATATAGTTTTAGTAGATATAATATTATTAAATTCAGAACAATCTTACATCAAAAATATAATTGCAAACAAATTATTTTAATTGCCAAGAGTCTGTTAAATTGAGCCAAAAATAAAATATAGTATGTATAGAAAAATGCATATAAAATATTGATTTAATTTAATTGAGCAAAAGAATATATTTTTGTGCACTATTCCAATATGGAAAAACTGCAGATGGAATTTCATTGCAATTCGTAGATTTTGCATTTGAATAGTTAATAGTTAATCCCCTACAATCTCTGCAACTTTAACTTGACCGAATGCTTTTTGAACTTGCTTTTTGGTTGTGTACATTCATCAAATGTGTTTGCCTTAATTGATTAACTGTCGGTTTAAGCTAAGTTATTGTTTTTACCCAGTTTTCGAGGCTGCTTCTCTCTCTCTATCGCTGTCGTCTCCAATCTCCTGTCGAGCTATTCATAAAATAACATTTTCATTTTGGCAACTTTATGGCAAACACACACACACACTCACACACTCTCCTATACTCACACACCTGTTAGGTCCCTTTGGAAGCAACGCGGCAGTTGCATTGTGTTGAGCTGAGCCAAGGCAAAAAAAAAAAAAAAAAAAAGAAGAAAAGGCTTGAAAAATGCGCTGGCTGCATGAATGGCAATGAGAATGCAGCCCAGACAGACCGACTCTGCTTTCCATCCATCCCTCTGTCTGTCCGTCTGTCCATCGGTTTGCCTGTCCGCCAGGCAAATGTAAATAAATGCAAAGGCAGCTCAGCTCTCTGGGAGGACAGAGAAAGGCAGAGCCAGAGAAGAACATAGTTTTGCATGCAATTCGGGCTGCATAGTTTTGCTGAATGGATCCGGGCCAAATGTGCAACAGCAGTCGGTTGATGCAGCAGCAACAAAGCGGCACAGGACGACAGCTGCCTCTTGGAAAACTCATTGAACAATTGACCAAATCGATGCCTCGTCCCTCAATACAATAAAAATGCGGTACAGCCCCTAACCCCCGCCTCCCTCGCCCTCTCTTTCTTTCTCCTCTGAAGCGTAACAAAAAGATTAAAATGCATAAAATTCGTAACTGAATCGAAGCTAGAGAGAAAAACAGTAAAAACTCGGTCTCATTTTGTCATCCTGTCATCCTCCCAAGCCCTTAGTCTCAGCGTCAGTCTCGGCCTGAATCCCAGGCTGCTGCATTTGCCGGTTGCCGGTTGCCGGTATTGTCCAAAAAGGCATCTCTTATTAATTTGCTTAAGTGCCATAAATGGCAAAAACTGTGTGCCACAAAAGGATTTGAATTTCCTACCTTTTTTCCATTTGCCATTTGCCATTTGCCATTGTCACTCTCAGAGAACTGACGGCCGCCCAGCTGGAGATTTTACACGTATTACACACACCGATCTCCAAGACGAATTGTCACAGAATCCAAGCCAACAATAAAAAAGAAATACAAAGTAACACGATAAATAAATGACAAAAAATTACAGCAAAAGTGACCAGGGAATTCATCGAAATTCGCATAACGAAGCTGAAATGCGCTAACGCAACTCAAGTGCATCTTCCCAAGCATAAAATTAATTAAAGATCAACGAGAATAGATCAAGAAACAAACAGTAAATTCGTATTCGACTAGAAATTATTTTAGGAAGATAAATAGAAAATTATATCGTTTTATAATTAAAACTCGAAACTATGATAGATTGAAAAAAAAGACACAATAAAAATTTTAAAAATCATATTTTGACAAGGATCACTAAAAGAAAGATATTAAGATTAAAAAAAAAAGATAAAAATTGAAATCATTCTAAACCAAAATTGTAGTATTATAAAGGGGAACGTTAAAACAATAATTTACAGAGATATACCGATTTTTAAATTAAATGATATTTGAAGAGAATCGAGAAAGATTTGTAATGTAAAACATATAACCCATATAAAATATAAAAATGATTGAAGCTGTAATCATTCTAAACTGACCAAATACTTATAATTTACGATAAATAAAAGCAGATGAAAATTGAAAAATAATTCACTGAGATCATATTGATGATGATCGTATAGAATATATCTGGAAGAAATCAACAGATTCGCCGCCTGAGATCATCCGCATGACATAAGAATCGTTTCATAGTAGTATTCGGCACGTTTTGAATCGATATGATGGACATGTGCAACAAGCATGACATGGGATCACCAAGAATCGGGGCTTCTTAAGAACGAATCGGGGCGTAAAACGAGTTCACACGAAGGGCGGCAGGGCGGCAGGGCGTCATGCTGATTAGTGATTAGCAGATGTGCCTCAAAGTGTTTGTGTTGTGACAAACCTCTCCACGAACTCATTGTACACGATCGCATACTCTGCAGTGCGCGGTGACTGGTCTCAGATGACATTGAAAATGCCGACTGCCAGCGGACAGAAGACGCTTGTAACGACGCTGCTGTGCCTGATTTATGTTTTGGGCTACTCGTTTTGACCTTTTGAACGCATCGCATCGCATCGCATTTCAGCTCAGTTGAGTTCAGTTCGTTTGCCTTCGGTTCTAGTGAATTTGTTACAGCCAAAGATAGGCAATCTGGCAGGACAAAGTCGAGTTGGCATTGACTGAGAGCGGAGAGTTGACTTCAGAGCTTAATTAAATACAATCTATGCAGCGAGTCAGTCTGTCTATTGGGCGAGAAGAACTGTCAACTGCAAATCAGTAGCGCATATTTTGCGTATTTAAAAATCATTAATTTGAATTAGCTGTGGCGCTGTAATTAAGGCGGGGCAGCAACCCAGCCACCAGACGCTTCCACGACTTCTCGCGCTGCCTGAAAGATAAACAAACAAATGCAAATGCAGCAGCAGCAGCAGCAGCAGCAACAACAACAACCAAAAGTTAAACAAAACATATTGCCGCACTTGGAGCACATGGCCTCCAAGTGCGCACCGCTGACATTTCAACACCATCGTCAGCAACAGCATCCAGTAGCAGACCTCGCCACGCCCCCGCCCCCGCCCCCGCCACCGTTGCTTGTCTAATGACAAAGCGAGCAGAATACAATGCAAATGCAACTGCAAAGCCGCGCAGCCGCGTGATCTTTTGAACTGGCAACTGGCAATAGAATCCACATCCACAGCCACAGCCAAATCCCAATCCCAATTTCAATTTCAATCCCAATCAAAACAAAGATCAAAACCCACAGCACAGACACTTGAGTTGACGTCGACGGCGACGCTGGCTGAGAGCAGCGGGCGGGCGGCTACCGCAACACACAACTCACAACAACACAACAACACAACTCAGTTTCAGTTTCAGTTGCTGTTGCTTTTGCCGCTATCTTCTTAGCTGCCCTCTCGCTCGCTCTCTGTCTCTGTCTCGCTTTGTGGCTGGGCATCACCTGCGCATTGCTTATTGATCTAGCTGTTGTTTTGTTTATCTAACCTACACACACACACACACACGCACACACATTTCGACACTCAATTGAATTTTGTTGCGCTTTTACACAGCATTTTCTTTGCATTCTGGTCAAAGCAATTAACGTGCTCATTATTTTAAACCCACAGAAAGAGTATTGCGGAAAAGAAGAGCAAGAGACTTAACTGTTTTTTGATAAACACATAAAGATAGACAAAAATATTACAACAAATAATTTGAAATATAAATACGTTGAATGTCGACTATAGGAGCAATACATAAATAATTTAATATGTATTCAATAACTCATTATGAAGTTTATAATTCAATCGTTAATTTTACAAAATAATGCATTGAATACATTATATTAATAAGTCGCAATAAATTATGCATATTATTGTTAAATTTTTCTAAAATATTCGTAACAAAATATTGCACTGCAATTTTAATGAAACGGTGAATTCTAATGATTTATTTGCAATGCAAAATTATTGACCTCTTAACTAAAGTTATGCATTTAAAATTGCATTAAGAAGTGTAGTTAATTTTTTAAATATTATAAACAAAAAAATGCATTGTAAATTCGATAAAAAGATAATGCTAAACTATGATTCATTTTACTGAAATATTATTGCATTACAAATTTCAAAAAAACATTAACGTATTGATCAATTTTTCTGACATATTATTAAAAAATAATGAATTGTAAATGTTATGAAAAGCTTATCGTAAACTGTGGTTATATTATTGCATTAGAATTGCCCTTTAAAAGTTATCATAAACTATGCATTCTATTGGTTCATTTCACTGAAATATTATTGGGCAAATAATGCTTTTGAAATTTCAATACTCAGTCAACATAAACTGGGCATTCTATTGGCACATTTGACTGAAATATTACCGACCAATTAACTCATGTAATGCATTTGAAATTTCATTAATAAGTCATCGTAAACTATGCATTGTAATGATTTCCATTGACTCGGATTCTCAAAATCATTTGATCATGCAATAAAATACACGCTTTAATTACGTTTCGCCATTAACAATATTTCTTCGACGGCAGTTGGGAAAAGTGGAAAAGTGGAAAAGTGTATTTGGGCTTCGTTGTGGCAGCTCGTCCTCTTTCGGCTATTTTGTTTACATATATTTTGGGCCACTTTTGTGTGTGTGTGTGTGTGTGTGTGTGCGTGAGTTGGGCGACTTAATTAGGAAACTTGGTGCGTTTTATTTATGTGTCTTAACGAGTCGTTTATTTAACCCCCAACCCCCAAACCCACCTCGCTCTCTCGCTCTTTCGCTCTCTCTGTGTCTCTGGTTTGGAAAAACTAACATCAAATTGAAGCTGAACATTTTGGGAAAATTTGTTTATTGTTTTTGTTTGGGGTCCTCCGCACAACCGCTGCATTTCACTAATTTGGAAAGAGCAGAAATCGAAAACGAAAACGGAATTCGAAATGGAAAGGAAAATACTTGTACTCCAATACGAATATTTACTCGACGAGAGACAGAGACAGATAAAGAGAGTGTCTCATTTGAGGGAGAATTGAAATAATGTTGTACCTTGATTTAAATAAAATAACAAAAGCGAAGCGAAGGCAGCAAAAGGCAATTCGACGAAAAACTAAACATAAATTCTCTGTCGATCTGGCTTCTCTCAATCTCACTGCCTGTGTGTGTGTGTGTGCGTGTGTGTGTGTGTGTGTGGGCCAAGCTGCAGCCATGAACTTTGTTTTTTATTAGCGGCAGGATATCGGCATTGGCCCGCTATATATTTATATGTTAATTCGTTTGTGTTAATTGGAAAACAAATGCCCCTCCACGCATCGGCTTCCCAAGCACAACTTCGAGTCGAAACTGAAACAGAATTCCACACAATTTATTTTTAAGCAGACATTTTTGTGTATTTATTTATTTTGCCGCTGGCAGCAAACAATTTGTAATCGTTGTTTTTGCCGCTGCCACCAGCCTGACAAGCACAATGTTGCAGCTGCGTCGCGGCGGCGGCGGCGGCGGCACGCGAAAGCTGCAAGCGTCTGCAATCCACTTCCCTTCACTCTACGCTCCGCTCTGTGCCACAGCACGTTGCACTGTCGCCTTAATTGCACTGCCAAGGAAGCGACTCAAATATGCCCATAGCTTTTGATGTCGCACGAACATCAACAACGAACAACAACGGCGACAACAAGAAGTGGCAAATGCCAGAGGTCGATTATGGGGCAAGATCTGATCAGCAGGCAAGCGATGAAATGCAATCAGAGCACAACTTGCGATCTAGCGCATTGATTTCAATCAAATCTGCATTATATTGCAGTAGTCGATTTGATTAGCAATCAATAGAACTATCAACGGATTAAATAAATCTGCAATTAGATGCTTTAAAAAATTGCATAATTTATTATTATTATTCCCTAATTGAACTGCACACATTAAACTAATTATATTAAAACTTATCACTATTTTTACGTGAGTGAACACATTCAATTGTTAAATCATGGTTGATTAGGCATCCCTTTAAATAATTATACAAAATCAGCTACAAAATTCCATCAAAAGTCCTAATATCAAAATTCAACTGCCAACAATTCTATACTTGACATAAAAATAAATACTTCATATAATAAACATCACATCACTTCCTTCACAATTTCTATTTTAAATAGCCTTAATAATAAACCGTATCAAATTATTAAATCACTGCTAATAATCATAGTAGATCTGTCTTAAAATTCAGAAGTATTTTTAAAACTCAATCATAAGTCACAAAAATCAAAATTCAACCGCCAACAATTCTATACTTGCCAAAAGAAATAAATAATTCATTTAATAAACAGCATTTCCTTCACAATTCCAATTTTATATAGCCATACTAAATTGTTAAATTATGGCCCACAAAATGACTACCAAAAATAGATTCGTAATAGCATATTAAATTGTTAAATTATGGTTTCAGAAATCGGTATTAAAAATCAGTGTTATGAAGCTATATAGATTTGTAACTTAGCGCCCTTCAATTTGCATTGTCCATTTTAATGGTGCCCTTTAAAATTTGCCATAACAATGGATCGCATCTTCATTAAATCCAAAATCAATTCAGTTCCATAGTGCACGACGCTATCAAGTGTGCGATTAGCATAGATATGGTGGGATTATACGATTATGAGCTTATTCAAAGACTAGTTCACTCTTTATGCATTCCACAGTTATCGTAAAACACACAAATCTTATCTCAACTCTCGAATCAGTTGCTTATTCACTTGATCAAAGTATTCATATGCGCAGAAATGAATTCTGTCTTTCAATTCACATACGTAATAATTATTTGGAGTTTTTCGCAAGTTGCGGTCATCATGACCAGAGATTAGCCGAGATTCTTTTATCAATTGAAATGGAATTTTAATTGTGGTCTAAGCACACTGAGGTGACAGCGAATTTTCTAGCAGAAGATAGAAATTAATTGGGCGTAGTCGGCTCATTATTTGGATAGATGCAGATGCAGCAATCGTTTCGATTTCTTGGTATTATTATGAAGGCTTCCCGAGAAGAAAGTGCGAACAATTTATGAAGGCATAAAACAAAAGTCTCGAATCGGGGGGAATTTTATGACTGCTTCGAGCATTTAAGTTGAAAATGTTTATAAATAAGAGATGCAAAAGAGTAGAGTATCTTTTTTTTTTTCGTTATATTTTCTGTACCAAAAGCATCCTCAAATTGGGCCACTTGCAATAGGTCAAATATTCAATAACTGCACCAGAGAAAGAGAGCGAGAAAGTCACAGAGAGAAAGAGAGAGAAGGAGAGGGGCAGAGTGTGTGTGGTATCTGTGATGTACTAATGAGAGAAATAGTCAGTTTTTACAGCTGCTTTGTTGATGTTTAGCACATAAAATGCGTTTCATGAGAAATGATATTATGAGGAACTGAAACGGGGAAATAAAAAGAATGTGTGTTGCACAGAATTCGGCTGCTGATGATAAGTATGAATCAAGCATTATCTTTCTCGCTTCTCGCTTTTGTCTGCTGCACAATTAGTTTGCATTGTATTTGCCAGCACGAATTATTAATTACCAGCGCAAAAGCACGCAAACAGAAATTTGTAAATCGACCAGTTTTGATAAACACACACACATTCGCACACTCGCACACCCATGGAGAGTGGCTGTCGGACAGAGGGACAGACAGCGGGGATGCCACAACAGAACACGGCCACAAACACCAAAACAATTTTGCGATGAAATTGTCAAATTGCAGCGCAAAAACGCAAAAGCAGCGACCGCAACCGCAGAACGCACACCAATGCAGAAGGACGGCAGGACGGCAGAACAACCCTGGCCAGACCAGAGTTGCCACCCACAAATTCAATTCACAATTTTGGTTGCCGAAAATCACAGCGATGTTGAACGCAATCAATCATAAAACGATGAAATGTCGACGCGAATGCGAATGCCAGCAAATTGAAAACGCTGCCAGGACACAGGACAGGAAACGGACATCGTCAGAAATAGAGGAGTAGAGAGAGGGGCGGAAAGGGGGCGGGGGTAAAGTGGCATGTCAGTCAAAGCAAAAGCTAGCAAAGTCATCGTTAAAACGATTTCGGTTGCCTTCTTTTTGTGGCCGGTTGTGCCACCATCCTCATCGACAATCTGTCAATCTGGCCGTTTGGGTCTTTGGAGCATCGATTGGGCCCCAAGCATAAAGCGTTTGAGCGCCTCAAACAATATGTTCAGTCAACGGCAGTTAATTAGAGAGGCGCAGATACAACGACAGTCCATAGATACAGATACAGATACAGATACAGAAGATACCCGAACTGACAATTTCATTGTCTCGGCTTCACTTATCAAATTTGAACTTAATTACCAAACTGGCCAACTGGCCAACTGGCTAATGAACCACGTTTTTATTTATGCAGCGTTTTAAGCCGCTGTAATTTTGTAATCTGTGTGTGGAGCTGAGAGAGCAGAGAGATTTACATAAAATCGACAATGCTGCCGCATAAATCACGTTGCATTCGCACGCAGTCGCCAGCCGCGTAAGTGTGTCATTAAAATTAATTATCTAGCATTTTTTAACACCAACTTCAATCGGAATCGGAATCTGAATCGGAATCGGAATCGTAATCTTAATCGCAATTGAATTGCGAGACAAGCCCATTGAGCATCAAGCATCCTCGAAACTGGGCGTTTGACTTGGCAATTAGCCACACGCCGAACAGACGCTCTTCTCTTCTCTGTGTTTTTTTCTAAATATTTACTCAGCTTTTGTTGACACACACACACACACACACACACACATACAGAGATGGCCTTCGTCGACTTGTCGACTCTGCTCTCTCAAATATTTGCGCTGACATAACTTTGTCTGCGGCTGGCGCGAGCCAAGAGTCGAGTTGAGGCTCAAACAGCAGACGACAGGCAGCCGCTTTGTCTGCGCCTCACAATGTGCGAAAGATAATTATAACATGTGTGCACACACACACACAGATACACACACACACACATACATAGTAAGAGGGACATTCGATAGGTGGACAGATCGCCAGGCAAGGCAAAAGGGCGACAAGTGCTAAACTGCAAAGGGAGTCAAGTCTTCTTCTTCACTTCTCCTTTTTTTTTTCTGTCGACTCTTGCCACTGACAGCTTCGAGTTGGACAAAGCTGACGATGGGACCAAAGATGCCAACACAGCAACAAGAGTCCCACTCTATTCCCTATTCTCAATCGCATTCTCAATCGCAGCCACCATCGAATGTCAATAGCAAAACATGAAGTTGTCTGAAATAAAGTCAAACAGTGATTTTCGTATGCACTGCAAGTTCTTGAAAAATATAAAATTCAGATTATATCGATTGATAATAAAATACAATTGAATCTAGTATAGCAAACAAATTTGATGCAGAAAACCATTGGAAAACAATCTAATTGAAATTATTTCGATTGGAAATATACTTGATAATGAGAAATGAAATAATTAAATCGAAACCAGCTTAAAATGCAGTGCAAAATCGTATCGCAAAACAATCTAATTGAAACTATTTCGATTGAAAATTTACTTGATAATGAGAAATAAAATGCAGCTGAAAATAGAATAGAAAAATAATTGAATACAAATTTGATTGATATCTGCTTAAAATGCAGTGCAAAATCGTATTGGAAAACAATATAATTGAAATTATTTCGATTGGATTGGTAATGAGTACTAAAATGCAGCTGAAATAGTATAGGAAAATAATATAAGATCGATGTCTGCTTAAAATGCAGTGCAAAATGCTATAGCAAATAAATTCGATTGAAAATGGACTTGATATAGAAAAATAATAGATCGATTGAACAATAATTGAAATTAATTAAATCAGTAATGATTCAAGGCTAAAAGTTGCGTCATCTTAGAATTCAATAAAAAATGTGCGGCAATCAAAATTAAATAATAACATTGCTTGAAAGTCATTTCTACCTTTAGCTTCAATTTAAAAATAGGAAGTAAAATGTGAAAGGAGAAAAATTGCAACAAGGATACTGCAATAATTTTTAAAAATATCTTAAGAACAGTAAATAATTTTAAATAATAATTTAAGTAAAAGTGAATAACACAATATATAATAATACTATTCATTGCAGAATTAAGCAATTTATTTCTATAGTTTAGTGAGCAATTTATAACTATATTTGCAAAACTTAAAAGCAGAATATTTAATTATAGCAAACGTCTTGAAATTATTCTATTATTAGTTTTGATTTGAATAATTTAAATATGCATTGATAGGATAAATATATTTTATAATCTTAAAGTAAAGTGAAGACATAGATTGAATATTAATATAATGAAATAATTTTGGAAAGCATAAAACACAAATCTGCAATAGATGAGCAGTTGTGAATTGCCATCCAAGGCAGCAGAGTACTCAGAATCGCACTCACACTCACACTCACACTCGCACTCACATTCACACTCACACTCACTCGCATCGTGATAGTTTGTTGTCGATGCGGCAGTCGAGGCGTCGCCAGTTTCAGTTTGATAGTGATGATTGCTCGCATAAATTATGCAATTGAAGCCAATGCGCCGTTAGACAAATGAGATGGCTTGGCCTCATCAATGTGGCATCGAGCGTGCCTCATGCCGCATGCCGCATGCCGCATGCCACAGGCCTCGTGTTGCCCGATTTGCGTACCATTTATTTTCATTTATCACATTGGCCCGGCGATAAAGACATCGACGCGTTGTTTGTTCGCTGCCTGATGGCTCAATGATACGCAACAACAACCACAACAACAACATCTTATTGATTTTTATTCTTTTCTATTTGTTTTTCTTATTGCAGAATGCAACTGCAACAATCATGCACGTCAGTGTCGCTTCAACATGGAGATCTTCCGCCTGACGCAGGGCGGCTCTGGCGGCGTGTGTCAAAACTGTCGACACTCGACCATGGGACGCAACTGTGATCAGTGCAAGGAAGGATATTATCGGGACCCCACCAAGGCGCTCAGCCATCGCAAGGTTTGCAAAGGTAAGTCACAGTCACAGCCGCCCACACAAATCATTTGATTCCATTCCAGCAGGCGCTCGCTCAGAATTTAATTAACTGACGAACAGAATTTGATGGCCAATAATTATTGTAGTCCGCATTCAATTCTTTAATTCAGCTCGGCCATCGCGATATTTTTTGTGTGCACAAGAACGGGCCAAAAAAAAAAAACACATTTCCCCAGTTCGAGTTTAAATTTATGAGCTGGCAATAATTTTCACGCGCCGCCTAATCAACTCGGCCAAATAAGGTGGCCAACAAGCAGATGGCCAACACCAACTACGACTATTTTTAGAGCAAACACACACACACACATACTATACAGCTTACACATATCCATCTGAACGCAATCGGAGCGAAAATTCCGAAAATTTCGAAAATACGTGGTAAACAAAACAGCAAAAATTTACTTAAGTAGTAAAATAATAAAAACAAACAAAGCGCAATTTGTTTGCATGTAATAATGACTGTTCGAGTTTTGAGTTTTGAGTTTCGAGTTCGTTCTTTGGATTGCCCCCCAGCTGGGAATTGCGCATACGCCCCATTTGTCATCATTTCTCATTTCGTGGAGAGACATCGGCTGCCTGTGTCTGCTGCTGACTAAGCATCATAATTCTGAAAAGCCGTTAAATCCAAATCAAAATCTTATCGATTTTTAATTAATTATACAACGCGCAACGAAAATCCACTCCAAAAAAATCAACCGCCAACAAACAGCAACAAAACAACATCAAATTTTACAAGGCCAGCGCAAATGCGCACATCGTAAATAAGTAAAGCAAGCAGCGCACACACACACACACACACACACACCACACACCACACACACACACACCACACACACACACACACACACACCACACATACAAACGTAAGCTTTATGAGTTTAATCGTCGGCGGCTTCTCTTTGCAACGTTTATTCAGTTTTTTTTTTTTGGTTTTTTTTGGTGCCTTCAATTTTTTGTCGGTTTGAGTTTTTGTTTTATTTTCGCAACGTCGAAAGAAATTTATTCATTTTAATTTTGACACGCGTGCAATTTGTTTAAAACATTTTTGCATTGTGGTTCTTACATTTATTCTCATTGTTGTTCCACCCGTTCGACTCTTGTTCTTGTTCTCCGTCTTGTTCGCAAAATGTTTTACGTCATGTTTTTTGGGTCGCTTCGGCCATTTGGCGACGTTCCCCTCGCAATTAGTCAACGCTCCGAACTTGTCTGTTCGCGTCGCGACTTGTCTCGACCTGTCTCGACTCGCTTAATGCAGCATTTGCAATCGACAACAAGTGGCCCACATTGCGTATGCAAAACGCTTTGATGGATCAGCGCCCTGATAATGGATCAACTTGGAGGCATCCATTTGCAGAACAAAAAAACAAAAAACAAAATAACAAATAAATTTGCAGACGGCAGCACCTTGAAACGAATGCATAAATCAAGCCATTTAACCACATCAATATATCATCTCGATTTGCAATTGAATTTCCTTCAATTTGCCATGATAAATTCGCCCCGTTTCCCAAGAACATTCGCCACTCAGCGGAAGCGGAAACTTTTATTTGGATTAGACAATAAACATCTGAAGAAAGTGTTTTTCAAGCGAACGAGTATTTCTCGAGAATAAACTTAAGCATCGCTGGCACTTTAATAATTTTACAGAATTTATATTCGCAGTACTTAGATTCCAGGGAATTTAACTTATTCACAATTCATTGGCACAATTAGAAAACTATTTGCAAATCGGAATACCTTTACTCAAGCCTGATAAGAACTCGCTGTGAATTTGATAAGATGCTATTTTGTATCTCTGAGATATAATTGGATTACATGGCGGAACGAAATGCACATTTCAAATTTGATATAAGTTTGCTCGTAGATTGCAAATCACGCGCTGCTCGCATGTCTCGCATTATAATTAACGCCTTAAAGCGATGACGACGATGGCGACTTCCGGGACAGGAGTGGAGACGACTTGGAGACGACTTGGAGTCGAGTTGGAAGTCTCGACATCGCTGCTGCCGCATTGCATTTGTTGTTGTTGCCATCATTTCGATTTAATTTAAATATTCAAATGATTTACTTGAGCGCTCAGCTCAGACACCACGAGCTGCAATGCCATCGACGACGAACAGACGTTGCCAGCCATAACTCATCAGAGGCAAGCAAGAAGCAGCAGACTGACTGAAACGGATGCCAAACACACACACACACCCACACACACACACCCATACACACCCACACACACACCCACACACACGCACACTTTTGGGATTCGGACATGTTGTCAAAGTCATTTCGGTTTCGGCTCAGCCAATTTCCTTATTTGCGCAAATGTTTCAATGACCGGAAAATTACATATTATTATTTGTCCAATGAGAGATTGCCGCACACACACACACACTTACACACACACACACACTTACACACACACACACACACACACACAAGCTACTGACCATTATTCATAATAGTGTGTTGCTGTTGCAGAGCTTTGGATAATTAAAATCTCGTTGACCGCCCCCCCAAAAAGTATGCTCTGCTTTTTGTGCGCACTGTGGCGAAAATTCCAATTTTTCCGAGCATTTTCAACGTCTTTGTTCCATAGTATTTAAATTTATTTTAGATTGTATCTTTCTTTGCTTTTGATCTTCAAACTGCCATCAGTATGACAGCTCAAATTTAATTATATTTGAAACTTTTTACTCAATACATAACCTCTCAATATACAAAAATATTTAGATTGCAATATGCATAAATCTATTAGGTGAAGTCCTTGGGGTGAAGTTTTTTCAAAGGTCTTTTACTCCTATACATTATTAATAGGTGTTGAGCAAGGACATTTTAAGAAACACCAATTCACTGAAGAATTTCGGGGCAAATAAAAACTCTCTTAATAAACATTACATTTCATATATAGTGATTAAGGCATACGATTAATTAAATTTCTCAACGTTAAGCTAAATTTATTATTCTTGAAGAAAAACCGTTCGTTTTGAAAATAATAATTATGGAGTAATTTATTTTGATCTGAGTTTATCCCAAAGAATGTGATATTTAGTTGAAATACATAATTCCAATAAAATTTATTGAAGAAATATTTAATATTTCATGGTAAAGTTTAATTTTTGAAATGACAAATAAATCAATCAGCGATTGCAATTGATTGCGTATTGAGTAAAGACATTAATTGTTTTTTTTATCAACATTCGGAATTGGGAAATGCGAAAAGTTGAAAGAAATGATTCATCATAAATATGTGCTAGATTTGCTGTGCCAAACATCGATGCCAAGTGCTTATTTTATTTTATATATTGCAACATTTTGCAGTATTTTCTTTGTACTATTTACCTTTTTGTAAGTATTATTGAAGTGTATTAGGGAAATCTCGCAGAATGGCCACAATGCCCCATGGTGCAATGGGACATCATTAATTTCACATGTCAAACTATGAGAACGGCCCGGCAGCCAACGGACCATAAAATACCCTACATAAATCAACGGAATACTCACATCAAAACTAAGCACATTCCTTGCCACAAAGTTGTGATGCCCAGCGTGGCAAAAGCCGACCACAAATTGCCATTGTATGTGAGTTAAAGGAATGTGTGTGTGTGAGGAGTTTATGTCAATACAACAATGGGCAAACTTACATGGCAAATCATAAACGATGCCATATTGGGGGCGTGAGTCGGGAGGAGGCGGGGCGGGGATGTTGCCATGAATACAATTAACAATATCCGTAACTAAATACGTGAAATTAAAAGCCATAAAATCAGAAAGTCACGTGCGAAATGCTACAGCAATAACAGCAGCAGCAACAGCAGCGCCAGCAATTAAAATAATGTCATGAATTACCTACACACACACACACACACACACACACACAGACAGACAGACAGTTACACAGACAGTTAACACACACACTTACACACACACACAGAGGGAGAGAGAGCAACTTTTTTTACTGCCCATTTAGCTGGCAAGTTCATGAAACGCAGCCGTTGCCAACGAGCAGATGCGGGGGCGGCAACAGTTGCTCAACAGCTCTGATGACGGGGTGAGAGGTTAAAGTTCATGATGCCGTTTCGTGGCAGACTCGCATCGCTCAAACGTCATTAGAATTTCATAAAATGCGCATTGCAACTCGCATGCCAAATCGCTTAAAGGCGACGCACGAGGGTTGCAACCAACTTAATTGAATGCCACAAGAAAATGCATTTATCATCAGCGCCCGCAAGGGGCAGCAACAAAGGTGGCAGCTCAGCTCAGCTCAGTTCAGCCAGTAAGCCATAATGGTTTTTAAAACTAAGCTACAAAATCTATTACAACTATGCAATGAGGCGGGGGAGGCGGTGGAGGTGGGTGAGGGGGACGGAAGGCGAGGGGAGGTGAACTAAGCGGCGTAGCAAATTTTACGCTGGCGAAGCAATAAAAGTTGCCAGCACAAATTTTCCAATTTCGGGTACGCAAAAAAACAGGCAACAGCAGCTAAAAAAGCGCTCGACTTAAAAATTGCCCTGTAATGAAATTATTTCGAATCGCTTTTCGATTCCTATATATAGAAATCAGCAATATTGCAACATTCGCTAATATCGAAAAAAATATAATTAATTTTTATGCCAATTATTTGGGCGAATTGATTTCATTTAAATTTATATTTATAGATTAATAATAATATTTTATAATGTTAATGATGTAATTATTATCAAATACAGTTTGAGGAAATAAAGAAGTTTCAATATGTGCTACAAGAATATTAAAAATTAGCTAATAATTTTAATTATAACTAACTCATTTAAATAATAATAATTATATATTTGACAATGACAAAATTTCTTAAGAAGGATTTCGAATTTATAATAACTGTTGTTAAGTAATGTTTAAAGTCCTTAGAGGATTTTAAATATAACCTTAAAATAAGCAACTAGAATTTACAAATTAATTGTGAAAACTTGACAATGACTTGACTACAAATTTCTTCAGATGAGTTTAAGTTTAATAAATACTTATTTTTTGCTGAGTGATAGTACTAAGGGAAGTTTATTGACAAATTTCTTCAAATACAAATTTCAATATTTGGCAACAATTTTATTGGCTATGTTCGTATTTAGTGAAGCATCCAAATAAGCAGCACTCACATAAATAATAATAGTATTTACAAATATTGTATTGTCACCCACTGCAAATTCTTCATAAGCAAGCGGCTGGTGTAATTGAATGTTTTTACTGCTGATTGGCATTGATAAGTGAGATGCCGAAGCAGCGATAGCAGCACGTTTATGAGCTCTAAAGCCTCCCATAAATCGCATTTGGATACGAAGCAGAGTTGACATTGTGGCATTCAGAGCTGCTAGACTGATCAACCCCTCATGCGCCTCAGTCGCCGGTTTAGAGTATACACATTGCATATCAGGCCAACCACCCACACACACAATCACACACTCAAACACACCCACACACACAGATAGATAGATAGATAGAGTATAGACACAACCTCAGGCTGGCCACGCTTTTGGCCCACGGGCGGCTTTTGTGGGCCATGGTCTGTGAGGGAATTTGAATTATGACATTTTGCATGCGAGTTGACATTTAAAGCTGTGCAAATTGTTCGAGCGTCAAATTGGCGCTGCCATTTCGTTGACTCCACAGAACCGCGACGGCGACGGCGACACTTTCTCCTTTCTCCTTTCTCCCCTCTGAACTGCTGCCGTGGCATTGCCTACTTTTGTGCGCATCGTTTGATTTTCAATAGCCTTTATGTCTGCGCGCCTCAATTTTAACGCACAATTTGAAAAGTGCGCCAAAGTTTCGCATACAATTGAGGTTTCAGTTCCGCACTTTTCCCCACCTGCCGCCCGCCCAACTTTCGCCTCTGCCGTGTTGTACATGCAACAAAATTGTAACAATCCATTTGAGCAGAGTGGCAGCTCCTCCGCTTCTTCTTCGACTTCGACTTCGACTTCAACTTCAAGTTGGGCTTGGGCTTTTGCTCATTTCATCGTCGTCGCGAAAGTTGAGCGAACTTTACGCCAGTTGTAACCGCGATAAAGTTTTGCCAACGAAGTCCTTCCTCTGCTTTTGGCGTTGGGCATAACTTTTGTCGCGTCGTGCGAAGCCATTGATTTATTAATAGGCCAGCGAAGAGGACTCCACGGCCACGCCCACGCCCACGCCCCCTTGCGCCCCCTTCGTGCCACACAAATTAGGCGGCAGAAACTCAGGGCCGAGACTCGTTACAACCGACTGAGTGTACTCACAAAGTATTTAATTCCATTCAATCGCATCTGACTTTTCAGACAATTTATTGAAGTGCCATTTTGCGAATATTTCCAAGTGCATTCAATCGAATGCACAACTTTTAAAATTCGTCTTCAGAACGCGTCTTTGAGTGTTACTCAAAACGTATTCAAAGCCCAATGTTTGCTTGACGCAAATCAAATTCATTGTGCACTTTAAACTACATTCATGTAAATATAATTTTCTGCAACATTAATTTGAACAACTTTCGTTTTCATTTATATATATTATGTATGCCATTAAATTTCAAAATTATTTCGTATGGGTTTCTATTCAAATGATTATTTCGAAGACCGTTTACTGAATTTATAGTTTTTCCAACATGTGTGTTATAAATACAAATTATTTGTAAAACATTAATCTGCAAAAAATATTCAGCAATTTGTAATTGAATTCATTTAATTAGTATTAATTATTTGATCATTTTGTTGAAATATATATATATTCATCTTATTTCGAAAATAGTCCAATTGGAACAAATTATTATTATATTTCCAAGAGAATTTATTGTATTCATAATTACATTATTAAAATCAATTTTACTTCATTTTTTTTGAATAACATAATACATAATATTTTATATAGGTTAAATTTCATTTTATTTTGAATAGAGATCCATCTGAATGATTATTTCGAAGACCATTAACAGCATCCATAATTTGTTTAAAGTATTAAATTTTTTGTAGAGCATAAATCTGCAATCTGCAAACATATTCATTCAGCAGCTTGTGAGTGTATTCACATGGGCTGGCGATGCCTAATCGACTCCGATGATTATGCGTGAAACAACAACTCATTTCGCAATCGAAGGGGAAAACATTCATATTCGCTGCAGCTGCAATGATTCATTTGGGCACTCGTTATTTATACAATGTATCGCGGTCTGTTTAGTGTTCAGCTGCAGTCCAAGTTGTATTCGCGCCTGGTCAGGTGTAATCCCTCTCACAAGGCAATATGCGATTCCGATTCTGATTCCGATTCTGACTCAGACAGAGAAATCTTTTCATAATTCTTGTTTTGTGTGTTTGGTTTCTTTTGAAATTTTGCATGCATCTATTTGCCTAATAATAACAAACAACGCACAGCAACAAAATAAGACAAGAGCACAGAGTACAGAGCACAGAATACGGAATACAAATCACAATCCATATCCATATCCAAAAGTGGCCCCTTCCTGGAGGCAGCTGTGCTTTTTATTGCCCACCATTTTTCTTGGCTGGCCAACAAAATTTCGGCTAATATTTTATGGCAATTGATGGAAGTGGCCGCCGCCGCTGACGACCACATCGAGTTTACGTTACGCACTTTTTAGCATTGTGGTCAGCTGGCCAGGGCTACAGAGAAGGCGGAGGGGAGACACGGGGTCTGGGGTCTGGGGTCTGGGGTCTGAGGATGAGGAGGAAACCGAGGCGTGGGTTGGTTTGGTTCACTTGCGCAAAGTTGAAATAAACAATAACAAATTGCGCTTGATTTGCTTTATGATGTTTACACTTTGCCCCGCCCCCCATCACCGCCGCCCTTTCGCGTGTGCCAAGTGTGAATACAACTGGCAGCGATTGCGAGTGCAAACAGCGCGCACAGCGAAACTTCGGTTAATTAATTTTTGGAAAGCCAAGCAAAATAAATAAATGCCAAACAGATTTTAACCACTGTAAATAAAGAGCAGAGCACAACAGAGCAAAGCAGACATCCATTTAAAGCCCAAAAAAATGTCCAACATGAAATACACACCTGAAAATTACGGCACATGAGAGAAACATTCACTTTAAATTACGACTGACAGATCTGGGTGTTCACCAACTACTCGTCTGCAAAGATCTATGATTGCAACAGTTTTAAACCAAATTCTCATTTATTGATATTTTCATAAATTATATTTGTTTTTCTTTTATTATTGTCGTTATCGTCCGAATTAATTGTTGTATAATCAGGCACAATTCTTACATTTTCACGCAAATTAAAAATAATTAATTTTTTCATTATTTATTATTGCGGATTTCATTAAAATTTGACAATATTTAACAACTCAGACATAACTCTTAAATTTTAATCATTATAATAAATTCAGAAATAATTCCAATATTTTCATACCGGAAAAACTGTAGTTCAGATCTCAAAATGATTTCAATTATTGATTCAAGATACTTTCCATTTTGTATACCAAAACTAAGGAAATTTAATTAATTTAAAACTTAAATTGATTTGAATTTTACATTTTATTAATTATTATATTATTTTGTAAATTGTGTGTTTCCATAAATGTGTCATAAAATTTTTGAGTGGCTTTCTGAATCCAATGATTCATTCACAATGTAAATTTGTGAAGAGTTAACCACACCTATCAACTTAAAAAACGTATTCAAAATAAACGCCAATTATCTCGATTTTAATATCGTTTGGATTTAAACCAACCTTTGAATATTGTTGTGGCTTCAAAATCTCAAATAACAAATTGGTCCTCTGCGAATGCTTTTCGTTTCCCATTTCTAACATGCCGCAAGCATTTAGTTGTATTTTCCACCGCTTACAAGGCTTGTATTTATTTTGATCAAAATTAAAGCAACTTTAAAATAAAATAACATTTTTAATAGAATGGAACATATTATGGGAACTTATTTACGGGGCACAACAACTACCGAAATTAACAGCAGATTAATTAATTATTTTAGTTCGCAGTCCTTCTTATAAGTGCACAATTTAATTGCACAATTTTTCAAATAATACATTTTTCTGTAAAACTTTAAATATTAGTTCTTATATAAATACTTTTCTGGTTTTTACAGATAAAGTAGAACTATTTCAGTCACATATTTACATTCATAGCACTATAAAAACAAATAATTGAATAACAAATAGAAGCTGCTTCTATTCGTATACAGAAAAAGTTCAATAAACGGTTATAGATGTATTAATTTTACTTTAGAATATTATAAGTGCAGCTGCACTTGAAAACATGTTTGATTGATATATAAATCAGTATTTGAAATTAATTTAAAAGTCTGCTCTAAAACAAGTAAAACCGCAATATAGAATTACACATGCGATATGCAAAGAAGATTTGATGCGTAACGTGAGTTATAAAAACTGAAAGCGAATTGGCCGCCAAACGAAAGTCAGGAAATTTTTCGAATGAGAATGAATATGTTTGATTCATGGGTGCGACTTCGATTAACATTGGCCATGATTCACATGCTGTGCTAATTAAGAGGCCATTAATAAAGCGCCCCTTCCAGAAAAGCTGCGACAAGGAGAGTTCGCAACTGGAGCAAGGGAAGCTCTCGTCTCTCAGTTGCCAGTTGCAAGTTGCCAGTTGGCAGCAAGTGAGTGACAGTTACATGGGAAGCTGCAACTGCAACTGCAACGGCAACGGCAACTCTTTGTGAATACTTGCAGAGGGCACGTAGTTTGAGTATATGAATATGGCCAGCTGAAATGTGATTCAATGTGGCTTTTTGGGTCGTCCTTTTGGCTGAGTCAGTGTCTGCTCCGGTCTGCTCTGGTCTGGTCTCGAATGGGTGAAAGGTACTTTAGCCTGGTAACTGATATGCCTGTTGAATGACTGAATGAATGAATGAATGAATGAATCATCATCATCAGCAGCAGTAGGAGCAGCAGCACAGCTTGCGGCATGTGGCAATCATTAGATAGACGGCTGCAGAAATGGCAACTGCAACAGCGACTGGAAACTAGAAACTAAACATTACGGAAAGCTACTCGATTACGTTCTTTGTGAATGTCAATTATGGCTCTGATTGCGGCTCTGTCTATGTGTGTGTGTGTGTGGCTCGTTATAATGCAAATTCATAATCTCCTGCCTTGGTCAATGCGGCAAAAAAAAGCGCAGCATATGCTACACGCTGGCGATGTGGCAGCAACAGAGACGCAGCCTGGTTGCACATATTTGTAGCGCAGTTCATAGCCATCGTGCAACGCGATATGGGGCAGGATGCGTAATGAACTCGTTGCTGTTGCTATTTTTTCTGTCTTTCTGCCTCGTTCAGATACCGCACAAGGGCTCGCATCCATATTGTTGTCATATTGCTGCTGCCACGCCCCCGCAGCGCCCCTTCGCCATCGCCGTAGCTGAAGCCCAACAATGGACACAAGCGCCAAATGGTTAAAGTGCTCACGTTGTTCTTGTTGCTGTTGCTGTTGTGGCAAGTTATTATTGTCTGCTGTCGCTGTCGCTGTTGTCATTGTCATTGTTGTTGCTGTTGCTGTTGCTGCTGTTATCTTCCGGATGTGTCGCTGTGTGCATATAAATCGCATTTAATTTATTGTAAATCGGATTAAATTACCAAATGTTGCACGCACATGCAACCTCACTCGCTGCCTGCCCCTCCCCCCCCAACCCTACAGTAGAGCATCGTGTTAAGCCCACACACACACACACACAAGTTGCACATTAGTGAGTGGCGTCTCAGAGTTGTTCAGACCAGCCTCCCAGCGGCAAAAGGCTTTTTGCACATGCAAAAACGCCAAAAGCCTTTGAGCCACCTCATTCGAAGTGTGGCCAAAAGCGGCTTATTAACTAGAAACCAACTCCCTCTCTCTCACTCTCTGTCTCTGTCGCCGCTCTAGTTAGTTTTGGGCGACACATGACACAAATGAACAGTTGCCCGTCAAAGTGCCTCAAAGTGTTTGTGCTCCATTTGTGGGTGGCCTGAATGAGGCAAGCTCTCGCTCCCTGGCGGCGTGTGCCACAAGGCGACGGCAACAGCAAAGGCTGCAAATAAAATGTAGGTTAAAGTCAGCAACTGTTGCGGCTTTAATGCACTGCAACACAAACAGTTGCAAACAAAGTCGGCCAACAATCAAAGCAATAAAAATCCAACAATTTATCTACATAAAAAGCATAAAGTTGTTCGTGTATCAATCTAAAATAATACATTTATAGTATATATATTTATTATACACTTCATTGCAAGATGAAAACAAACTTTAAACAGAGAATTACAATTAATTTAAAAATAACTACGAATAGAAATAAATGCATTTTACAGTCAATGAAAATGCAAAATATTTTTAGCATGTCAGAATTAAAAACAAATCTTTTTTAGAAATAAAAAATTAAATAAATTAACACACATTTTAAAATATGTTCAAGATAATAACGAAGCGAATTCTACACATTGTAAAATCTATGAAAATGCAAATTCTGTTGATGCATAAAATCTCAATACACCAATTATTATTATTCTATAAAAATATACACAGAAACAAAACAAAAATCTTTTGATAAAAAAATGGTTTAATTAAAAAAATAACGAATTGGACTTAATTCAATTTATTGTCTACCAATTTGAATCTGATAATTTCTAAATTAATAGTATTTAATTCATTTGTTGAAGTCGTCGGAATAATTTTGCAGATGCACACTTCAAATTGCCCCATTATTATCGATTGTTTCTGCAACTTGGTTATAATGATTTCGCATAATACTGATAACGAAGCCCATTAAAGAATATTCAATGCTCATTTGCGGAAATCGACTCTGCCACATGCGGCACTTTGAAGTCACATTCGTGGTGTCAAAGGGGCACCTATTGAAATGACGCTGCCCTGTGGTCAGCAGCTCGCTCTTTGCGTGCAACAAAGGACTTAAAGTGGAGGGCAAGCAGATTCGCACTTTCATTTGCAATTAACCGTGTGGCAGCCACCGCGAGTCGCCACCCGCCATTTAACTGGCAGCCTGCACTCAATTTGGCATCCCGACAGTGGCTAATGGGAAACACAATGTGGGGCAGCAAGGGGCCACAAGGGGCGGGGGGCAAGAGGTGCGGCCTCAGTTATCTGTTAATGCATATTTCCACGGCTCATAAACGTGCAGTGCGAGAGACGCGCGGAGGAGCGGCAGCGAAAAAGTCGATGAAAAGGAAAACTTGAAAGTAACTTAAAGCAAAATTCGATTCAAGTAGCTTCCCATGGCCATAACGCCATCTTGCTCATTACTCACATGTGTATGTGTGTGTATCTGTGTGTCTGCTGATTTTCGAATGCATTTTCGATGGGGGCAGCGAAGAAAAAAGGCTTTGAAGTGCGGCCAGCTCAATTAAGCACTCAACGCTGCTGTGCGTGCTGAAATGTATCTGCATCTGTATCTGCGTATCTCTCAACTGTTGCTGTATCTGTATCCGTTCTTTTCCCATTCTTCTCTTGCAGCCTGCGAGTGCCATCCGATCGGCTCATCTGGCAAAATCTGCAACAACACGAGCGGTCAATGTCCCTGCAAGGACGGCGTCACCGGCCTGACCTGCAACCGCTGCGCCCGCGGCTACCAGCAGAGTCGCTCCCACATCGCACCCTGCATCAGTAAGTCGTCTCAACCCACAGATTCACATTCATTTCACATTCATCATATCTAGTATTAATTATTATTTCACATTTTATACACATTCATTTTTCTTTATTTTCCCTGCGTAATTGATACACAGAGCACATTGATATAACAATATCTTTGCATCTGCAATTTTCTTACATTCTTATATTATTTATACTACATACCTTGACTTTCCTAAATAAACTTTAAAAATTGCATGAATTATTTATATACTAAAGCTTAAAGGTTTCCTTCGGCTTTCAAGTAGAACTTTTATAGTTGAATATTTCACAAAAATAGGTTGGAATTTTAAAGAAAATAATTTATGCATTTTTGTTTTTATAATTTTGGTTTTCGACTAATTATTCGACTTGTATTCACTAAAAAGTTAAAGCATTTTTTTCGATAACGATAAAAACTTTAAAATTGTTGTAAAGAAAATACTTTTTTATTTCGATATTGTAGTGTAACAATTCTTTAAATTGTTGTAAAGAAAACACTTTTTATTTTGATATTATATTGTATCAATATCAATTAAAATTGTTATCCTTTCTTAATTTGATATTGTATTGTATAAATTCTTTACAACCATTTTAAACTTCTATTCGTACTCGTAAATATTTAGTTATATTCAATTAAATTCCTCTTCACGTGTTCGCTTGCGATAATTTTTTTGTGCAGAACTTTTCCAATTTTCTTAAACTTTTATGATACATTAAAAATGCAGTTTTCACAATACACTTTGAAAGTTATTTATCACCGCATTTTATTTTAATTTGTATATTTTATTTAATATAACATATTGTTGTTCTAATTTTTAATTTCTATTGCATAAAATAAAAAACTTTGGCTAATTTAATATTTCTAATTTTAATTTGCACATTTAAGTACTTTATTCCACAAGTGAATATCCGACTGTGCTATTTATTTATTTATTCATTTATAGGAAGTCAACTTACAGTCGTAATTAAGTAATTTATTACCTTTAACTACACTTATACATTTTATATTTAAAATATTCAAATTTAAATAATGACAATAATTACAAACAAAATAAAAACAAATTAAACTTGTATTACTTAAAGATATACAAAAGTTTTCAGAAATTTGTCTTTATTTAAATCTATTTAAATATCAATCTACAAATTTGTCAGTTTAATATTCTATTGTGCATTTATACAATATTTTTTCGGACAGTTGACATTGAAAAATAAATATAGTTGAAATAGGTAATAAAACGTTAAATGATTAATGTTTTGCCATTTAACATTTTATTGCTTATTTCAACTATATTTATTTGAAAACAATTGCAATAATTGCAAGTTGAATAAGGTGCTTTTGATGGAGTGGCATTGAAATGTGATTTGGTTTGAATTGCAGAGCAACCGCCGCGCATGATCAACATGCTGGATACGCAGAACACGGCGCCGGAGCCAAGCGAATCGGAGGGAGCCGTTGGCGCCGAGAGACACGGAGGCGCCTCATCGGCGGCCGCCCAAACGCAGTATTATCGCACCGAGGGCGGCAGGGGTAAGTAAGTGTTCTCTCTCTCTCTCACTCTCACTCACTGTCGCTATCCGCTGAAGACTGTGTGTTAACCGCTTTTGGCTGTTGCCGTTGCCGTTGTTGTTGTTGTTGTTGTTGTTGGCCGCTTCTACTAACTATTCCAGACGGCAAACTTTTGCCGCGTCGCTTCTCTCGCTTTGTAATCCTTTCAAATGGGTGAGAAAACACAAATCCGCTAAAGTGCAGTCGGTTGTCGGTCGTCGGTTGTCGGTCGTCGGTTAAGCGGCGGCGTCGGGCCAGAGCCTTTAAAGAACACAACGGCCAGCTAGGGTGTGGGCGTGGTCGCGTTCAAAAGGGGGCGGCACAGCACTTAACAGTTAGCGCAAATGTTTGCATGCAACTTTTAGTTACAGTGAAACTGCAGCAGCAGCAGCAGCAGTGGCAGCAACAAGCAAACAGAATGCGCCACAACGGCATAAATCATGCTAAAGCCGCCTGCCAGCCAAACCAGGCAACCAAGAACCGCAGCCATCGCCCTTCACCGCCCCCCGCCCCCACTGCCCCTCCTTGCCCCTCTTGCTGTTGCGGCGCCCTAAGGTGGCGCGTGCTCAAGTAACAAGTAAGAAAGCTGCAGTCCAGAGAGCTCGACTGCGAAACACCCGCTTCACACTAAGAGAGCATACACGACATATAAATGACATTAAACAAATATATATATTAAAAAAATATATAGAAAATAATCAAGTAATATACCAAACACGGTCACACTGCCAACCAAACAAACCAAACGCGACCAACTGCAACTGATTTCTGCCCTGTAAAGTTGTTTCATCAATAACTTTTATGTTGATCATGCGATTACAAGAAAATTTTCAGAAATCATTTGGCATATAGTAGTTAGCCGAAGAACCCAGCAGTTAGTGCTTTAGAAGCTATTAGCATGTATTTTATCAATAAATAAATAAAATAGTAGTTGATGTGCATACCAAAACGCTCGTGTTAATACTTTTTTGATTTGAGGAGTTGGAAAAGGGGCTATCGAAAATCTAAAACAAATTTAATCTGCGTGCAACTATATGACTTATTAAAAAAAATGTGTGTACTTCTAGCTTTTATAGTCTCTGAGATCTAGGTATTTATACAAATGGACAGACAGACAGACAGACGGACATGGCCACAACGTGTCGGCTGCCAAAACTGAGCAAGAATACACTTTATGGGTTCGTAGATGTCTTCTAAATTTTCTGTTGCCACAAACTTATAATACCCTGCTACGCTGTGTGGGTGGCGGGTATAAAAAGCAAAGCAAACTTTGCACAAAGTGGCAAAGCGAATGGCGAGCAGCAAATAGAAAGCAACTAACAGCGACAGCAACAACAGCAACAACAACAACACAGCTCGCTACGCAAATGTATTAAAAAGTTTCTTTATTTAATTTGTTCATGAATGAGCAACAACAACAACAACAACAACAACAATAGCAATGAACACTTTTAAGCGTTGCTGTAAAATGTCCATGTCGCTAATTGCAGCCAACAACAATTTCCCAATGGGGTGGGGGAGGGAAATTTCTTGCCTGTCAATGCAGTAACAAATTGCCCTGCGAGCTGCGCTCTCAAAAGCTCGATGCTATGCGACGTTTGATCTGCGGGCGAGCAAAGCTTTAATGCGCATTATGTAGTTCCCATAAGAAGTGGGAAAGAAAGTTGCAATCTGGAAAACTGTTAAATGGAGACTGCACACAAAAAAAAAAAATAGAAGCTGTGACAAGTTTGAAGAACTGAGCTGAGAAACGCAAATTGGGCAGCCATCCAGAAGAGCATCCATCATCAAATGCAAATGTGCGATTCACTCAAAGTGCCTTCTGCTCTCGGTCTCGATGTTTCCGTCTCGCTCGCGCTGCAGTCACTTAAATGTATTTGTCAATGGCAAAGAAAAGCGCAAACCCAAGTTGAAGTTGAAGTTGAAGTTGACGTTGATGTTGCTGTTGGAACTTGAAGTTTGCTCACGACGCTTGTAACCAAGAAGCGCACTAAAAAGCTGGTCAGCTCTCCCTCTCGCTCCCACACACACACTCAGCCGCACAGACACGTGATGGCAGCACAAAAGTTGGTCCTTGTTAGTTTGTGGGCGAGAGCGGGATGGCAAGACGAACAGCAATGGGAGGATGTGGGAGGTGGGGGAGGGTTGGAGGTTGGAACGAGACTGCTCGACATGAATATTAATTATGAATTTATAATTTGATAATCTTATTAAATTAATTTGAAATTCTGTCGAGTTTGAGTTAATTTAAAGTTAGTGCCACCCACACACACACACGCACACGCACACGCATAGAGCGCCCCCTGTTGGCCTTGGCGCGTATCTGATTTTGCATACGAAATTTAATGACATGTTAATGCAATGCACAATTAAATGATTAACGAGTCACTTTGAATTAATTGCAGTCGACGCACGAGAATAGCGACAACACAATCTCACCTACAATGGCGAGGCGCGGTGGGCGTGGCCAGTGCACTTTAGCGCAAGGGCCGCAAATAGCTGCGATAAATATCGCTAGGCCACTTAACGGCAACTCTCGCTCCCTCTCGCTCACTCCCTTGCTCTCTCGCTCGCACAAAGTGATTCACATAAAACAGCCGAAATGTAGGCGACAGCCACGAAATGTTGGCGCACCCTTTCCAATTTTAGACGCGACTCCCCTCCCTCCATCTCCCTCTTTCCCTCCATCACCCCCGCTTTCTCTGCTGCTGCACTATCGATCGTTGGATCGATCGGTCGCTCGATCGCCCCGATCACATATAAAACAATGTTTATGCGTCCAATTGTGTCACGTTTGCTGCCGTCTGACATTGGCAGCGACTTGCAACTGCAACGTGTCACATTTCGTTGGTCGCGTATGCTCGACTTGCGAGTACCCTGCACTATTGGGTCTCTAACAGTCCAATCAGCTAGAGTTTTCTTTTTGTGCTTCTCTAAAAATGTGAAACTTTATATTGCATTCACTTTACCAAAACTAATAATATAAAACAAATGCAACTTAATTTGCAAAATACTTTTTCTGAA